>CDHK01000006.1:1267424-1334913 GCA_001048715.1 Penicillium brasilianum | reverse complement strand
GAAACCCGCGGGGGGCAGCGACAGCCAACCAAGCCCTCAAGAACGGGAACACCTGCATAAGTCACGTGCAACCAATGAGACGCATTACACATGTGCTTCCCAGGAGCAGGTTTGCATACAAAAAGGGCTCCCAGGAGCAAAGTGGGTCAGTGTAAGAGGGCATCTTACACGATCATGCTTAGTGATCACTCGGGGTGATCAAGGACACTGTGTCCTCATGGCGGACTTTGTCCTGTGTGTGTATTTACATATATACCGGATAATGTCCGCCAACTCTTGGCGCTCTCCTTCCGTTCTAGTGCTCACCCCCTCGCCGCTTTTGCTCACTGAGTAGAATTGAGCACGCCCCTGATCAGTCGGAGCTGCTCAGTGATCGTTACGTAATCAAGGTGACCTGCTCACTGAGCCTGATCCGAGCGTCCTGATTTGCTCACTGAGCCTGGCCACAGCCTCCCTGATCTGATCACTGAGCCTGACCTGAGCAATTCGCTTACTAATCTCCTCCCAAGAGGTGATCTGAGTAAGCAGGCTCAATAAAACGCAACAAGCTAGCCCGACCCCTTGTACAGATTTCCCTTTCAGTCAAAAGAGCGGGGCATGGTACATTTGCCACTTCCTTGGCGATCCTTGCTATTGTAACCAGGATGTGTTTAGTGGAAATTGTTCAATTGGCTGATCACGATTATTGTAGATCTAATGCTCCTAGGAGCATTTTCCCGTGCCCGATACTTGGCCACATCTGGGGAGCTCTAGAGGCAAATTTGGATTTTCTAGACGAACTTCGCGTTTTCTTTGATTTTGATTAGATACTTCCAGATCTCTCTAAAAAAATTCAGATACCCTTCTGTGATCACCTACTACTAAGATGAACACTCTTTCGGGGCTTTGATGCTAGACTATTCTCGCCAGATTAGGTAGCAATACGGGAGGAAGACCTGCTATTCGCATGACCAAACACTTGCTCCTAGGAGCGTCACTATTTTACATCTTTAAGATAGCTGAATCAAATACTCTGTCTGTTTGGGCGAGATCTTATCATAGGCTCCTGGGAGCTTAAGTCTGACCAATGCTGCCTTGACTCAATGAACATAGATCTAAATAAGGCTCCGTACACCAATGCCCTTCAAACAATGAACTTATCGCATAGTGAAAGTGAGTGTAATACTACGTAATTAAATCATATTTCTCTCGCTGATAGTTCTTCGGATGGAAAGACGTTTACATATGCTAGTTACCGCCCGTCCATGCATTTCACGCACTTACAGTGAAGCCTGGCCAATACTAAATTCTTGGCGATCATAACAAAAAGCATAATCAAACGTACTTGAACAATTTTTCTATCGAGACTAGCGAAAGGTGCCGAATAAACCTCTGCACCCATAATTACCCTTAGACCACACTATATGTTCGTCGTGGCTATTAACAACCATTAGAGGGCCTCTAATCGCCGTTTAAACGGCAATTTTATAGTTTCTTTGCTTCAGAAAAGCCTGGTTATCTGTGTAAAATTAAATAGATATAGTAAAAGATATAAGATGTGTTAGCCTTACTACTCAAAACCGGATTACCCTAGAGTCGTGTTAGCCTCATTATTATGCTAGCTTAGTCGTTCCCAAGCGTAGGAATGGACATTCTAGTGCCCAAGAGAGCTGGCTAAGCTAGGTAAGCAATGTTGTCCTTTACACTATATGTCCCCTATTCACCGTGTATATAGACCTTTCAAAGTTACTTATTATAGCTCCCAGGAAGTCAAGATTATTCCAATCTAGTTAGGGCTCCTGGGAGCGTACATTCTCACATCGCTATAATCATCTGTCAGCTGCCTTGCACTAAGACAAATGTAATTAACCAAGATATAAATAGCTAGGTCCCTTCCTGATATTCCGGTGTATATGCATTAATTTCCAGGTACTATAAAACTTAATTCAGTCAAACAGGTGTCAGTTTCCCAATCCCCTTTTAGGTTTATATTACTAAGTATTAGCCACTAAGACGACACAGTTCTCTGAAAATTCAGCTTATAATGGCTGATCATCAGCCGTTAGGTTCAGATAACCCTCAAACTTCGAGTATTAGTGGCAACGAAGGTCACGATTCTAGCATGGTGGATAAAAATGATTCGGATGCAGACACCATTCTGATGAGCTCAACTGAGTTCTGGAACGGAGCGAATGTGGAGAATCTCCCTATTATACCAAACAGCCTAATGCCCAAGGAATCTACTCGTGATTCAACGTTTGCAAATTATCCCGGCTGCCGGAGCTTCGACTGTACCCGCCTTTTTCAAAACCCAGAAATGACGTGTGGTTAGCTGGCAAAGAGGAAAATTGAGACGAACGGCGTTGAATCAGGTTAACTTCGCTATCAATCGGTGTGTTTTCATAGTAGTTAAACTAACATAGCGAGAGTTTTAGGATCGAACTCGAAGAGAAGTCATCAATTTTACCGTCTTGATTCAGAGCCTATGGAACATCCACTGCTCTCTTACGGAAATTTCAAGTGTCTCGGAGATTCCGACCAAGAAGAATACTTCAATAAAATGGCTGGAGTTTCTCGCACCTGGAAGGACTTTGAGACCTCATGCCCCCGTATTGACAAGATGGTTTTCGAACATTATGAAGCCAATAATCGCCTAACTGCCGTTGAGCGAGAGGCGGCGTATTCTCTGCAAGAACTCATCAAGCGGAAATGGCGCTTATCTAAGGCACCACTTCCTGAGCCTAAAGCAAGACACGCACTCCGAAACATAAGGGAAACAACTCACTGGTACGATGACTATCTTCGATGGAATCCTGTTGATTCGCGATTTGAATTCGAGCAAACTCAAGACCCTTAGCCGAAATTCTTATCGATAGATGACATTGAAAGATCTATTCGTCAGCATGGATTTTTAAATCATATCTCTTCTGCTCTCCTCTTGTACCGCCTCAATATTCTCGCTGGGGAATTCAAAGAAGTTGAGAGTGATCTTTATAAGAGTTCTTGGAATATGACTTTTCGCCACCTGGATAGAGCTAGTGTCCTCTAGATGTGGGACAGCAAAGGAAGAGCCAAGGCGTTATTCTCCGGTTTGAAGGAGGCTGAAGAGGATGCCCTGGAATTCATCAACTTTGTGACCCGTTTCAAATTTCCACATCCCTATGATGGAGTGATATCAGGCACGGTGGCCTAAATGCCTTTGTTATCTGTCTCATTTTACAACACACAATGGTGACGAGTTGAAACGAATGCAATCTTCATTTTCGACCCCTATATCAGAATTCGCCTTCTAAAGCATCAACTAGCCTGGATTAACTAGACGCGCTACGATTCCACGTTAATTGTGCTCGAAGGATGTTCCGAGACAGTTGTGCGACTATAGCCTGTCAAGAGTTCACCGTTGATACAATGCCACACACTTAATATTTTCATCGTTCTTTGGATCGTGGTAGTGTATCCTTCCCCCCCTCCCCCCCCCCCCCAAATTATTCGCTTGTTGCCAGTCTCTGCCCAGTGATCGCTCTAACCCGAGCACATTCAAATATATATCCATAGGGGTAATTTCAGACGAGCATTGCCGAGCCCCGGATCGCGAACAACTCTTGATCACGGAACGGGGCAGGATGGACGAGGGAGACAGGGATGTCTGCCCAAAAATTTGCCGCGAGCCTACTTTGCCGTCGATATGCTTTTCTATTACAGTACATGGGTATAATTGAGGATCTCGCGCTAATAGAAAACCCATTGGCCGTGTTTAGATACACATTATTCATGACGTCACATGATAACCCCAAATACCGTGTTAGAGGTAGCACCCCTGACTATCGGTCACGGGAGTAACAAAGTACCATCTTTATGCTGTGGCCTCCGTACACGTGCTCCTCATAGGATAGGATTGTGCCTAGCATGAGACTGCTGCGGATCGCAGCAGATCGCTTGGCGATTATGTTTACGGGTAATCACCCGCCACATTTCCACTCTTAACTCCTTACTGGAGGAGCACTGATATGCTGTTAGTAGCTTTACGGATAGTGTACAGCCACTAGAAGTATGGAACGGATAATTTGAATCACGTCATGAGATTGAGGGGATATGGTGCAGGCTTCACGGTGCCTGGCGTCTGCGGCCACCTGATCTACGTCCTTCATTTGCCCCTTCCTTGTTGCCGCACACAACATCCAGCTTTGCTTGCAGCCCCGCCACTTTTTCTTCTAGGGCATCTAGTCTCTGGCAGCGCTCCATAATGGTCTCCATCTGTTGTTGCATGTGGTTGTTCCAGACATCCTGCTGCTTGATCTGCTCGTCCATCGCCCTAGACACCTGTTGTCAGAACACCTTGTAGACTTCGTGTCGGAAGTAGCTTGGAGATGTGACTCACTGCACTTGGTCATCCAATCTACTATTCGGAGATCCTACTTCCGAGCGTGGCGGTGTTAACCGATTTATGATTAAAGAATTATATCGTCGAGTCTTACCGACCTTATTATCTGCTAAGGATGGGATTTTTATGCATGATAACGCACCTACACACACCGCATACGTTATACGCGATGCATTAGCTGAAATGGAGATCGAGGTGATGGTTTGGCCACCTTGCTCGCCTGATCTTAATCCAATTGAGAACCTATGGGCCCTTCTTAAAGCAGAAATCTATAAGATTCGACCTGATCTTATGGATATGAAGAACAAACGATGAGACTAAGCGGATTTTAGTGGACACTGCGCAGCTTGCATGGCAAAATATCGATATTAAGCATCTAGAACACCTCTCTGAGACTATGCCTAATAGGGTGCAAGCAATTATCGAATCAGAAGGGTGGTATACGCCATATTAGGCGTGTGTTATCTAGTCTTGTGGTAGAAATCGATTATCTAGAGGTTTTGCGACCGGCAGTATATTATATAATCTAGGGGGTGTGGGTCCTAGGGGTGTCCAAACTTTTGCGTAGTCACTGTACATGGTGGAAATGGTATCAGGGATTGTGGCTGCCGCTTGAAGGCCTTACCACTCACTGGTCACGTGTAATGCTGCACGGTTGAACCCCTTTTGAGCCCTAGCGGGCCCCTAATCAGACCTAGTCATCCATTCCATTGCGAAATATCAACGATACAGTAGTCTCAACAAGCCATGGTAGATTGGGAGGGTGGGCTTCAAGAAGAATGTGGCAGTGTATATTCTGGACTCTTAAATTAATTAAAGCGTCGTTCGCGTCGAGTCAGTTATTTCCATTCTACGGAAATATTTCACATTCAGAGTAAATATATAATTGTGCTCGGCACCACCTCACCTAACACCGAAGATCATCACGTAAACACGCGCAAGCCAAGCTCTCGGACCTGTCTCATCGATTCTCATCGGACTCTCCTTCCCTTAGCTATTCTCTGCCTGACAAAATTATTATGATCAGAAGCGCCGTTCTTCGTCACTGAAGGGAAGTCTCTGTTCATACCAGATGACTCCTCTAGCCATAGGTAGGTAGATACAGTATTAGCTGTGGACGGCGAAGCAGAGAAGTGATACAATCGAAACGTGTTATATTACCTGGCGACCGCGAGGTGGAAGATACGCTGTAGTGAGCCTCGGTGATTTGTTGCGGCATGCTTAGGATCTTATCGCCCGTCCACTCGGCAGCTGGCTCTAGGCTCAGGTTGACTAAGCGCAGATCTTCGCTAATGTTGGGTCGTGCCGTATGTTCCACCTCCCTCCGGATCAATTTACCCGCACATACTGCAAAACATTAGTGACTGAAGGTAAATAACGCGTTGGACGGGGTTGTGTCGATATCACTAGCGGTGACATCCGTGCTACCCACCAGCGACTATCATTTTCCCGCACTGGCTTTCAATATACTCCTGGACCTCCCTTCCTGCGATGAAGTCTTCAAATAGAGACTGGATGCGCGTTGTTTGTGGAAATCGCGTGTGGGACTCCGGGGGGGCATCTGGACAGTAGATTCTCATTTGCAGAATCTGCGAACTGTTAGTAGCACGACTTACCTAAAGCTACATACACTTACATCAAACCCGCCGGTCTTACCCAGCCTGCTTGCTGAACTCATTGCGGCTTGCGTATCGCCAGAGTCTAAAGCGTGATTCCGCTGTCGGTCGAGTTCAAAAAGACGCTGGACGCTATTCCAGATCCACAACTTATATCTCGACCGCTCGATCTCTGGGACGTGATTAGCCGAAATAGATGCGTCGGCCCCTCTGGGCTCGACAAGAAGCTCCAGCTCGAGGATACTGCTCCAATCTACCGCCCAAAGAATTTCCAGCTTCCGTACCACCGTCTCCCTCCTGCGACTGCCCTGGACTAGCTGTTGAATGAAGGGAAGGATTCGAAACAGGCCTATGTCTTCAACCACGAATAGCACGGTACCATAATCTCCAAAGCAAGGCGGGTGCCCAAATGGTCCGAATATGAAGACTGGGAAGCTACAATTAGCTTTTATCGCATCCACAGCTAGTCTCTTGGTGAGGCCATGTCGGTACCGCACGAGACAGTGCAGTCGGCGGTAGGTGGATCTGCCCTTTTGCGGTTGCTGTTCTCCTACATTCGCCACATAGAAAAGCGGCAGGTGAAAGTAAGAGCGGTACCCCGAGCACGGCATCCACAGCTGAATATGCTGACCGGCCTGGATATTCCACTGTAGAGGCACCGAGATCTCCACCCAGAGGAGTTGTTTGGATGCTTTGGCCTCAGCCTGGAGCCGGATATCTCTCCATGAGCGAAGCGCGCACATCGTTTGTGCCCACAAAGCCACACATAACACGGCCCACAGGCTGACACCGCCGACCAGCACCCAGAAGTAGACTGAGCGAGTGATTCGCAGATGGTATGCGAGGAAAGCCGCACCAGAGACGGCTAGCAGATAGTGAAGTTTGAGCATTAGCTGCGGATGGCGCCGGAGTATTACGGCAAGTGTAACTGGAAGCATCGCGAGGAAGCTGACGGCTGCCTATACTCCATGAGCTTCCGGAACGTGAATTCCCGCGAAAAACGACGGATAATGGGATTCCTAGACTTACCCTAAATGCGGCTACAAGAGGACCGGATAATGGTGCATACTGGCGGGTAAGTTCCAATATTATGGTGCCGTGGAGGACGCAATGAATTAGACATACTCGACCCACCCAGCGGTGGGCCCACGCTAGGGTATCTCGGCTCAAGCGACAGAGGCTGGATGTCTGGCTGAATGTGGGGCTGGCAAATAGTGGGAACAGGTAGATGACGGCCATTGAGCCAGCCCGTCTCTGCACTTCAGTAAAAGATTGAGCCGCGAAGACCAGAACGACGACATTCGATGTCAAGAGGGCGACCAGTAAAAGACACTTGATATACGACAAGATATCTAGATAGTATAGGATGCTTGGTACCGGAGACTGAAGAAACCGCCTCCAGGAGACGGCCCGTTGCAGCTTTAGGGACCAAGCCAGACAATCGCGTCCAATGTGATAAGAAACGCATGCTAAAAGGATCAAAGCAGCACAGAGACCATACTTCCCTGGAAGAGAGACCCCCGAGAGCCAGTGAGAGAGCTTGACAGCGACTGGGGCCATAGTGTGGTCGCCTGGACGTATTGCCGGAAGAGGAGGGATGTTGATATTGTTATACAGAGTCCTTGTCCTCGTTAATTTCGAGTCGAGGTCAAGCGTGATGATGACACCAAGTCGTGAGAATTTTCTACCGGTGGAGAATGCAAAGTGCATTCACCGCTGAAATCGGATAGCAGTAAAGTACAAAAGAGGCATGTCGTGCTGAATGCACCAGATTCACGGGCGGCAAAGCCTCATACAGGAGACCAGCTGCATATGGAGCCAATTAAATGCGGTGGAGAGATTGACATTTGGGTAATTGTTGTCAACATCTCCAAGCGCCATTGACTATTCATAAGACACCCCTCCTTAAAGTAATCCACGGAACACAGGACGTAGTTAAGGAAGAGTCCATAGATGGAGAGGCAGCTTCTGGGTGATTGGCTTCCAGATTATAGTGTTTTTGTTGCACACAAACTTTACTATCCCTTGATGAGTTGTTGGAAGGCAAAATATGCTACAGAATGAGGCATAGTTACGCTGTACCGGTGGTGTTAGGAAGGAATCTTCCATGGAAAGCAAACGTCGACCGGTGACGGACTATTTCAACTTCCTGATTGTGTGTACTATTATGATATAAAGCTAGATCCATGAATTTCGAGACCGCTGGATACGGATAACCCTCCACTCTCGCTTCCAAATTTGTTCTGCCTCTACCTCTCGCCGTTTAGATTCGTCCAGCGAGGCCCTCAGAGCTTGGATTGCCTGCAGCAGTCGGGTGTTGCCTACTGGATTCACCTCGGGCTCGAAGTGATATTGCAATATGAGCTGTTGGGCGAGCTCAAGCGCTGCTCTTAACAGATCGAGAAGGTTTTGTCGGCAAGAAGCATAGAATTCGATTTCGTGCTTTTGCTGCTCCCACTGACGGAGCTTACTATCTCGAAGTTCGGGTAATGACATTCTGTGCTTGCTTTTGGACCGCTGTAGCCTAGATCGTGTAGTTTCTAAGGCTATACTTGTTCCGGAAGACATTGTAAGTTGGTGATCAAGGGTGTTGATCTTAGGGAGGCTGAATCTGAAAGGAGGTGGCACTTCCTCCAACGAGGACAATTTCGGCGATTCCGGCGACCGGCTATACACGCTGGAAGTATCGTCCTTTGATACAAAGGGATCTGGTATGTCTGACAGAAATTTGTGAGCGTAGGAATCTGCAGTGCTGACTCTTCCTACTGAAAATTATATATGACGAGATCTAAGAGTATCCAATCCGTAAGAGTGACGACCACTCCTTTGAGCGTAATTGGTATTAACAAATAGACGATCGTCCTGTTCATTGCTTCTACAGTAATCTCATCGATCAGACCTACCGATCCTGACAGCTATGCTTACACAGTGAAAAAACTTGCGGTCTCTCTTGATCTAGGTCAAAATAAACCGAGAAGCGTACCGAGAATGCCTTGAACGTTATTGTTTATGCGTCACACTAGCTGCAGAAATATGGATTGAAGGCTCTGACTACATCGCATGGCGACAAAGCGGTTGATGTGCAAAGCCGATAGCTTGATACTGCTATTTGTACTGAGGATGTGCAAAGATGGAGCATTCCGTTCGAGGTGTACTGATGCCCATATTATCTTCTTGATGATATGAGGTTTCAAGTTGGCCAGTGAACAACTTGGTATATCTAATAATGTATGTTATAGAATGTTCCGATCTATACATAATTTTGCTGTTTATTTATCTCGGTCAGCTTTCGAGAGTCAGGACTTGTCCTAGCACGATAATTCAAATGGTTCCCTACAATGGTTTACAAACGCCTCCTCTTTTGCCCGAGAGAAGGTTCGGCGAATGCAACTCGCCTCTTGGTCCCGCGGCGACAGAGGCAGCGCCTTGCTGGCGGCCACGCATCAGTCCGGTGATCCGGACGACCAAAGGGACTCTGCACTTGCTGCTCGTCTAAGAGATTTTGAACGGATTTAGGAAAGCCTCCTAGTCGCGTCCGCGATTCAGTATTGCCGACTTGAATGGTGAGAGTTTCGTCGAGGCTACAGACAGTGAATGATACCTTTTTGCGATAGTATCCACAAAGACGGCAGCCATTGTCCTCTCCAACTAGACCCAGGGGCCCTTGATGGTCAATCTGGAACTCTGCGCCCGGAATTTCAGCTAGAATCCGGCCAATCAACTTCCTAGGCTGTGTGCTTGTGCAGAGGATTGAACCCTCGCAGAAGATCGTCCCTTGCCTCGTGGTGGGACAACCGTCGAGTTCGAAGAACAACGTCCCCGTCACCAAGACCGCCCGGACTAACTCGTCAGGCACGTTGAATGATGACTCAGCCAGCCCGTCCAACTTTTCCACGTCGTCCAACCACGGGAGCGGTCTATGGAGCAGTTGATTCACCCGGTAGATGTCCGCTCGTATGGGACTGGAAACAAAGTTTAGCGCCTCAAGAAAGGCCTGCTCACCGTCCATGGACGGGGACGACACTGTTGCTCGGATCAAGCGAGTAATGGCACCGTCGTGCACGATTCCGCCTGGCCTCGGGTGGCGGGGCTGCCGTTCGGGTGCTGTGTACCCTGTGCCCACCGAAACCAGCAGGTCGAGCTTGTTCCGACCAGGCTAGATGAGAGTGGACTCTTTCAGGGCGATCGACAGCGGGTTGTTTGCACGTACCCCTCCGTCTTGCAGCGGACCGAACCTAGGGAGCGTCTTGGTACGGAAAAACCTAAATAGTGTCAGCGTCGTTCGCCGCCAGCCGATCTGATCTTACCCTGGAGCAGCCACGCTGCACCGTGCACTAGAAGACGATCAGATTGATTCTGTCCATGACAGTGGTCTCGCCACAGAAAGGTAGGTGATCACGTACACTTCCCACAACAGCGGATTTTGATCTTGACTTTGAGGCATCAAAAATTCGTACGCTGACATTCCAGCATGCCGACCGATGCCGCGGTAGTTGGCTAGCAGGCAGGCTTTCCCGTCCGAGATGCGGCTGGCAATGATCGCTACCCGACTGCTGATGCCGCATGTCGTTTCGACATCAAAAATTCGGCGATCCGGTCCTAACGCCGCCTTCAGGGTTTCCTCTAGCATACGATCATCGTATTTTCCGTCCAGGAGGAGGCGTTTCACGCCTGTAATCCAGGCTAGGCATTTGAGAAGCTTGACCGGCTTTGCTGGCTGCTGGAAAATCTTTCGTGCGAGATCTGGGAAGCGGCGAAAACTGCTGTCTGCGGAAGAACGGTTGAAGACTAAGTCCATGATATTCAAAGCCCCTGCAGGATGTTAGAAAACGCGACCCTAGGCCGGCTCAGCTGCAGCTACGCAACTCGAAACTTCAAACATACCCACACTGGTGCCCACGCATAAGTCAAATACCTCGGTCAGACGAACTTCACTAAGCCGCTTCTCTAAGGACTGAAGCAAACCAAGCTGCTTAATCCCCCGAATGCCACCGCCGTCGAGGCTCAAAATATTCGGTCCTTTCGTTGGCGGCAGCTGTCGAATAGCTAGACGGACCTCGGCACCGCACATCGGACAATGTGTGACCTCTAGGTAGTACTCCGCGACCGAACTTTTTGACCTAAATATCACCACGCAGTTGTCGCACATGGCATGCCGACAAGCTAATATATGTTCTGGCGCTCGGCTTAGGCAAAAGAAGCAACTAGTGGAGGAGCATAGATCTCCCCACCGTTGGTGGAATCTGCTCAGGCTGCGGCGTCGAACAGCCGTAGATGGAGTCACTGGATCCATTGATTTGAAAAGATCAGTGAAGAGGGCTAGTACCCCATCGCAAAACTCGGAGGGGCTCACATCAACATTCTGCATGGTCCACGCATCGGTACAATTAGTTTTGTATAGTTTATCGAAAACGTAGCTAGGATTGAACACTGAGACTATCAGCCAAGAAAGACAGGAACACTAGAGACGTGTAGGCGTTGGATTGGGCGAGGTGGAGTCGAACTCACAATGCGCCCCTGGTGGATAGGCGTCCATCAGAATGGCCGAAGCCACGAATGAACTAATATCCTGAGCCTCGCAACCGGTTTTTTGAGCTTGTCCCAAGAAGTCCACAAGACATGCCTTCCTACTTAGTGTGGACGGATGATTATTTCGCGCTACGCGGAGGTAATCGAAAACGGCAGGATCGAGTCCTCGCATCTGAGATTCCAAATTACTCTTCCAGAGTGCGGAAAGATGCACAGCAGAGAACAGCACGCCGTGCTGCGTCTGTTCCGTTCGGATTGACTGCAGCTTGTTAAGAATGACGCCGCGTAGTGGCTTAAAGGCGGCCGTGGGGGACAATTCGTACCGATCCCGTAGATCTACAAACGTAACTTCTGGAGCAACCCCGTCACGGAAATGATCCTGCGGTACCATCGCAGCTAGTTCCCGCGAGGCGTAGTCTTGGGGGTTGGTGAGAACGATGAGAATTCTGAGGCGAACGTTGACGGAACGTGACCCTATGTGTGTCTTGTGACGAGGCTGATCAAGCAGCCGCTACAGGTCTCGCATTTCTGAAACGCTATCTACAAAAAGGCAGAGGATCTGGGTCTAGGGCAAGACGACCTGGGACATCACATGGAGATTCACATCTGCCGCCGAACGGCTAGTCTGTTGTGACACTGCGTATTGCCGCAATTTTTGAGTGGAAGTCCTATACAGTGCCGGGTCTGCAAAGCCAGAACTGTTGTAGATGCCGTATTCTGCGAAGAGCACTGGATGGACCGTTTCGGCACTCTCCGTGCTTAAGTGCAGCCGCATGAGAGCGGCGGGGCCTCTGCGAGTGACATTATTGCGAGGGAAGAGGGCTCGAAGCGCCTTGACTCGATTTCCGTTCCTAGTAAAACAAATCAGGGCGGGATACTGAGTGTCGGGATGGCTTATCCAGTGAACTAATGCTTCTAGCCGACCAGTATCCGTCAGAGTCCAACCCGAGCTACCCTGGGCGGTGTTAAGCTAGGCTGCTATTGAAGGAGCAAGGGTAGGAAAGGAGCTTTGGCGGAACGACCACAGCAAAGGTATGAGACTGGGTTCGCTTTATAATACATTTTAGCTGACTATTATCTGGCCCGAGTTGCCCCTCAGTGAAGAATACCCCAGAACACCCCACGGCAGTCAGCTCCCCGCATCTTTTTTGCGCTCTAGCTGGTCATGGACGCTAGAAATCTACCCCCACTTTTGAACCTGCCTCTAGGACCTCAGAACTAGGTGGACTACGATAATAGATTGCGGTTTAGAAGACAGCCGCTAACTAGTCGTCTCTTCCCCACTCCCGGGCAAAGGCTTCGATTGCTGTTTGATTCCGATCTCTGAAAATGCCAGATTGAACAATTTACGATGATGCGTATGCTAAATTCACCCGTCGTACTGTTGATGGTGGCTTTGGAGGAGCCCTGAGCCTGTAGTATTAAAACCCGACGATTTTGAAATTTTATAGTACAGACCACATTATATTATGGTTGACTCTATCCGCTCTCGCAGCGGGTAGCACGCAATAACACGTCATGGACGCACTATACACCGTCGCCTTAGTAAGGAAAAGGAAACTCTGGAATATGATAACGATACGCTCTATACGAAGATGCTGAAAGAAGAAGCACAGATGGATTGGAGATACAACCTTTGCGCCAATGCAGCCAACTGGGTGTTGCTTGCGGGATACGTGATCATTCCCGGAACGTTCACTTCATTGAAAAAGTCCAGCGAAGTCCAAGATGCGCTTCAAACGAATGGTGTAGGTCGAGTGGTGTTGAAGACGATCTAGAACCCTCCCCTCCTTGTTATCTCGTTTCTCTTTCTCATTGCCGGGAGTGCTATGTTGGGCTGGCTCTGGGCCAAGTTCAGCACCTGTTATCCCTGGCTCATCAACAAAATTTTCCTGTAAGTTCCCCGCAATTAGACGCTCGTTTCCAGAACTGAGAAAATCTATCACAGGCCAGCTTGCCTTAACGCTATTGCTGGGTTGCTGACAACGGCAGTCAACGTTTCGGTTTCGCAGGCTGGAACCTGCTCTGTGATGGCTCTAACGACAATTATTGTGATAGCATTGACATTCGTGCTGTTTGGTGTCTCATTGATGGTCTACAAATTTGTCAAATTGAAAAAGATCTTGAATGACGATCAACTCGAAGGCCAGGCCCAGGCTGTCCTGAGAGATCGCTGGCATCCTGGCCTGCGAGCGGCGTTATCCCAGGCCCAGACTGCCTTAGATGAACACACATCCGTAACCTTGGAAGCGACTGTTACGGAAGCTCTCGCTCTTTCTGAGCTCTTTAATGGATGTATGCCTCCAACAGGCGTCGAAGCTGACGCCTACGCAGCTGGAGTCCCACAGATGGCTAACCAACGGGCGCGAAGCGGGATTAACCGACTGTGTCATTATCTTACTAAACTTTGCTTGGCGTACGTGACTGACAGCTCTCAGACCAAGAAAATCTTAGGGGCAAATTAGGCTTACAGATGTGACTTCTCCTGGCCATGGACGTAGGTCTATCCCGTTGGCTATACAGTAGTACAATACAAATGAATAGTGATGCTTCAGAGGAATTAATCTACTTTTTCCGATGAGAAGCCTGTGCTAAGAAGACTGGCTTCTGGATCTCCTCTCTTGCTGGGTAGATATAACGTTTGTCATGTCCCTCTTTGAGCTCCCTGTCTTGAAATAAATATTGAGTAGTTCTACTGTAACGGACAACAGCTACTATGAGTTGCCTTCGACCTGTCGGCTTCCGCCTGTGTGCGCACATGTATGGCGACTTTTCAATACATGAGTAATTCCTGGTAGATGGCGGCTCTAACCGAAGGTAGCCTGCTAGTGCACAGCAGGAATAATATTTGGCGATAGCATTACAGCGCTATGAACCAGAACCAGATGCATGATGTATAAACTGGGCTGCCATCCCTGGAATAGGCCCATTCTTTCGAGGGGGCGGACAAAATACTGCATGGCCCCAAGACCATTATAGACGGCAACTCGAGCAACTTCTAAAGAAAGCGGCACTGGCTGGCCCAGTGACTCTGCAAGGCTATGGATGATCGGTACCAGGGTAAGCAAGGCCAGGGAGGCACAGTGATATTGAAACTTGATACTTGTCAGGGGAGTGCTCGAGGTTTGTACCAGTACTTCGACCAGATGTCCCACGAAAAGCAAAGAGATAGCGCACATGTACCCGAGCTGCGCCAGGGGGCGAGTGGAAAACTGAAGAGCGACGTAGGAGATAGTAGTGGCATAAATCAAAAGCAGGAGGCCTCCGAACTCCAGCTTCTCCCAATCGTATGCATTGGTGCTACTAAGGACGAGGAGGATGCGGTAGGTGAGACTCAGGACACACCAGGAGATGACACCAACTCCGAAAAGAAGTGTCGCGAGCGAGTTACTGATGTCTGCATAGCATGTAGGGAAATGAAAGAGTAGGCATTGAAGCGTAAATAAAGAAAAGTAAGAGATCCCAAAAATATCGAGAATAGCGATCACAGTGGAATCTCGCAGAGTAAGGATATTGGGGCCCTCCATTGAAAAGAGGTATTTCTGATATTGTCACCGAGCAATTGTGAAGAGAATCTGCTTCCCATCCGAGTCTGGGCAGCAAACATTCTTTATAAGGGGAGCCGGGGGAAGACCGCGGCAAGCCGTTCATTCTGAGCCCAGAGACCTTTCCAGAGATTATTTTGTTAATCCGATCTACTTTTAATCTTGCATTTTGTAATACTACAGGTTAGGCTGGCTGTATTTAATTTATCGGATAACTTCTATCTTCTGATGTATTCTTCCATCGTTCAAATATGGTAGCCCTCGGCTGCGAAGTCGCAGTAACGTCCAGCACGTGGATCTACGCAAAAGAGAAGATGTAAGTTAAGTTTGAAACAGGCTTACAGTTCTGCATTGTATGTCAAGGAGGGAGTAAGTAAGAAGATGTGCTCCTCGGATTTGGTTAGATAAGCAACATTCACCTTGGGAGCTTTAGTCATAATGCGGTGGTGTCGTCTTATATCGGTGTAAAGTCTTCATCAGTCTAGGCAGGTAAGTATTACCAGTCGTAGTCTGCGGATGGTGACGCTGAATAAACCGTGGCATGTTCAACATAATGGAGTATGCCGTTGAACTGTGAATGCATGCGTTTTCATTTGGTGATATCGTGCAACAATTCTCAATTGATCGATGAGTCTCAGAAGTATTGTAAGGAAATACCGCACGTGCTATTCACGCAGGGGCAAGACGCAGATGGCGTCCGTGACATTGAATGCGGGAAGTAGCAGACGATCCAAATCAACTTGTTCCTAGGAGGCAAGGAAAGCTGGAAAGTTTGTTCGCATATCACATATCACAATATGGGCGGGGCGCATTTTATTGGCTTGTATTCCATTCGCAATATGCTTAGATGCCGCGAAGCAGTACTCTTGGGGATTTTACACTCCAAGCATGTTCAACTTGACGCTGCTTGGGGTAATACTTACGATCCGGTCCTTACCCTTACACCTTCTCCACTGCATGTTCTTCACCTGTTGTTTGCTCAGTTGATCTTGTGCTAAGACGTAATCTCACACTGTCCATTCCGTTATGGCCTACTACTGGCTGCCCCTTCAATTTCCACAGTAATCTCCTTGTTACAGTACAAATGGCGTGTTTGTGTCCAGGGGGGGGGGGGGGGGCGGGCATTTTATTTCCCCCCGGGATAAAAAAAGGAGGTTTCATACCAGATCTGATCCGGGTCCAGATTGTTCAAGTCTATGCCGTCGACGACGTCGCACATTCCAACCTCACGAGCTGAAAATATTCTGTTTTATACTTACTAGTACTTCAACTGTAACAAATTTAGATTCCTGCCATTTTGGGTCTATTCAGTATGCCGAGCTTTCGACTGGATAAGTATCGCTTGGTTACATTGTTGGCTAGTGCAATACACAATCCTGGTCTCCAGTTGCGTACGAAAGTCAAGCTTCGAGCAGTTTCCTGATTCCCGTTGTAGCTTCTGTGTTCAACTTTTGGCTGTTACTCCCCGGAGTAAGTCCATCTGGCCGTCATTCTTGTTACAGCAACGCTGATTAGGGCAGTTACAAAGTTGTTTTGACCAATGCCTGGATTCCTATTGGCGTTCTGTCAGCATCTTCTGGCAACCCATCAGCCCCCGACACTACCCTTAATATTGTTCCCACCCCGCAAAGAGAGCTCATTTAATAAAACCCAGAACATTGCGCCAACTGCCTAATATAATTACCGCTTCGTCCACGTATACCAGTCCGACCGATAAAATCTGATCAATCAGCTTGACCTATCCCTCCACCGCCTTTGTGTCGCTCTGCTTTTGCTCGTCAAATTGATGGAATACCCGAAGACACGTAAGCTAACTCGGGAGAACGGAGACTGGTAGAGCCAGTGCATGTTTTGGTTTTGGAGCCAGAATTCGAGCTTAAACCATCTGTCCAGTCATCCAGAATCAGATATCAGGCGGGTCTCGATAAGAAGTCCACGACTGTTTGTAAGTGCCAAGAAAAAGCCCCACGTTGGCATTCTAATCTGTCGAGCTCTATGAAATCCGGCTGGCATGTGGCATGATGCTTTTAAGCTTCAATCATTGCGTCCAAGGATGATACTGACCTATCAGTTCCACAACAACGGCGACCCTAGGTATATAAAAAGCGGCCGAGGTCTACATTTTCTTCGCTGCGAATTGAACGCCTATTACAATCCCCGTTACTTCGTCGAGTGCCACCGAGGCCTGTTCCCGCTTTTTACGGTCATATCGATCGAGTTGATCCGTCGGCTTTCCACCCCTGCCTGAACATATTGCCGACGATGAACACCAATGCAGCGCAATCCTGCTCGAATACTTGCCTTGTGCTGAAAGACTAAATTGCGGAAATTAGTCTGAAGATCCTTCTCACGTGCTGTTGAGGGTATAGAAAAGATCCATAATGCCATTTTCCACCATTATGACGTCTAAGAGGAACATGCTTGTTGTATCTGGCACGAGGTTTGTTTGGGTTGATTTTGATGTTGCGACATATTCAATAACATAAGCCCTTCAAAGAAGGCGTATTGCTATTATGAAATCGAACTTGTGAAAGTTTTGGAAAGCTTTTGGGTTGTATAGCTTCCTTTACTTACATGTGAATGATAGAAAGATGCGTTACTGTATCCATAATAAGCACGGATTTTGGCTCTGGCCACTTCCCACGGTGCTGGGGAAGCTGCTCGATAAACGATTCGAAGAACGTGGCATTTGTTGAACTATTGCAAGCAAATACAAGACAGAATGAGACCGTCTTGCATACGGCAGTATCTGGAAGCGTTGGCCCCGATGTACTCTCAACACTTGGACTGGTGTCACGCCGACTGGTGACCAGCCACTTCGTCTATATCCAATCGTTTTGTCATATCCGGATTCATCCGTATGAGTATTGCATCACCCTGCAAATCTTTCCGATATAGATTGCGTATTAAATTCAGGACCTATCTCTGCTACAGTACACAACATTGGGATTTAGATTCCTCACTGCCCACATATTGATTTGCATTTATGATTAATAGCTACGGTATACATGCGATAGTACTGTATTTCATGACGATCACTGGCACTCCATAGATCATGCATGTGGCTTAGCGATCAGCTATGGACGCTGATTCTTATACGTGCTCATCCTCCCTTGCATACACTAGTGTAGTGTGGACCTCGCCAACTCTGCAGTGTAATACACTAGTGTAGTATGTATTTGTTTTCCGAGGCGTGGTGATAGGTTATAGTACAAGCGGTGAACTATGACCTATCAAATCATATACTAGTATGCCTTGAAAAATGCTCTGGGTTCGACGTCTCTATGCGGTGACGTGGATTAGATCCCACCTGCATCATGATCATGACCCCGCCTGAGAATCTTCCACGGCGGTGTGCCTGGTGGGAACACCTATCCTGCAGCTTCCTGCTCGATAAATTGCGATCGAGTGACGCTTTGGCCTCAATCCAGCTATGTATGCCATTACTCGATTTGCACTGCCTTGGCAGTACCTACATATGTCGGTTCATCTGCACAGTGACACTCGTGGATGGGCCCTTATTCCCGATACCTACTGTAGCCAAGATTTCTCCGTTACTACGTATCTATAGGATTGACGGGCTCGGACTAAGTCATTCTCTCTTCCATTTATGTACACTAGTGTACCTAGGTATTTTTTACTTCTTACACTAGTATACCTAGCCACAGGTACAGTACTGCCTGCATTTTAGTCAAGAGTGAACACCATCGCCGAATTCTTCTGGTCGTACCCAAGAGAAAAAGTTTATGCAACCTAGTTATTTAGGGTTTGATCATACAAATGCTAGAAGTGAGTCAAAAGACTGAACAATTGAAGATTGAAAGAGGAGAAGATTGGGCAGCTTAGAAGATGTCAAAATTTTCAAGTGAAGAGTACGACAGAAATCGCTTGCAGTCAGGGTGAAGGGTCCAAATAAAGCCCATATGTAAGGGGTTTTACCGCCCTGCAGTGATGCTCACTTGTACCAGGGCCATTGGATAGGGCCCACGCCCTAGTGGATAGAGTACATATCGTACATATCGGTCGTTCAACATCTTAGGAGCTCCACTCTCTCTTCGATCTCTCGATCTTTCGATGTACCATGCCAGTCCGCCTCGAAATACCCCACTTCACTCGGTAGGGACAATAGCAATGCCCAGTATTACTAGTACCCTTTTTATACAGTAGAGAATGTTGTCACTCCTCAGTTGCGCAGGTTAAGACATGCATTGGCAGCAGTCAGAACACAAATGATCCCTAGATTCCCATCAACCCTTAGCACATCTGTATCAGTAGTAGGAGAGAAAGCGTCAGAATTCTACCGAGTACTGAGTTCATCTCAAGCCATCCAAATCCCTCAATCAATGTCCCAGAAAGAAGTGGGCCGATGAGCAACCCGACAGTAAAACACATTCCGGACAGGGCAGCGGCTCGAGCGTAACCACCGTTTGGGCCAAATATACCGGGAGACTCGAGTTCTATCCGATGTATTGCACCTGGACGAGATTAGTGAAGTACTTCAGAAAAATGGATCAACGTGAGACTACTGACCCATGGCCTCTGCAGTGCCGACTCCTTGAATCAAACAAGTTAAGCAGCCAATACCGACGATACCAATCGTAAAAAGAACGGCTCCCTGTGGCCCCTCGCTAAACCACGGGACCCTGGAGTCTCCAGCAAGCCCTGTCACGATGGCAAAAATCGCGGTTCCTAGCAGCCCTAGTCCGCAAGGAAGGCGGCTACCTATCCGGTCCTTCAGCCAGCCACACACGGGCGTCAGGATCAACGTGGGAGCCTGTAGCCCGAAAAAGAGCATCCCTGTACGCAAGCTTCCCCAATGGAACCTATGGTAAACGAGTAGGGGCAAGGTTGTATCAAAGGTGGAGATTATCATTGCCAATGCCACGAAGCAGGCAGTTCCAGCAAGGAAGCTGCGGTCACGGAACAAGAGACAGTAGAAGTGGAGAGCTGATACCTCTTGCTGTGGCATGTGCGGAGTATCGCAAATATCTGTCTCTGTACGTTCAGATGTAGGCAAGAGCCGATCGCGCTCCAATTCTGCATTTGCGTCGTCTGTTGACGGTTTATCTAGTAGTCTGTCAAATGGCATGCCTCATGTGGCAGTATTAGAAGCAGGAATAGAGCAAATACCTGCGATGCATTTCGACTTCTCTAGCATGAGCAGCCGTAAAATTATATCAACAAGCAGTAGGCCAAATGCGGCTGACCATGCACCCCAATATGTTGCGATTTCTAATAGAACCCCAGCCGCCATGCAGCCTCCTGACGTCCCAGCTGTCAAGGTGGCCGAGACAAGGCCGTTGACTTGATTGGCATACTGGTCTGAAATCGCACTTGCAAGGGTAGAAAACCCCGTCACAAAAACAGTAGTCGTTGCCAGGCTTTGCAAGAAGCGAGTGGCAAAGAGCACGGGCAAGCTTTTGGCAAGGGCCAGCCCAATCGATGCCACGAGGGACAGAGTGAGTGAGACCAGCATGGCCCGTCGGTGAGATGGCGTGCGATCGACTAGATAACCGATTACAGGACTGAAAATGAAATGGACCACCGCGCTCTGCGCGAGGATGTATGAAGTCACCAACTGGTACATCGAAGGATCGAGCTTGACACGTTCGCTGAGAATGTATGGTAGGATGGGAACGGGAAAACTGTATAAGAAAGAATCAGTGAAAAGCGCCATAGTAACTACTATCACGAGAAACGCCGGCGAAGACCGTAGTCGGCGGACCCAGCTGTCGCTTGGGGGCTCTGTCGACATGGTGAGTTTGGTGGAAGAAGTAGAATCAGGTACACCCGAGGGTGTGTACAGTAGTACTATGTAGGACTGGAATCTTGTTTGCTTTATCCCGGGGTCTAACCACTAATACATGTACTATTGGATATACAGTATCATGGTGAGTGTCCCTTGCATGAAGAAAGAAAAACACGTCTTTCCCATCTCAACTCCCCCAGCGCTGCAAGGGTAATTACTGGCATGGCGGTTACCGACGCCTTGTGAGTGATAGCTTAACATCTGGCACACAGATCGACGCACTCCTATCGTCGTCGAACTCGGAGCTGGTGGTTTCAGCACGATTGCACCAACGTACGTCATATTGGTGGAACAGGTGCATGATCAGTGCTCGGAGCTGTTTTTCGGCGAAATGTTTACCCAGACATTTCCTTGAACCATATCCAAAGGTGTGCAGGTTGTGCATTAACTAGTGGCAGCATGATGAGCATTGATTGGCTAATTGCCCGCGGTACGTTGATGTTACTTACTTCACCAGCAGTTAAACCTTGGAAGCGGAGCGGTCGGTACTGAGTGCGATCAGGGCCCCAGAACGGATTACGGACATTGATAGCGAACGTATCGGTGGTGACGCTTGTCTGGATGGCAGTCGTTGGTGAGCAATTACCCGTTGTTTTGTCATGTTGGAGCTATTGAAACTTCAATTCTATATGATAACGATAGACTTACCCCTTGCGGCACTCGAAACCCCCCTAATTCCTTGTCAATATTGGCGGCTTCGGAGAGGGTGAAGGCTGCAGTAATGAGTTAATTAATACATCGTACTGGTGAACGAAAAAGAAATTACGTACGGACTGCCGGCTGCAGACGCAGGGCTTCAAGGAGCACAAAATGCAGTAAGGTGTCCGTTCGACCAATATACCGGTCTTGATCATGCCTCTGGCTTTTGATCTCAATCTCCAGATCCTTTTGCGTATTCTCATCTGTAGTCACAAGTACGCAGGTGGTAACAATGACATGAGCTGTGATGTCGATATTGGTGTAGGTCGATTCTGTAATTGATTGCAAAAGCTGTGATTTATATTAGGGGAGTTCTGGTAGTGAAAAATGAACAAGGCGCGAGAAAGAAAACTTTGCGAAGCTCACTTCATTTCGAGTGATTATTCCCTCCTCGACTCGCTTCCACAACTTCATGATTGGCAACTCCGGCTGATCCCGACGCGAGTGTACTAGGTTGCGGTGAAAGGTATCCCATCGATGCAGGTATTCTCGTGTAGTAGACCTCAACTTGGACGCAGGTCGCCAATAGCGAAATCCGCGACAAAAAGGCCCGTCTGCGAAAAATGAGCGGATGATTTTCATATACTTCTCCCCGATAGCTAGCAACTCTGTTTGTTCTACCTCGTTCATGTCGCCAAATAGCGCCCGGCTTGTCTCTAACAGGGGAAAGTTCATGACAGCATTGATAGCACATATCACAGTTACCTGATCGTTGCCCAGGCGGTCTACAAACTCTTGCGCCGACTGGTTAATCTGAGGTAGTTGCTTCGTAGCCACTCCGTTTGCCATGAGAGGATCCATGCATTTTCGCACTCTTCGCCAATCGCCATGGTCGATGAAGCCAATGCCTTCCCCTAGAACCTGGTGGAATACCCAACCAGCGCGTTGCCCAAACACTCTGATATGATGGCTTGCGTCGCTATAGAACTTGGCAACATCTGCGGGTGTCGTTATTACACTAGAGATTGAAAGAGTTTCTTAACCTTAACATCGCTTTTTCACACTCAAAAAGAACGGCGCCGAACATACACTTCCGGAGACAAGCCACTCCAAATACGATAAATCTGGCCATATTGCTCCGACCAGAGTTGTGAGTGTTTGTGCGCGTCGTAGAACTGCTGTTTGGTGTTCCCGTACGGCCAGACATACTTGGGTCCGTCGAGAGTGAAGGTACCGTCAACGCTACGGACTCGGTTGGTGTAATGAAGAAGTATCTGGAAAGGACTATTAGTACCAATTCCACAAGATAACATTCGATGAGTGTAATTCTACGTGAAAAAATTTGCTGAGAAGCTTCTTTGGCGTATGCAGGACACACGCTGTAATGACCAAGGCAGCTGTGATAGCTGTGAGCAAAGGAATGGGGTCGTCTCGGACGTCGGAGAAAGCCATTCCTGTAGTAGGTTGGTGATGCCTACAATTAACGACGACAAAGGTGAACCAATATATCTGAACTCGCGAAGTACGAACTTTGACCCTGGACTTGCGGTGTATGAGCATACACTAGTGTACATGATGCGCGATCGAGCCCGTAGCTGGGACGATACCCACTCTCATTGTGCAGGACGTTGATACATCAGAACGCCAGATGATGCGCGCCTTGATAAATCAGCGATGTACGAACTTTGACCCTGGACTTGCGGTGTATGAGCATACACTAGTGTACATGATGCGCGATCAAGCCCGTAGCTGGGACGATACCCACTCTCATTGTGCAGGACGTTGATACATCAGAACGCCAGATGATGCGCGCCTTGATAAATCAGCGATGTACGAACTTTGACCCTGGACTTGCGGTGTATGAGCATACACTAGTGTACATGATGCGCGATCAAGCCCGTAGCTGGGACGATACCCACTCTCATTGTGCAGGACGTTGATACATCAGAACGCCAGATGATGCGCGCCTTGATAAATCAGCGATGTACGAACTTTGACCCTGGACTTGCGGTGTATGAGCATACACTAGTGTACATGATGCGCGATCAAGCCCGTAGCTGGGACGATACCCACTCTCATTGTGCAGGACGTTGATACATCAGAACGCCAGATGATGCGCGCCTTGATAAATCAGCGATGTACGAACTTTGACCCTGGACTTGCGGTGTATGAGCATACACTAGTGTACATGATGCGTGATCGAGCCCATAGCCGGGACGATACCCACTCTCAGTATGCAGGACATCGATACATCAAAGCGCAAGATGATACCTAGGTACGTGCCTTGATACCTAGTCAGATCAGCAGTGTATTTATCAACAAAAGATATGCCGGCTTCCTGATTTCTTTGAGTATTCAGATTTTTTTATCTGGGAATCAGTCCTGATTTTGCCTGCTTTACTCAAATGCCATGCCTCGCCAACCAAAACAACACCATATCCAACAACTGCCCAAAAGCCATCATGAACAACAGAATTCTGCGCGGATACGGGGCATAGATAGACGGAGTTCAATTATTGCCCGCGCTGCTCGTGTATCTTTTCTTTTATACACCCTCACACGCTTCGTGTTCCTTGTGACTGCACAGAATGGCAGCTTCTGGATGTGGGCCATTTTGTATCTGGAGTGTGCGATCTTCTGTATGAGAGTCCCACGGCCTTGGAGAAAACTTTAAATTAATACCAATAATTTCACCGCAGATCAGGCCATCCACACTCAGTCTCTGGTGATTACCGCCCAAAGTAAAGGAGATCCTAATTTGGCTCAGCATCGGACACGCTTGCAATTGGTTGGCGGTGAGAATCTGCCGCGTGTGGATATTCTAGTTCCTTGTTGCGGAGAGCCCTTGGAGTTTATTCTCGATACTCTATACGCAAGCTGTCGGATAGATTATCCCTCGAAGCGATTTCGAGTTATAGTCCTTGACGATGGACAATCGATGCCCCTTCGCAAGGCGGTGGGAGAGCTTCAACAGACCTGGGGCAATATCCATTACCAATCTCGTGGCCTTAGTCCAGACCGACAAGATTTTGCAAAAGCCGGGAATCTTAATTTCGCACTCTTTGACCTGGAGGCCCCCACGGAAGGCCCGTCGGAATATATCGCTATCTTAGATGCAGATTTCATGCCTTCGCCCAACTTTCTTCGTTCCACGCTGCCTCATTTAATGAAGTTCCCTAAGCTAGCACTAGTGGGCACCCCTCAATATTTTTACAATATTCCAGCTGGTGACCCGCTGGCTCAGGGTCTGGGAAATTGGCAGGGTATGCTTCTTCCACAATTGAATCAGCTTGGGGTGGCCATTAATGGTGGCTCGGGGTGCGTAATCCGTCGTGATTTGCTACTGGAGCACCAAGGGTTCCCCACCATCTCAATGGCAGAAGATCTCATGCTCTCCCTCGTCCTCATAGGAACTGGTAGCCAGCTTATTGTCCTCGATGATATATTGCAGCTAGGTCGAGTCCCAGCGTC
Source organism: Penicillium brasilianum (assembly GCA_001048715.1). Taxonomy (NCBI): domain Eukaryota; kingdom Fungi; phylum Ascomycota; class Eurotiomycetes; order Eurotiales; family Aspergillaceae; genus Penicillium; species Penicillium brasilianum. The sequence continues at coordinate 1,309,944 of CDHK01000006.1, read as the reverse complement.
GCTACAAGGTCACGTATCGCAACGGAGACGTTGGTGTATTTCCCTCTCGCAGCAAGTGATGGCTTTAAAAAGGACTAAGGAGAATACTGTGCCGTCCGCACTCCGCTGGTCCATTGCCTGTCAGGGAATATTCTTCATAATAGACTTGGTGAATCGCGCTCTCGCCTTTATCATGATTCCTCTAGCGTTGCTATCCGATCAGCCGCTGGTTCCTGCTGCATCGCGACTAGAGCTGAAGATTCAAGGATGCCTGGCAGTCATGTCTCTTACTTTCATGTGGGGTTTCGAATGGCTAATGATGGCACGCTCGGATTTTCGTGCTCCGGCATTTTCTCACCTTGAAGAGCTCTGGATGGCGCCTGGTAAGTTCTTGAAAGTATTTCCTACTCTCTGCTTGCATACTCACTCGCTATATAGGCCAATTATATGCACTCATATGCTTCTACCTCCTTCCAGCCCAGTCCCCAGGATCATTGGTGACAGGTAGCGCGTTGAACCCCTGGAATACTACTTCAATCTCTGGCAGACGACTCCATGAGCTGAAACGAAACCTCTGGGATGCAGGGGTCGCAATTAACCTTACATCCTTTGTTTTCATCATCACTGCAGTACTGCACGCAATCAGATATGCGATGGATAACTACGAACAGTCTCTGCGATTCGTTGCGACAGGACTTTTATGGCCGCCAGTACTACATATATGCTACCTGCTTATATCATCCAACTGGATTCCTCTATCCTGTACCGCGTGGCCCGTTTCTTGGCCGACGCATTCTTCGAGACCTAACATGAAGTCTGGTCCGCGAGGAGCCTATGCCATCTTGACTCAGCCAGAAGTCCAGCAAGCACATTTCTCGCATCGATTATCTCGCTTTGGCTACGCCGGGCACTATATACTCATTTTTCTGGGGCTTTTCGTCCTTTTCGGAGCATTTGTGGCTGTCTGAAATGGCACTGCGAATACTCAGGCATACTTTCAAGATTATGGACCCTTTTATTGGTGACCTCGCGCAGTCAAGAGAGATTACGAGCATCTTTAGTTTGGCCGTAACGGGTCACCTGTCTCTGCGGTCCTAGATTATAGTGTCAGATACTGCAAATGATGGGCCAAACCAGGATAGTGGAGGGGATAGTAGAGAAAGCAGTAGACAGCGAAATTGGCGAGCCTGTCCGGAAATGCCAGTGGTTATTACGCTTATACTAAATAGATGTGTTGTTCGTGAAATATACTCTAAATATCTTCTATGTCCATGGATCTATCATCCAGTACCTGGATCTGGTCGTACAGTAGGAAGTACTAGTAACCAATAACAGCCAATAACAGCCAATAACCGCAAGTAAAAGTGCATACAAGCTACAAGAATTGGTCGATACGGGAAGCTCAGGAGATTGTTCTGGAACAGAATAAATTCCGAGATTTGCAATCCTATGACTCCCCATCCTGGAATCCTCTACCCTGGCGCACGTTCCTTGCCTGAAATTGACCATCCTAGGATGAATTCAATCACAGGATTGACTATCCTGGGATTCGTCATATCTCTACTAGCCTCTTGTTACGAGCTACACAGTACCCATGTCTGCTTAAAATGGTCCCCATGAACGACCGGGCGTGGTCGAATCTGTTTCCTCGTAGTCGAACCTAGTCACCTGAGACAGCGGGTTTCGAAAATACATTGGCCATCATTATTTTATTTATCACAGCTGTTTGATGCACCCAACCCGTGTATTCTTTCTCGTACCTGGCATGAAGTTACCACTCCAATGTGGAGAAAGGGATAACAGTGACGGACCAATCAGGAGCTTCCTTAGTATCATTCTTCACTCTTGCCGGAGTCTTCACTCTTGCCGGAGTCTTCACTCTTGCCGGAGTCTCCAATCCTGCTGGAGTCTCCAATCCTGCTGGAGTCTCCAATCCTGCTGGAGTCTCCAATCCTGCTGGAGTCTCCAATCCTGCTGGAGTCTCCAATCCTGCTGGAGTCTCCAATCCTGCTGGAGTCTCCAATCCTGCTGGAGTCTCCAATCCTGCTGGAGTCTCCAACCATGCCGGATAATCAGTCCGGCGGAGCCTCCAAATTAAAAAGGATTCCAGGAAACTCTTCCCTAATCAGAGATTTTTGTATAGTCATTCTCGAAATCGGCTTAACCGATACACACTGAGAAACTCTTTCGCGGCCCCACCGCCAAGACCTTAGCATTCATTATTAATTGAGCCCACTTCATTAAGTTGCGGCCCGTCGTGACTTTCCCGAGCTTAAACGGTGACATCTGAACCGTGTGGCCCTCAGCTTAATGAGTCCAGCCCAATAAATATTCTGCGCTAGAGCCTTGGCAGCGGGGCCGAGAAAGATAGTCGAAGAGTGTACCGGTCAAGCCGATTTCGAGAACGACTGTATAACAGTCTCAAGCTCTCGGTACTCTACAGGTACTCTACAGACAGTATGTGACTGTCTTCCGACATACTTCCTCGCCGTAACATTTACATACAGAGGCTCCCGCAGGATTAACCAGAAGCGATCCGCCACCCGACAGTCAATACTCCCGGCACAGGAAAGACTAGAGGGTTAAACGCGATCATTGCCATCCCGTCCGCCTGGTGGGGATTCTCAAAAGGGGACATACGGCTCAAGAGGGGCGCGGCGCTCAGATGATTCATGAGCTATATCACAAACAGAATCAAAAGGATGTTGCACAAATGTGTCGCAGTGACTCCAGTGATCCGTTTAGTTAGTTAACTAAGTTAGTTAAGCTAATTCGCTGATTTCGGTGGCTCATTCCTGCGCGTGGGAAATGTGCAGATTCAACCTATCAAGAGTTTTCATCCCGCTTAGATAGCGCCGCGATGAATTATCACATTCAACGATATCTTACCACTAGATATAACTCCTTGACTCCACATCAAATACAGATCTCTGAAAATGAATACCTGGTGGCACGCGTTATGCACAAGCTAAAATGCCATTGTCGTGCTTATCGAGCCTTCATCAAGTAGGCCCTTGTCTTGTTTTCTAGGAGGTTTAAAAACCACTCAATAAGTAATCATCGAATGTGACCCACATGCAACAAAGACTCATGATGCACGCGCCAAGGCTGAGTTTCTGGGCTGTTACTACAATGTCCCATTTCTGCAGTGAATGCCTTTCAGGTTCTCAAGACTCTTCAGACCGCGAAAAGAAGTGAAAATGCTTGCACTGGGTTTCCACATTTACCTTCTAAGTTCGATATGTCTATCAACAGCCCATTCTCACAAGCTAAGTCCTGTCGAGAACGAACTTCGAGACCTTGTAACCCAAAATTCGGTTATCAGGTGTTGTGGCATGTCTTCAGTCATTAGAGGTTTTCGGGATGGAACGATTGCCACTGTTGAGTGGCCGCGCCTTATCGAGGCCGAACTCGAGCTCGAAAGAGCGTCAGACGAACTCTTGTGGTATATACACATGGTCGAATGGCTCGATATACAGACTAGTAAGGGTGAATACCTGTTTTGCTCCGAATTCTATGCTCATACGTGTGAAAAGGCAACCCTCAGAGCCAGGCTGCGCGAACACTTTTCATGGCGAAGGGCCATATCGATTCTGCTCGCGACCTCATGCAGTCTTGGTTAGTACAGAGGGTTTATAATTGCGGTACTGGCAGGTGGATTCAATAACCTATATATTTTGACGACGGTCAATTTTATTATCTATGATTGGTTTTCAGGAAAATGGACTGAATTGTCTTATCAGAACCAATATCACGCATCGCGACATCTTGTGCTCCGGTATATAGGTATCCTGAGGGTATTCTCATCATTGTTCCCAAACCGGAACTATCTGGCTAACATGTTAGATCGGGTATCGGAGTATCTTAGTGCCGAGTCAAATCTGTGTTATTTGTATGTTTGTTACATCGTTACCACTTAGGAATGCCATCGGAAATGTCCCTGTCGTCTCTATATCACTTTCTGGGAAGAATAATTTGAAAATATCCCGCTTCACCACAAAAGACGTAACGTTCTCACACGGTTCATCATCTGGCGAATAGATATTCCGCAAAAAGAGATACTTACGGTCGGAAAAAAAGTATCCGTGTCTATCACTTCAGGCTTGCTGGAGCAGCCAGCAAATTCATTCGCTGATCTCGTTAGCTCATTCTCGCTTCAAAGTGGAGTAGGGAAGCGTTCTGATTCAGCCTATCAAGAATTTCATCACACTTAGATAGCTAGGAATTATCACTCATATGCAGCATAGACTCATGATGCACGCGCCAAGGCATACAAGGCTATAAAACTCCATGTTTCGCAGAACGACTTTCAGAGACAACGGGATGGAAATGTCGACGAAACATAAATAGGGCCTTTCGTGTCCTCCAGATAAGCCATAAAGTTCAAAGTCAGGTAACACTTTCGAAAAGCCTTTCACAACGTCCACTAAGGGTAGGCATTTTTGAGCTGGTCAAGTGAGCTTCAGCAAGAAGTCAAAGCCAATCGTGTATCTCTCTTTGAGACCTCAAACAGATTCACCGGGTCCGGGAGTAAGTGAATTTGACGGGACCTCCGAAGCGAGTGGCACTAACGCATCTAATAGGCATATGCTTTTACAACTAGAAGCGTTTCTCCTGTGGAGACTAGAGCTGGAGCAGCTTCACCCACCGGTACAATTACGAATACCGCACAGGCGAAACGTGCGGGATAAAGCTCGTTAATATAGCAGAGAACGAGAACAGCAAGTGCCGGCTTTGTGAGAAGATTGAAACCAAGTTCCGGCGGCGAAGCGCTGAGATTGATCGCCTAGAACGGTGGAATCGGGAAGGAGCCACTCTAGTGGCCTCTATCGATCGGTCCCACAATCTCATTGTGCAGCTGGACAAGGAGATTTGCCTTTTACAATAGGAACGCGAGGACCAACGTCGAGACTGCACTCGAGCTCGAAAGAGCGTTAGACGAACTCTTATAGTATATTCACAGGATTTATGGCTCACAGACTGGTAAGGGTGAATACCTGTTTGCCCCGAATTCTAGGCTTATATATATGAAAAGCCGACCCACAGAGCGAAGCTACGCGAACACTTCTCATGACGAAAGGCCACGTTGATTCTGCTCGCGACTAATTACAATCTTGGTTAATACAGAGAATGTAGAACGGTGTTATTAGCAGGTGGATTCAAAAACCTACTTGTTTCGGCGACGGTGCGATAGTACAACATGATGGCCAGCTTAGTTCAGATCATTATTTCAACCTTCAATCATTCTTTGAGTCTTCCAGATTCCATCGCCAGTATCAAACGAAGGTAGTGTGATAGATGCCGTCGCAGCAAACGACTTCAATGTAGATCTAAAGTCACCTATATCTCCGTAGAAGAGGAGGCCACTTTTAATTGCCTAAGGCTGAATTTCAGCTTTAGCGATAGTTCTAAGCGTTAGAAACTACCTAGGCAGCTCTTCGACTTTGGCACACCACCCTTCGTTAATCTCTGGGGCGAGTTCAAAAATTAAATATGCATTAGATAGTCCCAGAAATAGAACCTCATGTCGAGAGACGCTGAATAATATCACGTAAGGAAGGCTTAACAAGTACGTCTTACAAGACGCCCAGAACAAGTCCGGCGTCATTGAGGTGACGCATTTACAAGCAGCACGTGACTGCGAGGTTATCGACAGCGCAGTGGTACCAACTTAGTCGTTGGCTGTCTCTCCCAGAGATGGAACGACGGCTGGCTGATTGTTAGCGGTCAGTTGCGAGGAACCGAGAACAACACTATTGCCGATTGGCTGAATTGCCTTATCGGAACCCGTATCACGCATCGCGACGTCTTGATGGTCCGGTATATGGGTAACATTGAGGCTATTCTGATTACCCCCCCCTAGAAATATTTAGTTAAGATGTCGTATTAGGCATCGGAGTGTCTTTGTTCTGAGTCAAATATGTTAGCGGTATATATACGTTTATTGCATCGTTCCCACTCTAAGCAGCCGTTGGAAATGTCCCTGTTGTCTCCAAATCTTCGCTATCAGGGAAGAAAGATTTGAAAATGTCACGCTTCACCGCAAACGACGTAACGCTCTCACGAGGTTCATCATCTAGTGAGTAGATGTTCCGCAAAAAAAGATACTTGCGGTCGGAAAAAAAAGTATCCATGTCTGTCATCCCGCAACGTTGCATGAGAGACCAATTCTGCGCGACATCTGTACCTTGCAGTGGCCGCGGAGCGCTGATAGTCCGCGGTTTGATTTGTGACAGAACGGTTGCAACATGGTTACTGCATTCGTTCAAGATAGCATGGTCATATGATTTTCCTTACGAGAAAATTGTGGTCTTTTCTATGTTCAAAAATTGAAAAGTGCCCTTTGCACACTTTGGTTCTTTCCTGTTAACGGACTATCCCTATAAGAGCTTGCGTTTCTGATGCTTTTCAAATTCATCGCTCCCCCAAAGAACAAGGTGACCACTCGCAATGGCTGCTATAAAGCCAACCCGATCTAATTACCCCTCCTCAAAGAGAAAATTGATGCGCCAAAAACAATGCCGTCGCAAAACAAGTTTGATGAAAAAGGCATGCGAATATAGTAAGATGTGTGACGCGGATGTATGCGTGGGCATTCGTTTCTGGGAGACGGGTCAGGTAACTTACATCTTTTGTCCGCAGATGCTTCCGGATTTTGGGCATTTCTTACTTCACAATTAGTATGTGGCAGAGTCTTCCGCTAGGGAAAGAAAGCTGACTTGTTAGGGCTCCCACTACCCAACGCCAAGGTTGATTACAGACCGAGACCTGGAGGCAAAGGAAAGGACAACTGTCACAACCGCGTGATGAGGATTTCAAAACGCAAATACTGCGGGCCAGCCTATCCATATATATGTCATTAGTCTTCATTTTCCCCGTTATATTCCATAAAATATCTTGGAAGAAGAGATTGCGGCGTGATTTTGATCCCATATTCGCAATGCTAGTACGTACCTTGACAATAGCCGTGTTAGGCCGAGTTTTGTTCTATATAACGTCGCTAGACTTTAGTAAAGTAAGAGGGAAACCGTGGCATGCTGTGAGAAAAGATTTGAGAGAACCCTCCGTGGGAAGGTCCTCTTGCCAATCCATCACAGGCAGGGATGCTTCTCTGGATCGGCCAGATCGCAGGGCTGACCACACTTTCCCCCTCTGTAAGCTACCACAAGGAAAGCTGCTTCTCTGGATCGACCAGATCGCAGGGCTGCACACTTTCCCCCCCTGTAAGCTACCCCCAAGCAACGTTGATTCTCTGGATGGACCAGATCGTAGGGCTGATCACGCTTTTCCCCCTGTCAGCTACCACGAGGAAAGCTGCTTCTCTGGATCGGCCAGATCGTAAGGCTGACCACACTTTTCCCCCTCTGTAAGCTACCGCAAGCAAGTCTGCCTCTCTGGATTTTGAACATCGTCGTCAAGCTAGCTCTTTTTGTCAATCGCTCAGATCGTCTGATTCAGCAGAGCTGCCTTCCTCATGCAACAGGTTGCGTTCCGTTGATCACGCATCATATGAGCCACTTGCTGTAACAGCGTCACTAATCATCGAAGCGATATCTCGGTCATCCTCGGTCCTGAAATGGTCCGAACAACATCATCCAAGGCTGCCAACACACCCTTGCCGGAGCCTTGCGCCCCTGGGGCAGATCAAAGGCCCTGTACAGCCGCGATGGTCCAGAAGCGAAGTGTAAAAGCACCTGGAGACGCCGAGGTTCGACGGTCGACTGACCGATTGACGTGTGAGGTTGCGGATCAAGGGCAAAAACGCCCCATCTCAACTGTAATGAGGAAAACCAAGCCGAAACTCGGCCGGGCGGAGGAAGGCAGCGCAGACCGCCTGACTTCCACTTCCGTGCGCCACACGATTATCCAGATAGCGTGTATTCTCGCCCGGCTTCTACTCTCACCCGATTGCCACTCTCACCTGACTCCGACTTCCGTATGCCACTCACGATTTTCTAGATAACGTGCCTTCTCATCCGATTTCCTCTCTCGCCTGGCTTGCACTTCCGTGTGCCACTCACAATTTTCCAGATAGCGTGCATTCTCGCCCGGCTTCTACTCTCACCCGATTTCCTCTCTCGCCTGGCTTGCACTTTCGTGTGCCACTCACAATTTTCCAGATAGCGTGCATTCTCGCCCGGCTTCTACTCTCACCCGATTTCCTCTCTCGCCTGGCTTGCACTTTCGTGTGCCACTCACAATTTTCCAGATAGCGTGCATTCTCGCCCGGCTTCTACTCTCACCCGATTTCCTCTCTCGCCTGGCTTGCACTTTCGTGTGCCACTCACAATTTTCCAGATAGCGTGCATTCTCGCCCGGCTTCTACTCTCACCCGATTTCCTCTCTCGCCTGGCTTGCACTTTCGTGTGCCACTCACAATTTTCCAGATAGCGTGCATTCTCGCCCGGCTTCTACTCTCACCCGATTTCCTCTCTCGCCTGGCTTGCACTTTCGTGTGCCACTCACAATTTTCCAGATAGCGTGCATTCTCGCCCGGCTTCTACTCTCACCCGATTTCCTCTCTCGCCTGGCTTGCACTTTCGTGTGCCACTCACAATTTTCCAGATAGCGTGCATTCTCGCCCGGCTTCTACTCTCACCCGATTTCCTCTCTCGCCTGGCTTGCACTTTCGTGTGCCACTCACAATTTTCCAGATAGCGTGCATTCTCGCCCGGCTTCTACTCTCACCCGATTTCCTCTCTCGCCTGGCTTGCACTTTCGTGTGCCACTCACAATTTTCCAGATAGCGTGCATTCTCGCCCGGCTTCTACTCTCACCCGATTTCCTCTCTCGCCTGGCTTGTACTTCCATGTGCCACTCACGATTTTCTAGATAGCGTGCATTCCATGCGATTTCCACTCTCACCTGGCTTCCACTTCCGTGCGCCACTCACGATTTTCTAGAAAGCATGTATTCCACGCGTCCACAGCTCTCTTCTACTTCTGTGGCTTCACGATTTAGCTCTTTAGAAAAAGAAAAATAACGGGCACGGCGAGTGCACACTCTTAATAAATCATGAACAGGTGCGAGAAGGAAGCAGACATATTACAGCTGTATTCTCTATCAAGGACGTTTACTTGAGCTCTATCATGGGAGATGATTCAAGGTATAATAGGGGTCATCCAAGAAGCACGGAGAGGGACGCTATACTTAGAAAGCATAGGTCATCAAGGATGTAGATATCAGGGTTGGACGAGCGCCCAGTCAGAATGGCGGGAAGGGAGGTCCCTTAGTTTCGTTATCTGATCTCTTGATCCATATATAATATGCCCGAGTAGTGCATGCGCGTCAAACTACCTCAAGATCTCGGTCCGTTACTAGCTCCGGGGTCGGATAATACGAATTCTGGAGGCGTTAGTGGACATTCCATTAGGTAGCACTGGCGACGTACTAGCTGAGAGCTAAGAAAGGCCCAAAATCCCGAAGCATCCGCCGAAAGAATGTATACTTGGCCCGTCTCACGGAGACGGATGCCCAGACAGACATCTGCGTCACACATCTTGCTGTATTCGCATGCCTTTGTCATCAGAGTTGATTTACGACGACACTGTTTCTGGCGCTTTGCTTTCTTGCTCGGAACAAGTCGACTCGGTCGGGTGTGTGGTACAACAGCCATTTCTAAGTAGCCACTTCCACGAATAAAAGGATGACTCAATCGTCACTTTTAGACAAGTAAAGGGGAGAGGAAATAAAATAAGGGTGTTAACTAGCTAAGTAGCCTCAATTTTGCTGCGCATCAGCAGTTTTTTATACTTGCACTAAGTCACGGTTTCGCTAACCATGCTCAAAGGTGAGGGTAAAACACTTCGGTAGAAAATGGAAAACCCCATCCTTTAGGAATAAAAACTGAATGCAAATAATTCTGTGAAGACTATGTTTAACCAGCAGCTTTCCCCAGATTTTGCAAGCTCCGTTTTACAACACCTGGAGTATTGAAATAAACTGCGGTTTCGCGGCCGACCGTTCCCTCCTTTTGACCTTTGTGTTGAAGCCAAAGTTAAAACGGTCGTTTATGTCACTTGACTCAAAACGAGCGCGACCGAGGGCAGGAAAAAAGACTGTGGTCAGCTATTGAGCATATACCGATGCAGAAGCTACTGGTTTTCAACAGTCGCAAATTAGAAGTGCAAGCAACTCATCAATAGGATGGTTGAATAGACCAAGGTCTCTCGGACCTCTGGCGGCCCCTCCAGGAGAATATCAAGGCCCCTACTCCAGCCGGACTGATGACTCCAGCCAGAGAGGAGACTCCTTGACCCTCCAGAATAAATAATAGATTAACTTATCCGGTTTCGTTCTGCCCATAAATGAACTGTGCATGACATGGTTTAATTTGCTATTCACCGCCCTCATTTTCCTCCTGAATTGCTGGCATATTGATTTTCTCTGGACCATTCGTTTTGTTCACCGCCCGCCGTTCTCTTCCGTTGACCGTCTCGTTGGGGCCGCAGTTAAAACAGTCGATTGCGTCACTTGGGCCAAGACGTGCAATGCAACCGAGGGCAGGAAAAGGACTGTGGTCAAATAAATGAGCATTGGCCGTTGCAGAAGACCTTTTTTTTCAACAGCTGGGGTGCAAGCAACTCATAAATATCATGGCTAAGTAGGCAGTCCTCTGGCAGCGCAGCCCCCTCCCCCAAAACACCAAGGCCTGTACTAGCACGACATTCAAGGACGACAGAGGACGATCCTCTAAAAGCAATATTCATGCGATAAGCCGAATACGCAGGTGTTAAGTAGCAATCGCAAGCCCAGAATCAGGATCCTCGAGCATGGTATTCATTCACCGGTAGTATCGTTCGCAGAGCATCTTCCCATATCAGAGCACTACCGAATAGGAGACCACTGCGGCAGTTGTGTCTTTGCATCTTGTTTGTGACCCACTTCAGTAGGCAATGACACAATGGGCCAATGGAATCCCTCTTCAGTAGCGGTTATTGCCGTGCCACCAGCCGTTTCAATATGATTGGTTAAGGGGGCTGACTCAACATACTGATTAAATTTGATCGTCTGTCTTTCGTGCTCGTCATTTGGACTAGCTAGCAAAGGGTTTCCTTGAGCCAAACGCGTATAAAAAAATATAAATATGGCTTGTCTCAACTGGAGATTGCGAGGAGTACAATGTAGATGTCCAAATGATAATAATTGGAAGCTGTCGTCCAGGTGATTTGAACTTGCATGGCTATAGTTCAAGATACGAGTTCCACACTGAATCACCTACCATCTCAGATTTAAAAGCTTGCATTATTGATATCATCTTACACTCTCGATTATGACGGGTGCCATACCATATTTTCATTCTATCAAACTAAATAGATTCGAAAAGTTTTCCTCAGTTATCCTGCAAAGGGGTAGCATTCGACATATCCCGTGAATGTCTTCCGACAGATAGGGCACCTCTTTGGCGTGTTGAGCTTTCTTGCGCATGACTCACAAACCATATGCCCGCATAAAATCGTTAAGAATCGATCTGGCTGCTGATAGCAGATTTTGCATTTCATAGTCTTTTGCCGAGAAAGTTCATTTTGTGCCTCTTGGTGCTTCTCTCTCGCTTGGCGAAGTTTATCATGGAGTATACGATTGTCTCTTTTCAACCGTTTTATTTCATTGATAACTGTTCTTTGCATCTCCTCTAGCGCATTTTCCTGGTCTATTAGTAGTGAAGATGGAGATGTGCCTTGTAGGGAAACTGTACTAAGCTTGACTGGTCGTTCCCCCCGACTCGTTTGCGCTTGTGTGATGGATCGATATGCGACTCATCATCGGCTGATGAGGCAAACAGCCTTTCAAACTCCCGATAGCTGTAATCGCGGCGAGGGGCTCTCTGAGGTCGTGCGCTCCGTCTATCAACGTTGTGTGATTCTTCGTCATCGACTATAACAATTGGGTTCGGATTGCTCTCCATAGTAATTTCAATTCGCACGGATTAGAGCAAAGTGTGTCTGAAGGGTTGAAAAGAGAGCGTTACGCCCAGAACTTGCCGCCTGGAGGGTCAGCAATATTTATAGCCAAGAACCGATTGTTGTGGCGTGATCTAATTGATTGAAGACACCCACAAGGGCAGCCCCCAATACAAAACTTGTTGGAATTGTGTCCGGATACGCCGTGGTAACTTACTGGGTAGATAGTGGTTAGATTGAGTAACCCACTTGTGTTCTATATTTTATTCTGGTAATTTTGGCATTACTATTGTCGTAACGCCGTGGACCTTCGCAGCCTTTGGGATATTTCAACACCTGCCATTCGTTCTTTCGGCCATTATTTTCTAGAGTAGGCGGAATCAGAGTGGCGGGGCGGGATGTCGCTGCCGGGAAAGGGGGGTGGAGTTTCCAAATTCTGTCTACCGTCACCTGGAATCTAGGCTCCAATTAGCAGATGGCCAATTGCGTGGCAGGTAGTGTTCGGTGATCGACCGAGATAATGTACTCATGTCAAGATTGATGTTGGAAACTGAAGTCCGAGAATCATTTGGCTGGTGATAGTTCGGGTCCCTAAGAGAACCCCTGCTGTATTTTCCCCTCTTAGCACTTATTGCGCAGGGCCACGACTTCTGAGAGGTCTGTTGGCACCTTTTAGACCCCCGCTGATTACCGTATGGTCCAGGCGACTACGATGTAGAAACTTCTCGCGGAAAGTCACTTGATCGTGTGAGACTAACTGATGATTCCCTTCTTTGCGGATTATGTTGGCGAACAACACCAGTATCAGCATGATCCAATCCAACAATCCAGGGTTATCTCAAACTTACCATGGTGTGCCACTTGTATCAAAATTGATTCTATGAGTTCGGTGTGATGACAAATTCCGCACAGCGTGAATATTGTGCAGAGTTGATCGGTCATGAGTCTTTTAGTTGATTCATTCAGGGCGCCATCTGGGCGGGTACCACAAGACAGCAAGGAAAGACGTGATGTTTGTGGAGTTGAACATTCCCATATTCGCAAGTCTTCGTGCTCAGAAACTGTGCATTCCCAATTCTCTCGTTCTCTGGATCGCTCCATTATGAAGTGAGAATGACCAGTCTCGAAATACGTGCCGCCTGCCGCTCCAGATTGTGAGGGATACTGGTTTGTAGTTGCGTTTCAAGAAAGAGCCCAAGCGACGGTACCTGAGCAGAGGGATGTGAAAAGATTTACATTCAGCAGCTGTTGCTAGTCGTCTAATTACAGCGGATCTATGTGGTTTAAATGAAGGGAGATTTTATTCGTAGTCACAGCAACATTGGGAGCGGCGCTCCTGACTGTTTGGGCAAAACAATTTATTCAGGTAGTTAGAATAACTTTTGAGCAGATCTATATTTGTTCAAATTCTCGGATTACAAGATTTACCTAACTCCATATACCCATCCTCTCTCTATGTCCTCAGCTGACGTGAACGGGGTGGGGTATACAATCCAGCCTTCACCAATTGTGCGAAATTCCAAGCTGCCCACCATACATAGCTAAGAGGCTGAATATCATAAACTAAAATATCCTGGTATTGTGGTTTATTCTGCCCTTCTATCGATACACGCCTAAATTGTGGACCAGAATAAAATTAGCGACCGATGGAGTTGGGTAATGAACTCGATTACCCACGTGTGCGTTGCGAGAATACTCCTACTCTTGCACGAGGAGTCATTGAACTTTATAGTGTAAGAAACACGTCTCCAATTGCACGTCTTTAAGCTGTGAAAGTCTTCGATCCAAAAGTCGTTCATAAAACTTACACTCCTAGGGCAATTCAGCCAAGTGAGCTATAGCCAGCCTTTATTGAAGTGGGAAGGGACCGTAACGTCGAAGTGTTCAAATTCCAGCCAATTAGACACATACTAGTAATTACCACACTGTCTACGGATAAATTGTCCTGAAAAGTTAACGTGGTTGTCATTTTGTTCTTGCTTTAAAGGTACATACTAATTTGGCTAAGGGAGAGCAACAGAGGCTATGCATTGACAACTAGGGAGGAGGAAATAGCATGTCGTGCTGCCTTGTTAATTGGTTATCATTGATGCCATCCATTGGAACTTTTCCCCATTGTCCCGATTATTCACAATGGACATACCGTAGTCGGGCTGTGGTATGTTGTGATGGACTGGTATCTGACAGTATGAAGGATGGAAGCTCATGTCAATAGACGCTGGCGAGCAGGAAATGAACGGCAGTGGCGGGGCCGACAGATGATGTGTGGACTGCTGCATGAGCATAACTTACTCACCTTGGTTGCAGTGATCGTAAGAGGCTGGCCAATCTGCAGCCGGCGCCAGCATGTGTACCGTGGCTTCCTCTACCGTCAACCCTTGAAGGTGTGAGTGTGATAGCTGATTCAGTTTGGGCCAAGACGTGGATATGGGTGGTAAATGGACTCTAAATGTGATTGCCCTGAAGATGCTGAATTGGCGATGCGGCTCTCCAAATCTTCCATTCTCTAATTCAACTTCTTGCCTGTTGCGATCGAAAAGAGGCACTATCAACCAGTTGCGCCACATCGGGGACGGATTTCGGATCTACTCACGATGATTTCGTTGCGCTATCCGATTTTGGATCTGACGACGTCCTGTCAAACCTAAAATATTGGTCCAGGTCCTCATTAGGGTTCGCGTTGGGACCTAAGGCACTACTATTCCAATGAGATGTAGGCTGAAACTTTGTCTGGTGCTGTAAAAGCAAGAGCCGTGCATTTTGGGATGTGGGAACAATACTGTTTACAGACGAGGAACAAGGTGAGATGAGCAGAAGTAATATCAAGAGGAAAGGAGAAACAGGTATCTATAAAATCAAAGAGCTGGGAGTGGACCATGGGAATGGTCATTCTAAAGATTACATTTACTCGGAAATTACAAACACATACATGTACAGAGGCCAATAAACTGAGTATTTGGGAATTGAACAATTAGCATGCTGTACATGTCGGCTTAAAATGAGCTACCCAAAAATATAGCGAAGCAAAAGTTAGCGAAGAAAGAGGAGAAACCTGAAGAAATTGAGTTCTTTACTTTGTTAATAAAGTCACATACCAAGACGGTGATCCAGCTAAAATCCCGCGCACGCTCAGGTCGAACATGTGTCCAAATCGATTAGATCCACACTCATCTTAACCACATGTTGGGATTCAGGGGTGTTGACTTAGAAAATATATACAATATACAACTTTTGCTTTGAAGTATAAACTGTGTGTACAATACCTAGCCGGTAATACCAATAGTTCCCTAGGACGTTTGGTTGCATCATCCTTCAATGGCAGTTGTGTAAGTCCACTGTAGCCTATCTTTCCTTTTTTTTGCCTGCTAAGCTGTATAAAAATTGAAGACAGCCGAATAAAAGCGATTCTGTGTTATACAGTTCCAACCTCCAGCTCATAGATTCAGATTAACCCCCATCCCGGTGACATGAAATGCCCTACGTGGTGAAACACCTGCGAGGTACATGACAATCCCAGCATGTTTATCCTCTAACAACGAGTCAATTATTATTTGTGGATAGAAAAATACCTTAATTAGATGATTCTTAGTATCAATGCTCTTACAAAAGAAAGTGAATACCATGTTCCAATGCTCAAGTACAAGACGTAATGTATAAATAGAAAATCTGCCGTTAAGGACTAGGACGCTAAGACCACCCACCATGACATCAGAGATGAGTGTGAAGGATAATTCTGCGTGAGTGTAATGTTGCGATCGTGGCCATCATCTTTTCAGGCCATTAAAATGATGTGAGTTACAGCAATATTAAGTTAAGCGAAACTCTTAGCAGCGGACAGGAACCAAGATCACAAATTCATAAAGTTGAATATACGGAAAAATAACAATAGTATAAATTCGTGTATGAAATATACTACGGTGGCTTTATATAGAAGTAGACCTATAGTAAGTATGTAATCATTACGGAAGATTACCTCGCTAGGCTCGGGCCGTCGATTAGGTAACGATCGCGGCCGTCCAGGAGAAACCACTATACGTGGCAAGATAAGACCTCCGTACGATTATCGGTTACTTCCGGTCTTAGCTAGCTATTGACCATAGCTATAAATCGCTCGGTCGGCATCCCTAGGCGCGAATACGAAGACTAAGACACGTCTAGACCGGCAGCTAAGCACTACCGCTATTCCAGACTTTCCTATAGACGAGCATATTAGGCGATAGGTAAGAGGTAACTAGAGTAAGTTCTATAACCGCCGCGTAATCTAGAATCCATCGGGACTAATACCGTAACCGTGATATTCGGGGGGTTACGGTAGTTAACTTACGCTAGGTAATAGACGTTCTAACGCGGATACTTTAGTCAGAGTCGTAGGGTTAGGTGTTACTAAGCCGCGAAGGGCAACAATTCTAACGTTAGTGCGAAGAGAGGAGTTAGTAGTATTAAAGGAAAAAATGGTTATATAAGAGCCGACGTTTAGGGTTTATAAGTAGGCCCTAGTGTGCGCATCCTAGATCTTTATCGTCTTATCGAAAGACCCGGACGCGACCCGGCTACTGTTATACGAGAACACCACTAAGTTAACCTAGCTATTATAGCCCTCTAGCGTCTATAGGCAGGCCCTAGTGTACGTATCCTAGATCTTAATCGTCCCCTCGTCTAACCCGGACGCGACCCGGCTACTATCGTGGAAGAACACTACTAAGTTTACGAAGCTATTATAGCCCTCTAGTGTCTATAGGTAGACTCTAGTGTGCGTATCCTAGATCTTGATCGTCCTATAGTCCGACCCCGACGCGACGCGGCTACCGTCGGGGGAGAACACCACTAATCTAACTCCGCTATTATATCCCTCTAGCGTCTATAGGCAGGCCCCGGTGTGCGTATCCCATATCTTAATCGTCTTATCGAGCGACCCGGACGCGACGCGACTACTATCGGGGGAGAACACTACTGATCTGACCTAGTCGCTATAGCCCTCTAGCGTCTATAGGTAGGCCCCGGTGTGCGTATCCTAGATCTTAATCGTCTTATCGTCCGAACCGGAAGCGACGCGGCTGCTATCGGGGGAGAACACTACTGAATTGATATCCCTATTATGGCCCTCTATCGCCTATAGATAGGCCCCGGTGTACGCATCCTAGATCCTAATCGTCTTATCTTCCGAACCGGACGCGACGCGGCTACCGTCGGGGGAGAACACCACTAAATTAACCGAAGAGTAATGGCCCTCTATCGCCTATAGATAGGCCCCGGTATACGTATCCTAGATCTTGATCGTCGTGTCTATAGACCTAGACGCGACCCGGCTACTATCGGGGGAGAACACTACTGAGTTGACCTAGCTATTATAGCCCTCTAGCGTCTATAGGTAGGCCCCGGTATACGCATCCCAGATCTTGATTGTCCTATAGTCCGACCCCGACGCGACGCGGCTGCCGTCGGGGGAGAACACCACTAATCTGACATCCCTATTATAGCCCTCTAGCGTCTTTAGGTAGGCCCTTGTGTGCGTATCCTAGATCTTAATCGTCTTATCCTAAGACCCGGACGCGACCCGGCTACCGTCGGTGGAGAACACTACTGATCTAATATCCCTATTATAGCCCTCTAGCGTCTATAGGTAGGCCCCGGTGTGCGTATCCTAGATCTTTATCGTTTTGTCGGAGGACCCGGACGCGACCCGGCTACCGTCGGGGGAGAACACCACTAAATTAACCGAAGAGTGATGGGCCTCTAGCGTCTGTAGGTAGGCCCCGGTATACGTATCCTAGATCTTGATCGTCGTGTCTATAGACCCGGACGCGACGCGGCTGCTATCGGGGGAGAACACTACTAAGCTAACCCCGCTACTATAGCCCTCTAACGTTTGTAAGTAGGCCCCGGTGTACGTATCCTAGATCTTGATCGTGCTATCTCTCGACCCGGACGCGACGCGGCTACTATCGGGGGAGAACACCACTGATCTAATATCGTTATTATAGCCCTCTAGCGTCTATAGGTAGGCCCCGGTGTACGTATCCTAGTTATCTCCTATTAGCGGCATTATCGTGACATCTTTAGGCCGCTCATACCAGAATAACTCCTTTATCATACTCCGCGATAGACTAAATATAAGCCTATATCCGTACCCCTAAAGGGGGCTATTCTCGATTACCCTTCGGTGGTACAGAATAAACCGATACGTATCTTAGACGAGGATGCTTAGTTTAGCTGCTATCGGTCGTTCCTATAACGATATTAGAGTAGTTTCAATCCCTAAAAATAAACATATACCGATACGAGATCTATCACGGGTTAGACCCGCTTCTTACTATGTGGCCCTACCACATAGCCTTCCCCGTACGTTCCGTTCTGCCACCGCCCTATATGCTTACTTCCATTGTTGTTCCGCTTGATCCACTCCTTCTCTTCTCCAAGCTTTTTGTAAATAGTATGTTGGCCTAGTTAGATTGAATTTAAGTCTTACTTCAGCCCTTCATATTAGTCTCTATATCGACATTATTCTATCCGATATACTTCGTAGGAGGCTTAGTGCCTTAAGCTAGTAGAGACACTACGTTCGAAGAAACGTGTCGATAGTGCCACTATCCTTAAGATATTCGTATAATCCGCTTTCTTATAGATGGTCGACCTAGTAGACACACGAGTATCGTGCGACGGCAAGCGGATCCAGCTTAGGTAGCTAGGCTTAGTTAATAGGAGTACCTAGGGCCTCTAGGCTATATATATCCCGCCGTAACGTCTTCCTTATAACTTAGAGGGACTACATAAACATTCGGCGATAAGTAACCGGAGGGCCAGCCGAGAAGATGCTCTACCCGCCCTTTCCGATTAGATAGTCCTTAGTAGACTAATATATAAAGTAGATACTTTCGTCGCGGACCGTAAGGAACGAGCCGCTCCTCTTAATTAACGTCATAAGATTTTTCGCTTTTCTAGTAATCTCGTCTAGGAGTCCCGACACTACCCCTAGCTCTAGTAGCTAGAGCGGTCGATAGGCTAGTGTGGTAGCTAAGAGGACTAAGTAGTAGAACTCTCGGGTTCGAGGCGCTTCCTATTTAATCTAGTCTATTATTCGCGTATATATATCATCTAACCCTATCGGTACATCATCTACCACTTACTTCACTTCCTAGCTCTTAACGCCGTATAGTTCCTAAACGACGAGCGCTACCTAGAGAAACGTTCCTTCGGCTTTCTTCTAGAGGGTCTGCTATATATATTACCGTAAAATATCCTCTCCCTCTAGAGACTTAAGTTCCGCTAACCGGTTCGAGATATAAGCGCCGATAGCTAGAGACACGGCTTCGGCGTTTTCCTACAGTTCTAGGCTTAGTATAGACTACGAGTCGTCGAGCTTTATACGCTAATTAACGTAGTTCCGGCTAGATATAATCTATTTAACGTACGGTAATCCCCTTATCTCTTAGAGAATAAGCTATAAGAGCTTATCTCGGTCCTATACGTATTCGTCTAGAGTATCAACCACGATATAGATCTTATCTAGGCTAGGATCACGTAAGATATCTATAAATATATTACACAGTGTAGCCTATATATCCCTATCGCCGAATAGTGGCTCTCTAGTGTCCCTAAATCTCTCCTGCACGTATGAGAACAATAGTGGCTGCTGCTTCACTAGTATATAGATTAAACCACGTAGGACAGTATAAGCGTTACTTAGCTTAGGAATAGTGGCTTAACAGAAAAAAAAAGACAGGAATGTCTTGGCTTAGGAATCTGCTATTTCTATAGTCGGGTCAAGCTCGTCGATAATGCTATAGAGTAGCATCGTCTTACCTTTACTAGGATCCCCCTTAATCCAGAGGACCTAACTATCGTTACTGTCGCGCTAACACTGGAACTGGTGGTGGTGGAGGATCTATTCGTAAGACTCCTTGAGGGCGGCCCCCCTTGTCTGGCGGATGTTCGTCTTAACGTCGCGCGGATCCGTTACTACGAAGTATTTGCGGCAGCCATCCCTGATTTGTCTGTCTTGGTCTTGCGAGCTTTCATGTTAGACAGAGTACCTCTAGGAGGAAAACTTGATGCTTAGACGTACCTCCGATATTTTGAATAAAGGTGCTTCAAATGGCACTATGTCAGTAATATTCGTCAAAGTCATACAATCATCAATATTGGCTCACGAATTTGTCGCCGTTCCTTGGAACTGGACATTGCCCCCATTGTTATCCCACCGTTGTCTCCTCATCGAGATGATAACTCAGGTGATACTGGCTAGATCTGCTATATAGTGAGTTAAGCGTATCTAGCAGTCGCACTGTAGTGCGCCACTACCAGCAGAGAAATTCGGTACGCGACAGAATTTGAGTCCTCGCTACAAGATCAACCAGAAATTTTTCTTCCCGCCTTGCACAGGATGAAAGGGCTAGGCCATTAGGCTGAAATCTACTGCGGGTAGCAGGGCTGACAGCAGACAACATCGCTCTTCTATGCTGTTGAAGCAGGTATTGCCATCTGGTCCCGAGTTGCAGCTGCTCCAGCGGCAAGCCATGCAGGTATCGGGCCGTCGCCTGTCCGTCGCCCGCCAATCACTGCCGCCCGCCCCTCCTGGGGCAATTGGGTGGGACAGCGCTCATGCAGTGTGATGAACTGCACAGCGCTGCGTTGTATTGCCACGTCACGTCCCCCACATCTGCAGACTCCGTCCTGTGGGGCGATCTTTCGACGTGAGGTTGATCCATGTCTAGCAGAGAGAGCACGGACCGCTTTCCAGTTACGGCTAAGGTGCCTATCGCTCTTGCGCTTCCGGGCACCTTGACTATTACAGAGAACTAGCACGAGAGACATAGAGCTTAGTTGGATCACATCAAAGATGAATCTCCGGTTTCATGTCACTTGCTCGGAGAATATCTGCGGCGGATATCTGCTTTAATGCACACGTCCATAGGCTCTTATTGATTACCCCCAGGTTGCCACAGGTATGCAAAGATTACATGAGCTTAATTGGTGGTCCAAGCTGATACTC
This sequence comes from Penicillium brasilianum, assembly GCA_001048715.1. NCBI lineage: Eukaryota > Fungi > Ascomycota > Eurotiomycetes > Eurotiales > Aspergillaceae > Penicillium > Penicillium brasilianum. The sequence goes on along the minus strand of CDHK01000006.1, from coordinate 1,289,076 downwards.
ATTTGCGCTAATCTGCTTTTTAAATGCCAAGAGATCTGAGATAGCGTCTCAAGTATCTGATAGGGCAGCCTCGAATGCCTCGTTACCTGGTCTCTTGTGTCTTCCCCCGCGCCATGCTTAGAATCATTGCATAAAAGGGACAAATTTCCTCTATGCCGAGTCCTTAGGGAGTCTACCGTTTTGCTGGACGGGTGATGTTCCTGTTTCCATTATACTTTCTGGTCCACCTTAAGTCTTCATCGCAAACCCCGGCCTTTTTGATCTCAATCTGTATTTACGAATCACAGCGCGCCTTGAGAGGTGAAAGCACCGCTCGAGTCTTCGGATTTAGGAGCACTGAACAACCTGGCGTGTGTGTGAGATGTGAGAATTGCGGCTGTGGACACAAACCAATGCCTTCTTTATCATTTTCAGACATTATACGACTACCAACACTAACTTATAGGACTCGTAGCGCAATGCTTTGGCATTAACACTGGGCGCGGTAATCGTAACTAACCATCCTTGGCGTAGCTTAAGGCTAGCCTCTTCAGGATTAGTGCAACGTGAGAAATTAACTTACGTGATCAACTTATGTGACCCCACATCCAGGGCGGAACGAAAACTTTCTGTTCTTCGGGGGGATCGCGTAGACCCCGAACTCCACGTGACCATTGACTCACACCAAGACAGAATCCGGGCTCCACCAAAATCAACCGTTTAACTTGAAGTTGGTGAGAACTGCCAAACGGTAGAAGATTGCAGGCTCTATATTGCACAGTTGTTCAAATGTGGTTGAAGGTCAAACTTGAGCTCTTTCTTTCAACAAAATCGCCCTATCAATTTTGCTCAGCATTGTTTACTTCCGCTCAGCCCAGAGCGTTCAGATGCTCTTGGTGTTCAACGGTCAAAAAACTCACTGTCCGACTATGTTTAGTTACTCTGGCGGTTGCCGGGCTGTCGTTGGAAGGCTACAGTATTGATTTTAAGAATCATAATTTTGTTTTCATGATACCTGAACAGTACGTACATGAACGTAAAAATTATGCTCATAACGCTTGATTCAACTCCTCTTGGGAAGCTCAATGGTCAATTTGGGCTAATTACTGAAGTAGTTTCATCCTTACCAAAAGTCCTGCAAAAACAAGCATTAATTACTGTTACACCCGCAGCAGTTATTTGATGCTGGTGAAAACACCAACAGTCATCACGTCTACGGGCCGACAATCCAGCGTATTTTCCACCTCGTTGATATTGCGGCGAAGCTTCGCATAGAGATTCCATGACGTTTGGTATCCTCAGGATTGGGCTGGAATCGTTAAGTCTGGCTGGTGGAATTTGATTTCAAAGAACCTCGACTTCAAATGCAACCAATTAAGCACATAACTAACCGTTGACTAATTTAGGTAATTAACGCAATTCCCGCCCAACCTGATCACCCGCCCGTCCCGATCACCCCAAAACACCATACTAAATGCGACTTTTTAGTACTAATATATCGACAACGAGAAGATATTATCACTTATTTTTGGTATTCTATAGTTCCCTTATATAAGAAATCCTCCAATATAATTAGTATATTCAGAGAATAATTATTTACCTACGTTACCAGAAATACGCTCCGATCGAGCAATGTGAATATATATATCTAGATTACCATGTCCTAAAATATTTATCGAGACAATTAATATACATATTATAATATATTTGATACTAAGATACCCTACGACTATATAATTAGCCGTAAGTGTTGAAATATGAAGTTGTGAAAAATCGCATTTAGTATGGTGTTTTGGGGTGATCTGGACGGACGGGTGATCGGGTCGGGCGGGAATTACATTATAGGGCCGGGCGCTTTCATCGTATAATTTAAGACCGAGTATCCTTCTTCCTCTCGGCCTTGGATGGATCACAATAGGTACTAGACGGCCAAAGCTTCAATACCCGCCCTGAAGAAGGGCAATGCTAGCGATAATTCTAGTCCCCTACCAGCAGCTATACACCCTTCTCCTTGAATATTTCATTTGCATCGTGGCCAGCACGAGAATTCCTGCTCGGTATTGAAATTATCGAGAGGACTTTACAGACAACCTTAATTTAGGCTCATCCGCATTTCCAGTCCAGCAAAGCTATATCTTAAGCCCAAATGCAGATAGCGTGACCTGAAGGTCAATCTTCTAGTATTAATTGAAGAAACAAAGCAATTCGCAGGCATGAACGTCGGATGTCTTCAATACATATCTGAATCCCATAAACTGCTCCGAACTGCAGTCAGCTCGTCAACGTGGCGCTATCTTCTTTTGTTTGCATCAGATCCAACCGTCATAACATAGTGACCTTGCTGATCTTGCCCTATTTTCTGGACAGTAGACTCCGTCGTGTTGAAGGTCATGTTCTCATTCTGCTTGTGTCAACAACCCGATGATAGATTGGAGATGGGAGAGTAAGATCGACGCTCACTTACATTTTGCTCCAATAGATTCTTGACAGCCGTGTTCATTACTGGGTCCCGCTCCGATGCAGAGCGCAATTCCTTCATGACTTTAAGAAGCTTATCCATTTCCTCCCCGCCCGCCTCTTCTTCGTCGCTCGCAGACGGAGTGTAAATTTGGTACAGTGCATCAACGTGGTCATTGATGTCCTTGATTAGCTTCTCGAGATGCTTCTCGTCGTAAATAGCGAACTTGAATTGTCTAGGAACTGACATCTTGTTTCTGCGCTCGTGGACGATTTTTTGCATTGTCTCATGGAGGTAACGGTGCATAGCGCTCCACTTAAAGCCATCCAGGCCGAACGGCTTTATTTCGTTCGCTTTCACTTCAGGGTCATCCTCGGACTTTCCTTTGCGGTCTTTGTGACAGATATCCTTGGACTCTTCGAAGAGAGTCGCCAAGATCCGAAATGTCCGTATAGCCTGATTCTCTTGCTCCTCGTCGAGCTGGAATAAGCCCGAGCTTTTCAGCGACTCCTCGTCTTCGATATCCGAGCCTGTCAGACCGACAGCCTGGCCCCAGCGCGTTAGTCTCAGCTGCGCACTGCCAAGCTTCACAATCAGAGACTGTAGTCGCGGGGCCGCCTTTCTAGTAACGTAGATGTAGTCAAACCAGGTAATGGTCGTGGTAAAAAGACCAGCTAGCCCAGATGCCGCACCAATAACTTCTGCGCCCGTCATTACGGTAGAAGTACGCGTGTCCGTGTGTGATTGTATAGACTAGTTAAGGATGATAGGCTTGGGGGAGCTCGGTATAGATTTTGTGCATAATTCTTGGGGCAATGTGGTCGTATTTGTATCAAAGAGCTCGGTCACCGAATTCACTGGTGGCGCAGGTTTAGCATCCTGCGACGGAAAAACGACCAATTCGATCCTTCATTGATCTAAGCCACGTCAAATATAAGTTAGGTTAGTCCAATAATATACCTTGCGAATGCAGTGGGCTCCATAAGTCCTGCTTTACGACGTGGCCGTATGATTTAATTCGCCCAGATGTATGGGGGTTCCCTTGAGTGGTCTGGCTCTCCGCCCCGTAATAAGTGCAAATGTAAAAAGGATCTGATCTCCGTCCCTCAATCTATAACGGTCGCCGAATTTGATTGAATATGTAGTTTGAATCCCACCAAATGCGTATAAGATATCAAATGGTTCAGGCAAGGTACAGGGATCATAGCCCCGAGGAAAGCAAATGAAACCGGACTGTCAAAGATGAACAAACACGAGGGACTACCCAGGAACCACGGATTCGGGGGGCAAGGCGGTTAGTGAGACTATGCGTGTGTATATACAAAAAGCCCAAAGTAGGTTGACGTATGTGGAGTACAAGGAATTAATCGGAAATCTTGCATATCACTTATCGGGGCTTCCAGAACGTACTTGTCCAAGGTATGCCGGGCGCATTACGTCCGACAAGCGATCGATGAGTGCTGAAGCCGGAGTCGCCAGAAGTGCAGGCGGTGCACTACTTGCGGCTGGAAAGGGGTAAAAGGGTTCCGTGCGATTCTCTTCTCGGAAATGGAGGCATTATCACCTACAATAGAAAGGCTGCCCCACGGGAGCGATCTTCAACAGCGGGGACGCGACGTGGCAGTACGATGCGGCGCAGTACAATCTATCACACTGCATGAGCGCTGTCCCCACCCGATTGCCCGAAGGTAGGGGCGGGCGCCAGGATTAGTGGGCGACGTGCAGTAGCGGCCCGATATCTACAAAGCTTGCCGCTGGCGCTATGTTAGTTAACTTACAACGTCGGAGCCGGTGACGGATCCAATAGCGGTTTTCACACATGCAAGACCCATAGAGTCAGACCTACTATCGGCAGTGGCTTTCAGCCTGATGACCCCGCTTTCATACAAGTGCGAGAGACAGACGCAAAGAGCTCTCTGATCGGTCTGGTAATGACGGCTCGAATTCTGTCACCTACCGAATTTCTCTGCCGGTAGCGGCGCATTATCGTGCGACTGCTAGATACGCTCAATTCACTATACAGCAGATCTAGCCAGTATCACCTGACTTGTCATCTCGATGATGAGGCAACAGTGGGATAACCATAGGGGGAATGTCCAGTTCTAAGGAACGGCGACAAATTCGTGAGCCAATATTAATGATTATATGATTGACGAGTGGTATTGACACAGTGCCATCCTAGCACCTTCCATATATATGTCGGAGGTACGTCTGAACATTAAGTTTTCCTCCTAGCGGTACTCCGTCTAACATGAAAGCTCGCAAGACCAAGACAGACAAAGCGGGGATCGGTGCCTGAACTACTTCGCAGTGACGGATCCGCGCGACGTTAAGACGAAGATCCGCTAGATAAGGGGGGCCGCCCTTAAGGAGTCTTACGAATAGATCCTCCGCCATCCTTAGTTCCAGTTTTGGCGTGATAGTAACGATAGTTAGGTCCTTTGGGTTAAGGGGGATCCTGGTAAAGGTAAGACGATGCTACTCTATAGCATTATTGTCAGCCTATGTGGGTGTGTGGGGGTATATGCTTATGTGTGTGTGCTTATGTGTTGCCTGAGGGCCCGGCAGCCTGCCGGGCCGGACCATTGTTTTTCCCCTGTAGAAAGCCCCTCTATATGCATCTCTTTAATAGAGATATCGACCATGGCCTAAATGGCTATTTGACTAAGGATCCCGACGTCCTTTCTACACATTTCTATCCTACATTAAGATCTATTAGATTATTAGATCTCTGCCCTATTTCCTTGCTGCCTAAACCACTGCAAATCGTGTATTTAAACGCTCGTTTACACCACTGTTTAGCCAGCAGTTCAATCGACTTTATTGTTCTTAAGACCTTCTTTCCCTTCCTAGACAGTAGGATCCTATGACTAAGAGGAAGCTACTGCCTAGTCCCTTTTCGTCCTATGTGGATCAGCCCCCGATACACTAGGATCTGTCAGTTATGAGCCCGACCGTCTTAAACTAGACTAAAGACCTTAACCCCCCGACCGACGGCCTTAACTTTGACTAATTAGATCGCACGATTTACGGAATTCTGTTGGTTTGGCCCTTCTTGCCGGTCGTATACCTTTGACCTTTGATCTTATACCTTCTATCTTGTTTACTTGACTAATTTGTTCTATTCTATCTTTTTAATTGCTTCCTACCTACTATTTGCCACTATGTCAGAAACTAACTGGCTGGTCTTCTAGCTAAGGACCTCAGCCGATTGGATTTAGTGGTATGCAGTAGTTAAAGACTAAGCAATTACGTAGGGACTATAGGTCTACATAAACCCCGAAGTGGCAGTCGAATACCTCAGGTAGCCACCTAAAGAACTAGAGTACCCTACTACTAGTTTACTAGGAGATCTTCCTAATTTGGTAGGTGACGCTCTCACACGCTACAATCTTATCCTACGCGACTATGACCGCTAACTAGACCGCTTCCGTCACTACCAGAAATCAATTAACCGTCTGAAGTAAGGGATTCGTAACTTAGTTTTAACTAATAACAAACGACTAATCCTGTCACAATCCTCTCTGCGTGACGTTATTAATATATTTCGTCTAATGTATACGCCTACCAATTCATCTCGTAAGCGCTAGGTTTCTAAGAACTGGTTAAATCTGCGCACACAGCCGCCGCTAAAGACTAATTACGATATATAGGTTTAGAAGTGGCTGATTTGCTACACTGAAGCTAGAGAGATTGGCCTATCTGAATTCGAGGATACTAAGCGAATCATCTACGAGTTCCTTAAGGTAATTGCCCCACTATCACCTAGTTTTGTTACTATTTAGATGAATCGCATCTACGAGTAAAGCGGCGTCTATTCGTTCGGCGTTTTACTAGAGTTTCCCGCCCTTATTAATCTCTATATAGAGTCTATCCGCCTAGCTCCGCCAATTCACTAGGCTAAATTTGCTTATAGGACGACCTTCTAAGGCAGAAATCTAGATGGGACAGAAGCTATTACTAGCGCTAGCGGCGTTAATAGCGGCGCTAGTAGCGGCAATCCTACTAATAACAGTAGTGGTAATTAGACCAATTTCGATAGCCACAGCCGACCTACTTACCCCTATTATAGCTAGCTAAACGATGGTAACCACCGATTTAACGATTGCCCATACGTTAACCCATAGGCTAGGCCACCTAACTAGCAATCTGATAAAGCAGCAGAAGACCGTTTCAAAGAGGCCTATAGGAATTGGAAGTTCAGAACTGCCTATAAGCGCGCGATTGCTAAGCACTAACTAACGACCAATTCGACTAATTCGACCAATCCAACGGCTAAGTCAGAGGAAGATAAGACTACTAGGGCAGCGTTTGGCACGTACGTCCCTAAGCAGAAGGTCTCATCTCTTCTTTAGGCTAACCGCGCATTTAATTCGTTTCACACTAACCAACCGGCTAATAATGTATGGTGTTTTAACACTAGGTCAACCCTACATATTTACAATAACCTCGACCTATTGACCGACTATCAGCTATCTCCCTCCTCTGTGAGAGTAGGTAATACAGAGACTACTATCTTAGGGTTTAGAAGGACAAGCTTCCGACCTACCGATAGCCTAGATAGGACTAAGATCAATCTCAAGGATATTGCCTACGCGCCTAGTTTCCATGTGAATCTACTCTCTGCTAAGAAAGCTGCTAGTGTAGGCCTATACCTACGAGGGAGAGATTATATACTGGAGGAATCGAACGGTAAATCTATTTACCGATTAAATAAGAAATCTGGTCTATACCTCATCAAATAGGACCAATCAACAGTTGATGGCATAGCTCCCGAATCTCCTATTAACACAGCCAATCAGGTCTCTAGGATTCCTACCCTACCCAATCCTATCGAATTAGACCTCATTAAGGACCCTAGCAAATTGGCCTTTATATCTTCCTACGCACCTCGCCACGCGATAGCCTCGCTAGACCTTTGGCACCAGCGGCTAGGTTATGTGAATTATAAGGTCCTATCCCATCTAGTTAACCACTCATCTAATATCTCGATCGATTTGACCACCCTACCTAGCTATATATGTAAAACCTGCAAAGTTTCTAAGGCTAAATAGCAAATCTCTCGACGACCAATCGAGTACACTAGGCCTTTCGAATCTATCCATTAGGATCTTATCCACTAACCGCTATCTCTAGCTAGGACTAAATACCTATCCCACTATATTAATCCTATCACGAAGTATTAGATTAGCGAGGATCTTACCGATAAGACCCTTTCGACCACTTCCCTTTTTAGCCAAATCCAATTCCTTAAGACCTAATTCGACCTAAAGATTCTTACTATGCACGCCGACGGTGAAACCGCCCTTCTACTAGACCTTTCTGCCGAGGTTAGAGCTCGTGGTCTGAACCTAGAGCTATCTCCTCCTTACTAACTATCTCAAAATCCTTTTACCGAGCGCTATAGGGCGCTTATAACCGCGATAGCTAGGTAGATAACCTAGGGTGCTAGCCTACTAAGCTATCTTTAGAATAAGGCCTCTCTTACTACTATCTATATCTAGAATCGAATACCTCACCGGTCTCTCGACTAGAAATCTCTATCCGAAGCTCTCGCTGATTACCTTAGAGATAAAGCCCCTTATTAGCTAAAGAGACTGCTAGACCTATCTAATATACGTGTGTTTAGATGTAAAGCCTTCGTTAGAATTAATAATATACCGAAACTAGCTAAGATAAGCCCTCGCGCTGCTATTAGCTATCTTATTAGTTACGATATATCTAATATATAGCGAATCTAGATACCCTTAAAGAGAAGAATTATTCGTGCACGAGACGTTAAATTCGATGAAATACGTTTCTATAGTAACGAAATCCCTCCTTATCGTATTAAGATTATTAACGATTTATCTTAATTACTACTTACCCTTAACGACCTAGCTACCACACGAATTCTTAATAAGATAGACCTACCTAAACCGGCTAATCTAGCTAACTAGGAGGATTTACTAGAGGACTAACCTAGCTAAGGGGGTATAGGTAGTGATTCTATTAACGAGTTTACTCCTAATAACTAAATTCTTAGAGACCTACTACTTACGCTAGTTAAGTAAGAGTAAAAGGATGCCTATTAGTCTAATAACCCTAATATTAACGTCCCTAACCGACCTCCTTCACTAGTTATTTTGATAGATAATTCTGATTTCGACTACTTAACCTACCTACCTTCCTCTTTAGGTAAGCACGATAGAGATAATTTATCTAATAACGACCACGACGATAAGCGCTATCGCGCCCTTACTACTTTCTATTATACGTTCTCTACTAATTAGTAACTACTAAAGTAGCTAGTAATCTTATCTTTGCCGCCGGCACTATCTAATTATAGCTATCTGCGAGACTACCCCTACTAGCGTGAGTTTAGATAAGCTATATAGGTTAAATTTAATAAGCTTCTTAATATATACGCCTTCGAACCAATCTCTACCGATCTAATCGACTAAGCTTATATAAGAGACTATAGCTAATTAATTAGCTAGAAACACTACCTAAAGTACTAATTCATACTAATAAGATAGGTTTTTAACTATAAATCTAACGAATTAGGTAATCTCACGCGCTTTAAAGCTAGATTATATATACGAGGCGACTAGTAATCACCTAATTTCTAAGACGCTAGGACTAGTACGCTTACCGCGAGGACCTTTCGAACGCTTATAGCCTTAATAACGAAATTTAACCTCGAGACCTTTTAGATAGATACCGTTAACGCTTTCCTAAATAGCTAATTAGACTAGGACGTTTTCTGCCGGTATCTACTAGGCCTAGGGTTAACTAGTAAGGTATTAAGATTGAAACGTATAGTGTATAGTCTAAGGATCTCTAGTAAGAAATAGGAAGAGGATATCAGAAAGGTGCTTTCTACTATTAGCCTCCGCCCTTACCTAGAGGATCCTGCCCTATATACTAATAGCCACGTTATTATAATAGTGTTCGTTGATGATTTCCTAGCTATATACCATATATCCTAAACCGACCATGCTAACTGTATTCGATAATCTCTCGAGGAGAAGTTCGAGATAAAGTATATTAGTAAACTTAGCTAATTCGTAGGAATTCGAATTATACGTTACCGACCATCTCGAAAGACCTAGCTAAGCTAAGGTGCCTATATAGAGAAGATTACTAGTAAGTTCAACCTTCTAGCTAGGAAACCTCCAGCCACGCCCTTACTATCTAACCTTTCCGGTATTCTCTATCCTACCGAACACCCTCCGAATCCTAGGTTAGTTAACCTATACTAGCAGAAGTGTGGCTCAACGCTCTACCCAGCAATTTAGACTAGGCCAGAGACTACCTTTACTAACTAATTACTTACTCGCTCGCTCACACGCTACACTAACCGCCATCTCGAGGCCGTTAACCACCTAATCTCATATCTCTATAGGACGAAAGACCTAGCAATCTGTTTTAATAGCCAGAAAGAGACAACTATATATACCGCCTACTTAGACGCCAGCTTTGCTAATAATACTAACTGTAAAAGCTCTAAAGGTTTTCTCTTTTACCTATTTAGTGGCCCTATCGATTAGAAGGCTAGGAAACAAAAGACTATCACCACATCGACCATAGAAGCTGAATTACTTACGCTTAGCCACGCGGCTAAGCAATCCTATTAGATAAGACGCTTATTCAAATTTATCCGATTCGACCCTAGCCACTAGGATATAATATAATGCGATAATAAGCAGACGATTAACCTCCTAACCAGAGAGAGATCTATCTTCTAGACCAAGCTTCGACATATGGATATTCATCAGTTATGGATTCGCCAGGAAGTTCAGGCGAAACGCCTACGTATTGAATGGCTGAATTCGTCCGACCTACCTACTAATGGCCTAACCAAGCCACTTAGCCGCCAGAAACATAAGATCTTTGTAAGACAGATAGGTATAGAGTACTTACCACACGACCTTATGTAGTTACTTTTATCTCCAGCTTATCAGTCCTCCGATCTGAAGACCTAAGGGGGTGTGTCAGCCTATGTGGGTGTGTAGGGGTATATACTTATGTGTGTGTGCTTATGTGTTGCCTAAGGGCCCGGCAGCCTGCCGGGCCGGACCATTGTTTTTCCCCTGCAGAAAGCCCCTCTATATACATCTCTTCAACAGAGATATCGACCATGGCCTAATTAGCTATTTAACTAAGGATCCCGACGTCCTTTCTACACATTTCTATCCTACATTAAGATCTATCAGATTATTAGATCTCTGCCCTATTTCCTTACTGCCTAAACCACTGCAAATCGTGTATTTAAACGCTCGTTTACACCACTATTTAGCCAGCAGTTCAATCGACTTTATTGTTCTCAAGACCTTCTTTCCCTTCCTAGACAGTAGCATCCTATAACCAAGAGGAAGCTACTACCTAGTCCCTTTTCGTCCTATGTGGATCAGCCCCCGATACACTAGGATCTATCAATTATCGACGAGCTTAACCCGACCATAGAAATGGTAGATTCCTAAGCTAAGACATATCTATCTTTTTTTTTCTATTAAGCCACTATTCCTAAGCTAAGTAACGCTTATGCTGTCCTACGCGGGTTAATCTATATACTTATAGATATATAACCATCGTTTCTCTCTCTTATACAGAAAAAGTTTAATCAAAATAAGGAGCTACTATTCGGCGATAGGGATACATAGGCTATACTATATAATATATTTATGGATATCTTATATAATCCTAGCCTAGATAAGATCTATATCGTGGTTGATACTCTGGACGAATACGTATAGGACCGAAATAAGCTCTTATAGCTTATTCTCTAAGAGATAAGGGGATTACCGTACGTTAAATAGATTATATCTAGCCGGAACCACGTTAATTAGCGTATAAGGCTTAACGACTCGTAGTCTATACTAAGCCTAGAACTATAGGAAAACGCCGAAGCCGTGTCTCTAGCTATTAGCGCTTATATCTCGAACCGATTAGCGGAACTTAAGTCTCTAGAGGGAGAGGATATTTTACGGTAATATATATAGTAGACCCTCCAGAAGAAAGCCGAAGGAACGTTTCTCTAGGTAGCGCTCGTCGTCTAGGAACTTTACGGCGTTAATAGCTAGGAAGTGAAGTAAGTGGTGGATGATATACCGATAGGGTTAGATAATATATATACGCGAATAATGGACTAAATCGGATAGGAAGCGCCTCGAACCCGAGAGTTCTACTACTTAGTTCTCTTAGCTACTATACTAGCCTATCGACCGCTCTAGCTACTAGAGCTAGGGGCGGTATCGGGACTCCTAGACGAGATCGCCGGAAAGGCGAAGAATATTATAACGTTAATTAAGAGGAGCGGCTCGTTCCTTACGGTCCGCGACGAAAGTATCTACTTTATGTATTAGTCTACTAAGGACTATCTAATCGGAAAAGGCGGGTAGAGCATCTTCTCGGCTAGCGCTACGGTTGCCTATCGCCGAATATTCATGTAGTCCCTCTAAGTTATAAGGAAGACGTTGCGGCGGGATATATACAGACTAGAGGCCCTAGGTATAGTCGTTCTCGAAATCGGCTTTACTAGTCCACTCTTCGACTCTCTTCCTCGGCCCCGCTGCTAAGCCTTTAGCGTAGAACATCTATTAGGCTAGACGTATTAAACTAAGGCGGCCCTAGGGTTTAATTATCACCGGGCAAGCTCGGGGAGATCACCGGACCGTAACTTAATACGGTGGGCTTATTAATTATATACACTAAGACCTTAGCGGTGGGGCTAAGAAAGAGAGTCGAAGAGTGTACTAGTGAAGCCGATTTCGAGAATGACTATACTCCTATTAAGAAAGCCCAGCCACCTAAGCCGGATCCGCTTGCCGTCGCACGATACTCGTGTGTCTACTAGGTCGACTATCTACGAGAAAGCGGATCATGCGAAGATCTCTAGGATAGTGGTACTATCGATACGTTTCTTCGAACGTAGTGTCTCTACTAGCTTAAGGCACTAAGCCTCCTACAAAGCATATCGGATAGAATTATATCAATACAGAGACTGAAGGAACTCGTATCGGTATGTGTTTATTTTTAGGGATTAAAACTACTCTAATATCGTTATAGGAACGACCGATAGTAGCTAAACTAAATATCCTCGTCTAAGATACGTATCGATTCATTCTATACCACCGAGGGGTAATCGAGAACAGCCCCCTTTAGGCGTACGGAAGTGGGATTATATTCAGTCTATCGCGGAGTATGATTAAGGAGTTGTTCTAGCACGAGCGGCCTAAAGATATCACAATGATGCTAATTATAGGAAATAACTAGGATACGCACACCGGGGCCTATCTACAGACGCTAAAGGGCTATAATCATAATGTTAACTTAGTTATATTCTCCCACGACGGCAGCCGGATCGCGTCCGGATCGAACGACGAGACNAAGACCGAGTATCCTTCTTCCTCTCGGCCTTGGATGGATCACAATAGGTACTAGACGGCCAAAGCTTCAATACCCGCCCTGAAGAAGGGCAATGCTAGCGATAATTCTAGTCCCCTACCAGCAGCTATACACCCTTCTCCTTGAATATTTCATTTGCATCGTGGCCAGCACGAGAATTCCTGCTCGGTATTGAAATTATCGAGAGGACTTTACAGACAACCTTAATTTAGGCTCATCCGCATTTCCAGTCCAGCAAAGCTATATCTTAAGCCCAAATGCAGATAGCGTGACCTGAAGGTCAATCTTCTAGTATTAATTGAAGAAACAAAGCAATTCGCAGGCATGAACGTCGGATGTCTTCAATACATATCTGAATCCCATAAACTGCTCCGAACTGCAGTCAGCTCGTCAACGTGGCGCTATCTTCTTTTGTTTGCATCAGATCCAACCGTCATAACATAGTGACCTTGCTGATCTTGCCCTATTTTCTGGACAGTAGACTCCGTCGTGTTGAAGGTCATGTTCTCATTCTGCTTGTGTCAACAACCCGATGATAGATTGGAGATGGGAGAGTAAGATCGACGCTCACTTACATTTTGCTCCAATAGATTCTTGACAGCCGTGTTCATTACTGGGTCCCGCTCCGATGCAGAGCGCAATTCCTTCATGACTTTAAGAAGCTTATCCATTTCCTCCCCGCCCGCCTCTTCTTCGTCGCTCGCAGACGGAGTGTAAATTTGGTACAGTGCATCAACGTGGTCATTGATGTCCTTGATTAGCTTCTCGAGATGCTTCTCGTCGTAAATAGCGAACTTGAATTGTCTAGGAACTGACATCTTGTTTCTGCGCTCGTGGACGATTTTTTGCATTGTCTCATGGAGGTAACGGTGCATAGCGCTCCACTTAAAGCCATCCAGGCCGAACGGCTTTATTTCGTTCGCTTTCACTTCAGGGTCATCCTCGGACTTTCCTTTGCGGTCTTTGTGACAGATATCCTTGGACTCTTCGAAGAGAGTCGCCAAGATCCGAAATGTCCGTATAGCCTGATTCTCTTGCTCCTCGTCGAGCTGGAATAAGCCCGAGCTTTTCAGCGACTCCTCGTCTTCGATATCCGAGCCTGTCAGACCGACAGCCTGGCCCCAGCGCGTTAGTCTCAGCTGCGCACTGCCAAGCTTCACAATCAGAGACTGTAGTCGCGGGGCCGCCTTTCTAGTAACGTAGATGTAGTCAAACCAGGTAATGGTCGTGGTAAAAAGACCAGCTAGCCCAGATGCCGCACCAATAACTTCTGCGCCCGTCATTACGGTAGAAGTACGCGTGTCCGTGTGTGATTGTATAGACTAGTTAAGGATGATAGGCTTGGGGGAGCTCGGTATAGATTTTGTGCATAATTCTTGGGGCAATGTGGTCGTATTTGTATCAAAGAGCTCGGTCACCGAATTCACTGGTGGCGCAGGTTTAGCATCCTGCGACGGAAAAACGACCAATTCGATCCTTCATTGATCTAAGCCACGTCAAATATAAGTTAGGTTAGTCCAATAATATACCTTGCGAATGCAGTGGGCTCCATAAGTCCTGCTTTACGACGTGGCCGTATGATTTAATTCGCCCAGATGTATGGGGGTTCCCTTGAGTGGTCTGGCTCTCCGCCCCGTAATAAGTGCAAATGTAAAAAGGATCTGATCTCCGTCCCTCAATCTATAACGGTCGCCGAATTTGATTGAATATGTAGTTTGAATCCCACCAAATGCGTATAAGATATCAAATGGTTCAGGCAAGGTACAGGGATCATAGCCCCGAGGAAAGCAAATGAAACCGGACTGTCAAAGATGAACAAACACGAGGGACTACCCAGGAACCACGGATTCGGGGGGCAAGGCGGTTAGTGAGACTATGCGTGTGTATATACAAAAAGCCCAAAGTAGGTTGACGTATGTGGAGTACAAGGAATTAATCGGAAATCTTGCATATCACTTATCGGGGCTTCCAGAACGTACTTGTCCAAGGTATGCCGGGCGCATTACGTCCGACAAGCGATCGATGAGTGCTGAAGCCGGAGTCGCCAGAAGTGCAGGCGGTGCACTACTTGCGGCTGGAAAGGGGTAAAAGGGTTCCGTGCGATTCTCTTCTCGGAAATGGAGGCATTATCACCTACAATAGAAAGGCTGCCCCACGGGAGCGATCTTCAACAGCGGGGACGCGACGTGGCAGTACGATGCGGCGCAGTACAATCTATCACACTGCATGAGCGCTGTCCCCACCCGATTGCCCGAAGGTAGGGGCGGGCGCCAGGATTAGTGGGCGACGTGCAGTAGCGGCCCGATATCTACAAAGCTTGCCGCTGGCGCTATGTTAGTTAACTTACAACGTCGGAGCCGGTGACGGATCCAATAGCGGTTTTCACACATGCAAGACCCATAGAGTCAGACCTACTATCGGCAGTGGCTTTCAGCCTGATGACCCCGCTTTCATACAAGTGCGAGAGACAGACGCAAAGAGCTCTCTGATCGGTCTGGTAATGACGGCTCGAATTCTGTCACCTACCGAATTTCTCTGCCGGTAGCGGCGCATTATCGTGCGACTGCTAGATACGCTCAATTCACTATACAGCAGATCTAGCCAGTATCACCTGACTTGTCATCTCGATGATGAGGCAACAGTGGGATAACCATAGGGGGAATGTCCAGTTCTAAGGAACGGCGACAAATTCGTGAGCCAATATTAATGATTATATGATTGACGAGTGGTATTGACACAGTGCCATCCTAGCACCTTCCATATATATGTCGGAGGTACGTCTGAACATTAAGTTTTCCTCCTAGCGGTACTCCGTCTAACATGAAAGCTCGCAAGACCAAGACAGACAAAGCGGGGATCGGTGCCTGAACTACTTCGCAGTGACGGATCCGCGCGACGTTAAGACGAAGATCCGCTAGATAAGGGGGGCCGCCCTTAAGGAGTCTTACGAATAGATCCTCCGCCATCCTTAGTTCCAGTTTTGGCGTGATAGTAACGATAGTTAGGTCCTTTGGGTTAAGGGGGATCCTGGTAAAGGTAAGACGATGCTACTCTATAGCATTATTGTCAGCCTATGTGGGTGTGTGGGGGTATATGCTTATGTGTGTGTGCTTATGTGTTGCCTGAGGGCCCGGCAGCCTGCCGGGCCGGACCATTGTTTTTCCCCTGTAGAAAGCCCCTCTATATGCATCTCTTTAATAGAGATATCGACCATGGCCTAAATGGCTATTTGACTAAGGATCCCGACGTCCTTTCTACACATTTCTATCCTACATTAAGATCTATTAGATTATTAGATCTCTGCCCTATTTCCTTGCTGCCTAAACCACTGCAAATCGTGTATTTAAACGCTCGTTTACACCACTGTTTAGCCAGCAGTTCAATCGACTTTATTGTTCTTAAGACCTTCTTTCCCTTCCTAGACAGTAGGATCCTATGACTAAGAGGAAGCTACTGCCTAGTCCCTTTTCGTCCTATGTGGATCAGCCCCCGATACACTAGGATCTGTCAGTTATGAGCCCGACCGTCTTAAACTAGACTAAAGACCTTAACCCCCCGACCGACGGCCTTAACTTTGACTAATTAGATCGCACGATTTACGGAATTCTGTTGGTTTGGCCCTTCTTGCCGGTCGTATACCTTTGACCTTTGATCTTATACCTTCTATCTTGTTTACTTGACTAATTTGTTCTATTCTATCTTTTTAATTGCTTCCTACCTACTATTTGCCACTATGTCAGAAACTAACTGGCTGGTCTTCTAGCTAAGGACCTCAGCCGATTGGATTTAGTGGTATGCAGTAGTTAAAGACTAAGCAATTACGTAGGGACTATAGGTCTACATAAACCCCGAAGTGGCAGTCGAATACCTCAGGTAGCCACCTAAAGAACTAGAGTACCCTACTACTAGTTTACTAGGAGATCTTCCTAATTTGGTAGGTGACGCTCTCACACGCTACAATCTTATCCTACGCGACTATGACCGCTAACTAGACCGCTTCCGTCACTACCAGAAATCAATTAACCGTCTGAAGTAAGGGATTCGTAACTTAGTTTTAACTAATAACAAACGACTAATCCTGTCACAATCCTCTCTGCGTGACGTTATTAATATATTTCGTCTAATGTATACGCCTACCAATTCATCTCGTAAGCGCTAGGTTTCTAAGAACTGGTTAAATCTGCGCACACAGCCGCCGCTAAAGACTAATTACGATATATAGGTTTAGAAGTGGCTGATTTGCTACACTGAAGCTAGAGAGATTGGCCTATCTGAATTCGAGGATACTAAGCGAATCATCTACGAGTTCCTTAAGGTAATTGCCCCACTATCACCTAGTTTTGTTACTATTTAGATGAATCGCATCTACGAGTAAAGCGGCGTCTATTCGTTCGGCGTTTTACTAGAGTTTCCCGCCCTTATTAATCTCTATATAGAGTCTATCCGCCTAGCTCCGCCAATTCACTAGGCTAAATTTGCTTATAGGACGACCTTCTAAGGCAGAAATCTAGATGGGACAGAAGCTATTACTAGCGCTAGCGGCGTTAATAGCGGCGCTAGTAGCGGCAATCCTACTAATAACAGTAGTGGTAATTAGACCAATTTCGATAGCCACAGCCGACCTACTTACCCCTATTATAGCTAGCTAAACGATGGTAACCACCGATTTAACGATTGCCCATACGTTAACCCATAGGCTAGGCCACCTAACTAGCAATCTGATAAAGCAGCAGAAGACCGTTTCAAAGAGGCCTATAGGAATTGGAAGTTCAGAACTGCCTATAAGCGCGCGATTGCTAAGCACTAACTAACGACCAATTCGACTAATTCGACCAATCCAACGGCTAAGTCAGAGGAAGATAAGACTACTAGGGCAGCGTTTGGCACGTACGTCCCTAAGCAGAAGGTCTCATCTCTTCTTTAGGCTAACCGCGCATTTAATTCGTTTCACACTAACCAACCGGCTAATAATGTATGGTGTTTTAACACTAGGTCAACCCTACATATTTACAATAACCTCGACCTATTGACCGACTATCAGCTATCTCCCTCCTCTGTGAGAGTAGGTAATACAGAGACTACTATCTTAGGGTTTAGAAGGATAAGCTTCCGACCTACCGATAGCCTAGATAGGACTAAGATCAATCTCAAGGATATTGCCTACGCGCCTAGTTTCCATGTGAATCTACTCTCTGCTAAGAAAGCTGCTAGTGTAGGCCTATACCTACGAGGGAGAGATTATATACTGGAGGAATCGAACGGTAAATCTATTTACCGATTAAATAAGAAATCTGGTCTATACCTCATCAAATAGGACCAATCAACAGTTGATGGCATAGCTCCCGAATCTCCTATTAACACAGCCAATCAGGTCTCTAGGATTCCTACCCTACCCAATCCTATCGAATTAGACCTCATTAAGGACCCTAGCAAATTGGCCTTTATATCTTCCTACGCACCTCGCCACGCGATAGCCTCGCTAGACCTTTGGCACCAGCGGCTAGGTTATGTGAATTATAAGGTCCTATCCCATCTAGTTAACCACTCATCTAATATCTCGATCGATTTGACCACCCTACCTAGCTATATATGTAAAACCTGCAAAGTTTCTAAGGCTAAATAGCAAATCTCTCGACGACCAATCGAGTACACTAGGCCTTTCGAATCTATCCATTAGGATCTTATCCACTAACCGCTATCTCTAGCTAGGACTAAATACCTATCCCACTATATTAATCCTATCACGAAGTATTAGATTAGCGAGGATCTTACCGATAAGACCCTTTCGACCACTTCCCTTTTTAGCCAAATCCAATTCCTTAAGACCTAATTCGACCTAAAGATTCTTACTATGCACGCCGACGGTGAAACCGCCCTTCTACTAGACCTTTCTGCCGAGGTTAGAGCTCGTAGTCTGAACCTAGAGCTATCTCCTCCTTACCAACCATCTCAAAATCCTTTTACCGAGCGCTATAGGGCGCTTATAACCGCGATGGCTAGGTAGATGACCCAGGGTGCTGGCCTACTAAGCTATCTTTAGAATAAGGCCTCTCTCACTGCTATCTACATCCAGAATCGAATACCTCACCGGTCTCTCGACTAGAAATCTCCATCCGAAGCTCTCGCTGATTACCTTAGAGATAAAGCCCCTCATTAGCTAAAGAGACTACCAGACCTATCCAATATACGTGTGTTTAGATGTAAAGCCTTCGTCAGAATTAACAACATACCGAAACTAGCTAAGATGAGCCCTCGCGCTACTATTGGCTATCTTATTGGTTACGATGCATCTAATATATAGCGAATCTGGATACCCTTAAAGAGAAGAATTATTCGTGCACAAGACGTTGAATTCGATGAAACACGTTTCTATAGCGACGAAATCCCTCCTCATCGCATTAAGATTATTGACGATTCATCTTAATTACTGCTCACCCTTAACGACCTAGCTACCACACGAATTCTTGATGAGATAGACCTACCTAAACCGGCTAATCTAGCTAACTAGGAGGATTTGCTAGAGGACCAACCTAGCTAAGGGGGTATGGGTAGTAATTCTATTGACCAATTAGACGATCTTGACTAGTTTGCTCCTAACGACCAAATCCTTAGAGACCTACCGCTCACGCTAGTTAAGCAGAAGGATGCCTATCAATCTAATAAGGCCCTTGACCCTAATATTAACGTCCCTAACCGCCCTCCTTCACCAGTTATTTTAATAGACAACTCTGATTTCGACTACTCAGCCTACCTACCTTCCTCTTTAGGCAAGCACGCTAGAGATGATTCATCTAACAACGACCACGACGATAAGCGCTATCGCGCCCTCGCTGCTTTCTACTATGCATTTTTAGCCAATCAGCTACTACCAAAACAGCTAGCTATCTCATCCTTGCCGCCGGCACCATCTGATTATGGCTATCTGCGAGACCACCCCTACCAACGCGAGTTTAAACAGGCTATATAGGTTGAATTTAATAAGCTTCTTGATATACACGCCTTTAAACCGATCTCTGCCGATCTAGTCAATCAAGCTTATGTGAGAGACTGTGGCCATCAAATTAGCCAGAAACACTGCCCAAAACACTAATTTATACCGATGAGATGGGTTTTTGACTATAAATCTGACGAATTAGGCAATCTCACGCGCTTCAAAGCTAGATTATGTGTGCGAGGCGACTAGCAATCACCTGATTTCTAGGACGCTAGGACCAGCACGCTTACCGCGAGGACCTTCCGCACGCTTATAGCCCTAATAACCAAATTCGACCTCGAGACCTTTTAGATAGATGCTGTGAACGCTTTCCTAAATAGCTAATTAGACCAGGACGTTTTCTGCCGGTATCCACTAGGCCTAGGGTTAACTAGCAAGGTATTAAGATTGAAACGTGTAGTGTATGGTCTAAGGATCTCTGGCAAGAAATAGGAAGAGGATATTAGAAAGGTACTTTCTACTATTAGCCTCCGCCCTTACCCAGAGGATCCTACCCTATATACTGATGGCCACGTTATTATGATGGTGTTCGTTGATGATTTCCTGGCTATATACCATGCATCCCAAACCGACCATGCTAACTGCATTCGACAATCTCTCGAGGAGAAGTTCGAGATAAAGCATATTGGTGAACTCAGCTAATTCGTAGGAATTCGAATCACACGTCACCGACCATCTCGAAAGACCTAGCTAAGCTAAGGTGCCTATATAGAGAAGATTGCTAGCAGTTTCAACCTTCTAGCTAGGAAACCTCCAGCCACGCCCTTACCATCTGACCTTTCCGGCATTCTCCATCCTACCGAACACCCTCCGAATCCTAGGTTGGTCAACCTATACCAGCAGAAGTGTGGCTCAACGCTCTACCTAGCAATTTAGACTAGGCCAGAGACTACCTTTGCTAATTAATTGCTTGCTCGCTCGCTCACACGCTACACTGACCGCCATCTCGAGGCCGTTGACCACCTAATCTCATATCTCTATGGGACGAAAGACCTAGCAATCTGTTTTGATGGCCAGAAAGAGACAACTACATATACCGCCTACTTAGACGCTAGCTTTGCTGATAATGCTGACCGTAAAAGCTCTGAAGGTTTTCTCTTTTGCCTGTTTAGTGGCCCTATCGATTAGAAGGCTAGGAAACAAAAGACTATCACCACATCGACCATAGAAGCTAAATTGCTTACGCTTAGCCACGCGGCTAAGCAATCCTATTAGATGAGACGCTTATTTAAATTCATCCGATTCGACCCTGGCCACCAGGATGTGATGCAATACGATAATAAGTAGACGATTGACCTCCTAACCAGAGAGAGATCTATCTTCCAGACTAAGCTTCGATATGTGGATATTCATCAGTTATAGATTCGCTAGGAAGTTCAGGCGAAACGCCTGCGTATTGAATGGCTGAATTCGTCCGACCTGCCTGCTGATGGCCTAACCAAGCCACTTAGCCGCCAGAAACATAAGATCTTTGTGAGATAGATAGGTATGGAGTACTTACCACACGACCTTATGTAGTTGCTTTTATCTCCAGCTCATCAGTCCTCCGATCTGAAGACCTAAGGGGGTGTATCAGCCTATGTGGGTGTGTGGGGGTATATACTTATGTGTGTGTGCTTATGTGTTTCCTGAGGGCCCGGCAGCCTGCCGGGCCGGACCATTGTTTTTCCCCTACAGAAAGCCCCTCTATATGCATCTCTTCAACAGAGATATCGACCATGGCCTAATTGGCTATTTGACTAAGGATCCCGACGTCCTTTCTACACATTTCTATCCTGCATTAAGATCTATTAGATTATTAGATCTCTGCCCTATTTCCTTGCTGCCTAAAC
>CDHK01000006.1:1007722-1264019 GCA_001048715.1 Penicillium brasilianum | reverse complement strand
GGATACGCACACCGGGGCCTACCTACAAACGCTAGAGGGCTATAGCGACTAGGTTAGATCAGTAGTGTTCTCCCCCGATAACAGCCGGGTCGCGTCTAGGTCTTATAATAAGACGATTAAGATCTAGGATACGCACACCGGGGCCTACCTACAAACGCTAGATAGCCATAATAACTAGGTCACATCAGTGGCGTTCTCCCCCGACAGCAGCCGCGTCGCGTCCGGGTCTTTCGACGAGACGATCAAGATCTAGGATACGCACACCGGGGCCTACCTACAAACCCTTAACGTCGGCTCCGTTAGGGACATTCTTTCCTTTAACACTATTAACTCCTCTCTTTATACTAACGTTAGAATGGTTGCCCTTCGCGGCTTAGCAACACCTAACCCTACGACTCCGACTAAAGTGTCCGCGTCAGAGCGCCAATCGCCTAGTGTAAGTCAACTACCGCAACCCCCCGAATATCACGGTTACGGTATTAGTCCTAATAGATTCTAGATCACGCGGAGTTCAAATAACTAGCTCTAGCTACCTCCCGCCTATCGCCTAAGCTACTCGGCTGTAGGACAGTCTAGACTAGCCGTAGTACTTAGCTACCGGTATAGACGTATTTTAGTCTTCGCATTCGCGCCTAGGGGCGCCGACCGAGCGATTCACAGCTATAGTCAATAGCCAGCCAAGACCGGAAGTAACCGATAATCGCACGTAGGTCTTATCTTACCACGCACAGTGGTTTCTCCTAGACGGCTACGGTTGTTACCTGATCGACGGCCCGAGCCTAGCGAGGTAATCTTCCGTAATAATTATATACTTACTATAGGTCTACTTTTATAATTAGCCTCAGTAGTATTTTTCATACACCAATTTATATAATTGTTATTTCCCCGTGTATTCAACTTCATGAATTTATAATCTTAATACCTCTCCGCTGCTAAGAGTTTCGCTTAACTCAACACTATCGTAACTTACATCATTTTAATAGCCTAAAAAGACGATAGCCGCGATCGCAGTATTACACTTACGCAGAATTATTCTTCACACTTATCTCTGATTTCATGGTAGGTGGTCTTAGCGTCCTAGTCGTCAACGGCAGATTTCTAGGTAATTTATTAGGTCTTGTACTTTAGCATTAGGATATAGTATTTACTTTCTTTTGCAAAAGTAATGATACCAAGAATCATCTAATTGAGGTATTCTCTATCCACAAATAATAATTAACTCGTTATTAGTGGATAAATATGCTAGAATTGTCATGTACCTCGCGGGTGTTTCACCACGTAGGGCATTTCATGTCACCGGGATAGGGGTTATATATTGAACTCAAACATCATCAGGTGTCAATACGCCAATATACTTCTGCAGAGGGCAAAGGCAATGTCCTTTTCGACCACCTTACCTCCACCAGACGCCCCATCCTTGCCACAGACAAACAATATTACAAGGCTTCCACGGGGGGAAACTCACCCTGCAAAATGGAGAGTGCAGTGTTCCAATCCACAAGCGGAGAAGATAATTGCGGAAGTTTATGCAGAATTCATCAAGCTGCATAGTATAGATTACAATATGCGAATTGAGCTACAGATGAGGAAGGATGTCCAAGCGCGCCTCGAAACCCAGCTACAATACCAGAGTTGTTGCCTTCAAGAAGCAGAGAAGCAGGCTTTTGATCTTAGAGAGCGGATCCGCATATTAGAGGTTGAGCTGGCATGCCAGAAGCAGGAACATCTTTAATAAATCAACGTGGAAATCATGCGACCTCCGCCTTTGCTGCAGTACTTATGGAGATGGAATGGCGCAAGTCTTGCTCAATTACGTGGTTGACGAAAACCACTCCACGATGGATATTAGTCACCTTTCTTGTTGTCCCTAGTCAACGGAACATAAGCCCCCTTACGCGTCATGCCAAGGCTGGATAGCGTGTCTGTATCCGTGTACAAAAGCACTTATTTAGAGGGGTTTCGCTTATCCGAAGTTCATTTTTGCCAGCAATAACCGTGCCCCGCGGAGTACTTTTTTGTGTCCAGTTGTTCGAGAGTCCCTTTGGTATGACTCTGGGAATATTAAGCTCACAGTTACAATGCGAAGTGGTATATGATTCGTTGGCTCAGGATTGAGCGTTTGGGAAAGAGCAGGGCCAATTCATTACCCCCCTTTTCATCTCTCGGGACCTTCTCTTTCAAGAAAGCCTCTGTAAGATTCGCACTATTCGTCATTACTAGACCGTGAACGGTAATAACACAGCAAGATGCGTCTAAGGTTTAATTTGGGCTGGGTGCTGGGCTCCATTGTAATCACTCTTAGAATTCTAACAATCATTTCGAGAATGGCACGTATATACTTCCTTCGTTGGCTCGGCTAGAACCTAATATCTTAAGTGGCCTCGCATAGGTTTGTCCAAATTTGATCGCACGGGCGACTAGGAACTTAAGCTAGAACAGTCCGCTGGCTCTGCTAGGTCTAGATGTAGATCAGCAAAGGTTCTACACTATTCGTGCGATCTAACTAGTGCTTAGTATAGAATTTAAATCTATTATGGGACCTCTCACCTGAATATGTTTCTTATAGCTTAGGCATATATTCACAGTCTGCCTCGCGCTTAATTAGCTAGGAGATAGAGGAATAGAGATTTAGAGGGACCGTTATAAGAGCCGTATTACCTTAACTAACTACTTCGTTCGCGTATGCCGAGGCCTCTTAAACAGCCGATCTATACCCACAGCTACCTAGTTTAATGACTATCGAGCACGAGTAACTCGGCTCAACAGATAGTTCAGGATAAATTTCTGCTTCCTCTAATAAGAATCTACCTTCTTAGGACTCTCGCCCTAGGGAGGCCCCTAACTTAAATTCATTCTCTATCGTCTAAGTCCCCGAAGACTATAGTTAGAATAGCTAGAGCGATGTAGAATTTATACCTATTACCACAAAGTATAACGTCACTAGTAGCGGGGTCTCAGAGCGGGAGGAGATACCTAGGAGGTGGTATACTATCCATACGAAGGATTAGCTTTTTATTCTATAAGTAGCTAAATTCTTGTTTATAGAGCTATGCTTATAAGGAGGTAAAGCTTCGATCCTAGCCCGAGAATAGTAAGTACTATTCCTTAATTTCTTTCTTAGATAGGTTCCGATATTACTCGAACTATCTAGGTAAATCCCTAGCCTCGTTAAGAGTCTAGATATGGTTTTAGCTAGAGGAGGTTATTAGTGCCTCTTATAGAACTATCTAATAAGGACTAAGCCTACCTTTTGTTTTCTTACTTTATTTAGCTCTTAGAGATCTATCTATATTCTTCGATATAATAGGCGTTTCAGAGCTAATTCGACTAGATTCGCCCGAAATATTTTCCCGAAGCCCGAACATTAAGTACTTTTGTTATAATATTAATAAAGAAACGTGAATTGTATAGATATTATAAGGTAAGATCTCTCCCGGACGCTATTTACGATCGAGTTATTTTCATGATATAGATTTCCATTACCACCTCGCAAGGATATAAATAAGGATTAATAAGCTACCGCGGAAGACTAGCTACGATAAAGTTATGATCCTCTTCTAATAATTGCAATAATACCTAGCCCTTATCCACTCGGATATGATGGTTACTATCGGTTTACCGTTTTAATTCATATATTCGGGATAGGACAATATTAGCCTAGCGGATAGTGTATCCGACCTAGTCGGCCTCCAATACATACGATTTACGTTTTCCGAATAGGGAGCTAAGGCCTTCCGCTTTAAGATCGCTAATAAGAAGAATTTAGAGAAGTCGCGTAAGGTTCACATCTACCTATAAATAATCCTATAAGACCGTAGTAGTTTAAGAGTAGAGAGCAGCCGTTTCTCTGGCAGGATGAAGAGACGAAGATGTAACTAGGTATATAAATCCTCGGCGCTTAAGCGAAGAGGTTCCCCATCCATACGCTAGGATTCTCGGCTCGGGTTAATGGACATTTTGATCAAGCTCTGCTGGGTATGAGGTTACAACGTTTTGCATAAGGGTGACCGGAAGAATGAATGTTTGAAGGGAGAAAATACAGCTCGAAAAACCTATAAGTACTAAGTCGTTAGATAAGGAGATAAGGATCGGTGGACGTTTGCGAGCGTTATTGCGTAGGGATAATTCAAATACCATGTATGCCAAAGGGTAGGGGTATCTCACTGTATTGTGATTAAAATTACTCCTATCTGGTTTACCCTTGACGCAGCCCCATCACCAACGGCGCTAAAAGGATCACCTCCAATTAGCTGGGTTGTGGAACCTTCACTCTTAGCCCCATTTCAAGAAGTTTCGGGGTAACCGGCCCTTACAAAATATTACATATTTTACAGACCCTCGCTTCGCGAGGGTCCGCCACCCATACGATACTGCCCACCCAAACGATATCGGATCTCTATACAATTCAACCACCTAGTTTCAATTCATTTTAAACAACCAAAGCAGTGTGATTTAGAAGATAATTAATATATCGAAATATATCCATCTGATTTGCTAATACTGAAAGCAATCCTACTTCTTGATAAAATAGCCCTTCTTCTTGCAAACCCTCTTCAACTCCGGCAAGACCTCCCGCTTGAAGTACGGTCGCAGCTTCATAATAGCCTTCAGGTCATCACCACTCTTTAGAATTCGCTTCATACGCTCAACCTAGCTAGAGTGGACTATCCCTGTTAATTTAGAAGCTTTTCGTGACTTCTCGCGAGCATAGCGGATCTCTCGAAGGTAATTCGAATTCTTGATGTTTCCCTGCAGCTCATCAACAAGATAGATCAATTCGGTCGTAGCCCTTGCCATCTTCTTTAGTAGGCGACGAGAGGGTGTCTGTTACATGCGAGAGATCTTATCCTCTAGGCGTTCCTCTAGCTTCTTCACACGCTCAGCGGTCTTTGGTGTACTAAGATCTGACGATAAATTATGGCTACCGCCGGTCGCGATTGATGATGGAGGGCTTGGTGTATTATAGCTGAATTCGACCTCATCAACCTGATCGACTAGATCCTCGAGGACTATATTAGGATTGATTGGCCATAGGCCTATTAACCGAAAGCCAAGCTTGATTGTAGAAGGTTTAAAGGTCTTCTGCCGAATCTGTGAGATCGCACCGAGGAAATCGTCTTTAGTAATCCTCTCATAACCACTGATAGTGGCATCGTATACCCACTCACTGTGCCAGTGCTTATATGCACTAAAAACACCAACGTCTAGTGGTTGAAGGATATGGCTCGAGTGAGGCGGTAGAAAGAATAGGATAATCTGATTATCCTCACAGTATTTAACGAATTCGTATGTAAGATGCGAGCCGAATTAGTCACATACTAATAGACGATGTGTGCCCTTAGCGGAATCCTTGGTAAGCTTATTGAATAGCTGTATCCACTGAAGGGCAAGGACGTTATTAAGATAGCCAGTTTCAGTAACAGCAATCCTCTCATCGCCTACTATCTCAAACCACCGCTGTAGAAGGATCTTAGCGCTTAGGATTACTACCGGTGCGATAGTAGAACCAGTGGCTAAGACCGCTTCAATAGCAGTTGCATACTCGCGATTGGTACTAAAACCGCCAGAGATTTGGCGCTTAGGTTCGCGGGTTATAATCCACTGGTCTTTAGCCACGCCAATATTAAAACCGGTCTCATCGAAGTTCCAGATATCGTCCGCGGTGATTCCGTGTTGGGTAATTGTCTCCTGGTAGGAATTGAACCACTCTCTTGCAACACGCCTATCTAGGCACTTCTTTCTCTCTATATCCATCGCTCGCTGGCGGCGGCAGAGATACTCAGGATGACGTTGGAGGAAGCGTCTTCGCCAGTGGTCACCAATTGTAGGTGGTTTAGTTGGACTAACGTGGCTACTAGCTAGGATTGCATTGGCCGCAGCCGAGATAACCGCTCGTTTAGGAGGAAAAGAGATCGAATCAAGGAAATCGATATAGCGGCAAAGGGCTGCTTCTTGCAATTCATCCAATTTGCGACCGTTAGGTGGCCGTTAAGAGAGCGATGGGCGACCCTTGTAACGTGCCAGAAGCCGCTGGTAGGGTAGGTTTTTAGCGCGCGCCCACGCTTTAATATTAGGCTTTTCGATACTCTCCAATTCAAGGATAGTCAATTGGATGCGAGATTCAATAGATGCATTAGATTCTTTTGATTTAGGCATGGTGGTGGCTAGAAATCGCGTGTTGAAAAGGGGTGTTTACTATGGGAAAACGCGATATCGTTTGGGTGGGCAGTATCGTATGGGTGGCGGACCCTCGCGAAGCGAGGGTCTGTAAAATATGTAATATTTTGTAAGGGCCGGTTAATACGGGGAATTTTCAGTTTGATTGTCACAATTGTAAACGATCGGAGACTAATCCAGTAACGTATTTCCTAGCCGATCCGGTCACCCAGCCGATCCGGTCACCCCAAAACACCATACTAAACGCAATATTTCATAACTTCATATTTCAACGGCTAAGGCTAATTATATGGTCTTAGGCTATCTCGGTGTTAAATATATCATACTAGGTGTTTTTACAAGCTTGAGAAATATTTTGGGTCGTGCCTATGTGGATATATATATCTATATTACTCGGTCGGAGCGTATTTTTGGTAATATAGGTAAATAATTATTTTCTAGATATTTCAGTTATACTATACTATTTCTCATGCTAAGAAACCATATTATACTAAAAATGAAGTTACAACTTCTTCTTGTTGTTGATATATTGTGACCTGAGAAATCGCATTTAGTATGGTGTTTTGGGGTGACCGGATCGGCTGGGTGACCGGATCGGCTAGGAAATACGTTAGTATGAACAGAGGTGGGTTTACTGAGACATAATTCCCCTTTCCTAGCTGGGCAAAAGGTTAGAACGAAGGTTTACCCACTACGGATAGGGCCGAGGTGTGAACCATAGATCGGGAACCATTTATGGATGTTGAGCTTTCAGCCAGGATCCCGCCTATGTCGTGTTTAATAGTCTCTTGATCGCACGGCCTCAGAATAGGTGGCCGGAGCCTCCGTGGTAATCCATCTATCGTGTACTCTATAGTTATAGCAGTATTAGTTAACACATTCCCCCCTAGCGACATACGTTTTCTTTCCTAAAGAGACGCACTAGAGGGCTAGGCCTAGATCGCCGATCGCCGTATCTAATAGCTAGCCGTAGCGAGAAAATACCCCCTTAGAGCGCTATCGCTAGTAATCTACATTTTAGCGTCCTATAGGCGAGCGCTAGTGAAAATTCGTGTATGTCTAGGGGGCAATCTTTTTTCGAAATACTCTATTCCGGATAAGGAAAGACGGATTCGGACGGTATATAATCTTACGAGGCCTACTCGCTAAAACCCGCGATTAGTTAGCGGTATATATTCTCCTACGTGTACCCGTAATATTAGTACAACCCTAGGTAGTAGAACGGTATAGTATTATTAATACGCGCGTCCTAGTAAAGCCCTAAATAACCCCACCGATGCAGTCCTTAGTGCGTATTATATAGGTTATTCGACTCAAAATTTACGTTCACTATATCGAGACTATATTCGTACTTAATACTCTTACTAAGGAGCTATACTTTCGATACGCGGTAACGCGGAAATTAGTGGTTTATAGGGCTTATACTAGTTTAAAGACGCAAAAATTAGCTTCGTTAGAACGAACGGCTCGGGCTTATCTAATAGCCGCGACTTAGGTAATTTCTCCGATGATTTAGAATTAATTTAAGGGGAATAATATAGGAATTAGAAGGCTAATTAGGTAAGTCTAACAATAGTGAGCACGTTATCCCATCTAGTAAGATCATCCTTTACCTCTACTTTAATTTACCCCTATTCCTATAGCTTTTAGCCAGACTTATTCGAGATAGTATATTCCGTAAAGAGGGGGGTATAATATAGATACGATTCGGCTAAGCGGGTTATTTACAATTAGTATTAGTTCTACCTACACTATTCGTTTATTAATAAACCTAATCTTAATATCTTAGTCTATTTAACCACCCTACCCCCTATATTCTTATTTCCTTATAAAGTATCTCCGTAATATTACGGCTTACTCCATAATTAATACTCTAAACACGGCCCTTATGATTATAATAAGATATTATTAGCTAATAGGTGCTATCGCTTTAGCGCCGTTAGTGATAAACGTTATAGCTCTTCTAGGAAAATCTCTAATCGACTTTTTAAGGCCCGAATTTAGTAACTGTCCTAAAGGTAGGGAGTGGATAATAGGAAAATCCGTCTCTAAATATAGCCCTATCGTAAAATTTTCTAGGAAGCTTTCGCAGCTGCTTAAAGTTCCTATCCGTAAATTAGGGCCCTCTCGAGGATAGGCTAATCTTTTAGAATATTAACGTATCTAGTTATGAGCTTAAGTATATATAGGTCTTAATTACTCCGTATAGGCGAAGCTTCTAATCGTATAATACTACTATATCTATTCATATTATATTCGAAACATACCGATAGGAGGAAAATCCGTATCGACTTTAAATTACTATATAGTACCCTCGCCGATTAATCGCGCTATCTCGAGCGTAGGGGACTTACACCTAACGCCACACTCTATAAGGTAGGAAACCTACCCAGTCAGACCTCCCGTTACTCCCGGGTGACTTACAGGATCTACCCTCCTAGCGCGAGCGCAAAGGATTTATAAATCCTCTAACGGTAAAGCATTCCACTTATCACATTCACTAACTATATACTAAACCCCGGTAGGAGCGCCATAGGGTACTATATAAAATTCGCCCGTGAAAGAACAGTACCCAGCCGAGAGTATTATAGTTATTCTCGAAATCGGCTTCACCAGTACACTCTTCGACTCTCTTTCTCAGCCCTACCGCTAAGGTCTTAGCGTACATAATTTAATAAGCCCACCGTATTAAGTTACGGTCCGGTAATCTCCCCGAGCTTGCCCGGTGATAATTAAACCCTAGGGCCGCCTCAGTTTAATACGTCCAGCCTAATAGATGTTCTACGCTAAAGGCTTGGCAGCGGGGCCGAGGAAGAGAGTCGAAGAGTGGACTGGTGAAGCCGATTTCGAGAACGACTGTATCCAGGCGTCTGAATCAGGGATTGTTGGCTTTATTGGCGATTCGAAAATGAAAGAGCACCACCCAATGACAAAAACTACCTTTTCTTCATTAAACTAATTAGATCGTGGCTCTGTATCCTTCCCCTTCCCCCCTCCAACCCAAAAAATATTCGCTTGTTGCCAGTCCCTACCTAGTGATCGCGCTAACCTAAGCACAGTTAGATATATATCCAAAGGGGTAATTTCAGACGAGCATTGCCGAGCTCCGGATCGCGAACAACCCGTGATCACGGAACGGGGCAGGATAGACGAGGGAGCAGGGATTCGTCTGCCCAAGAATTTACCGCGAGCCTACTTTGCCCTCGAAATGCTTTTCTAATTATTCAATATTACGCGGGTATGATTGAGGATGTCGCGCCAATGGAAAGCCCATTGGCCGTGTTTACAGTCATTCTCGAAACCGGCTTGACCAGTGCACACTGAGACTTTCTTTCTCAGCCCCACCGCCAAGGCCTTAGCGCAGATCATTTATTGAGCAGCCCGCGTTAAATTAAGTGACGCAGTAAAATGCGCCTTGTATAGTACGAGTTCTAGTACGTAACGTTACGTTATGCGTACTAAAAGTCCGTGTAACTCAATGGAAACCAGTAGAAGATCTGACTTGGCAGACACTATTTAATTTGTTGTTGCCGTTTGGCAATGGCGATCTTGTCCACCAAAGGTACTGTATTAAAGTCGAACGATAACCCCCATCCCGGTGACATGAAATGCCCTATGTGGTGAAACGCCCACCAGGTACCTGCTTATTCGAGCCCCGTCATTCCCAACTAACATCTTTAATATTACCTGGAAGCTGCTGGAACAACAATCATTAAATGCTTTTGTGATTGCTTCTATCAAACGCGGATTACAAAATGTTAGTGGGGCGAATTACAGACCGACACGCAATGATAGAAAATCCGTTGTTTACTACTATCACGCCAAGATCATCAACCAACACACCTGAGATGGGTAGAAACGAAAGGATTGCATCCTTTGGTTTATCTTTCCCTCACTCTGGTTTCTTACCTTACAGTAATCATATTTCCTTGAAGCATATCAATTTTGGTGAAAGTCTTGGCATCGGAGAGGTACAAGAACGAAAGTACTAATGAGGCCAATACGCAGGTAAAAAACGAACATGTAACGTGTTATATGAAAGATACTAGCGCCCGCTAACCGGCAGAGCCCCACCTAAATATGTCCGCAGGTGGGAGATAGCCTGCGACAAGGGAACGTCAGTCTCCTCTGGGGATAAAAAGTAACGACCGAAAATCAGCAAGTATAGACATCAGATCTATATACATTCTGCCTTTACGATATTATTGTATAGGTACAGGTCTAGAATTGAAATCCATCTTACCCTTTCTGCACCTAGAGCTATTACTACTATCGCTCAGTAGGGACCGTTTACACTTTCAAATCCAAGTTCCTCGCAAGTAACTTTATCTATAGAGAAAAAATGCTTTACCGCCATCCAGTGCCACTCTTATATCCGTTTCGAAGGAGCGAACCTTGAGTGGAACGGCGCTACTAGGTAGTCATGCTTTGACATCACGTGCTACACCGATCTGGTTTAGCTTGAGCCTAACCACTCTCGAGTTAGCTTCCCAGAGAGGAAGGATTATGTGAGCCTGTCTTCAAGGCGATCCGCAGAAGTTTCAGTTCTTCATTTTCCTGTCCCTTAGGGGGCACCCCATAGACCCCGAACTCCACGTGACCAATGACTCAAGGTAGCAAGGTGTGGGGTTCATCCAAAATCCACAAAACCCACCGTTTAACTCAAGATCACCTTTACGGTGTTGGTGAAAACTGCTAAATGGTGAAACCTGACTTAAACAATGCACCTCAATTTGCTCAAACATTGACCCTGTTCATGTCCACGCTATCAACGTCCACGTTATGCCTATTTACTTTTGCTCAACAGAGATTATTCTTTTTTCCACTTGTTTTCAACAGGTAGAGGCTGCTATCAACAGTTGATTCTGAAAGCTGTAACTTTTGCTCAGGCTTAGTCTAGAGGCTTTTGATAAAATATCATGCTTGTCCTTGTTTCATCACTAAATTATACGCAACCAACTATGCCTAATCAACAGTGTTCAAATCGTCACTTATTCTTCAACGATCACACCCACGAGGTATTCGGGCAAACCATGAATACTGCATCACCATTATGGGCGGAATTTGCGGAAATGAACTGTGACTGTTGAACACGCGACAGTTGAGTTAGTCTGGTAGATCCATCTACAGTGATCAAAAATCCATAAGTCAGGTAATTTCACCAGTTTCGAATTTCGTTGAGGATGGTGACGTTACACATAAAGACTCCCTGGCTTTTGGCCTTCTCAATATTTTGATGGAATCACCGATTCCGACCGGTGGAAGTTGTTTCAAGATAATCTCATTTAAGCTAGAGGTGAAAATTGTCTCAATACTTCTCTAAAATATAGTATTGTAACCTGTCGTAGAATCCCCGTACTTGCTCTAATATCCGTATAAGTTGCGGTATATAGCCCAATACCTTCTCACGATCCTACTATCTCCATAACCCCATTCGAAGAGTAGACACCTTACAGTAAGTATACTGCGGTCAAAATTGGCCTAATGTCTCCCGCCCATCAACTCCAGAGGCGGATATCGTATGCAACCCGGTCGAGATCGACGGGAATTCCCGTATTAACCTTATGGCGCCGGGCCAATAATAAGCCTTTAGTTGCCGATAAAGCCGCCAATTAGTAGTACCTCACCCCTTAAGAGGAGCAAGCGCTAGTAGAATATATGTTGCGCTTAGCGAACAACGGCTATCCGCTCCTAGTTAAGTTTCTACGGTCGCTCGCTCTAGTCATCGCGCGCTAACGATCCTCTATTTTCTAGGTTATAGGTCCTAGTCTCGAGATCCGGCCTCCGGGAAAGAATTGGCCGTAGGGTTTTTACTTACGCCATCCACAGTTGAAAGCGCGACGGCTACAAGCGATCGATTGGAAGAGGGATGATCGGCAGATTGAGGAGAAAGTCCGACACTAGTTTGCCGTTATTAGCCGTGAATTAGCTAATCCGGCTATTGTCCTAGAGAATATGTATAACATAGACGAGACTAGAGTTCTTCTTAGTGTTCTCAATTCCCTCAAGGTGCTCGTCGGTAAAAACGATTTAAGAAAGCATCGAGGGACCACGGTAAAGCGAACGCTAGTCACCGCGGTTGAATACATTTCCGCCGACGGTCGCTCCCTTTATCCTCTTATTATCTAGCTAGCCTCGACTTACCGTAGTTCATGGACCACTCACGCCACCCCTAGATAGCATTTTGCCTACTCCAAAACTGGCTACACGAATACAGAAATCAGCCTGTACTGGATAGAATATGTGTTCGATCCACAGACTCGAGAGCGAGCAGGCGATCGCCCCCGACTCTTAATCTGCGATGGTTTCGGTACTCACGAGTCTCTGGAGGTCTTGAAATTCTGCTTTGCTAACCGCATAATCTTATATCGTCTCCCTTCTCATACGTCTTATAAACTGCAGCCGTGCGATATGGGCGTTTTTGGTCCCTTAAAAACGGCATACCGGACACAGGTTAAGCAGGCATACCGCGCTGGGGTGGGTACCATCGGTAAGCCACACTTCACCTATCTTTATGATCGGGCCCGAAAGGAGGCACTTACGCCCCGGAATATACGATCCGCCTAGTCAAAAAGCGGTCTCTTTCTATTCGATCTATCTCGTGTCCTTTAAGGGTTGGAAGCAACCCAGACCGAGAAACAGATTGTGGTCGCTGTAGACCATACGACCGTGCCCTCTAATCCCCGTTGTATTCCAAACACCTCTGATTATTTCGTTGTGCTTCGGAGCGAGGTCGAGCAAGACATCCAGAATCTGAACCGTGTGTGCAAAGACCGTCTACAGACACTGAGCCGCGCGGCCGAAAAGGTCTTTGCGGAACGCGCGTTATTGTTGGAGGAGAACCGGATCCTATTTGAGCAGAACAATGAAAAGTCCTGTCGACAATCCACTGGCCAGACGGTTGTAGGACATGCAAAAGTTATGAGCTACGAAGATATTGTTGAAGCGCAGAAGAAACGCGACATGACGGCGGCGAAAAAAGGTCCGACGCGGAAAAAGAGGGCGAAAGCCGGGGACAAGCTGCTTACAAAATCGGAGGAGAAGCGCAAGGCGGAGCAGGAGATCCAAGTGTGGAATATGAGTGATTACTGTTCAGTTTTAGATTTATAGACTCATTCGGAATGTTAGAATTTCCCGTGTTCGCCAATCATTGTGCAGAGGTGAATTAAAGGTTACTACAGTACAGCTGGCGTTCGGATCTTACATATATTCCCGCGGGTGTCAGTATCTTCGTAGTCTGGGTGCGAGTAAAAAGGGTGGCCGTTTCCTGCGTCGTGCTAACCGTCCCATCCTATAATGGAGTTACTTTCGAGGAGGTGTAGTTCGAATACGAGAAGTGTATGTGACCCCTCAAGCACCTCACAGCGATGGCCTACGTGGGACACACATCTGAAAGCTCAACTCAATCTTTATGGTCAAAATGCATTCGCTTGCTCATGTTGCATCGGCATTCGTTGATTTTGTGAAAAAAAAGGGGGGGAAGCAAGGGGAAAAAACCCACCGACTTTGGAAGGTCACTTATTTTCAATCCTGAAGGGGGTGACAGCAAGTTTCTTATGGCCTGAGAAATTCTCCGGCTTTTTCGAAGGGCTATTCGAAGCGACATCTACAGGGGTATTGAGGTTGAACATTGTCAGGTTGGCAAAAGTCAGAATTATTCACACTTTCGCGCGTGCTACCGTCAGTTAAATGTCGCTTTAATTCGGTTCATTTAATGTGCCTGAGATTTTACAGTAGTTTTCGAAATCAGTTTGACCACTCACTCTTTAGACTTGATTCCCGGAAAATAAATCCGAAAAACGCTAATCCCGTTTAGGGTCACCGCTCTATTAATTGGCCAGAACTATGGTTGTAATAACTATACCTCATTGAAGGACGTATTGTAATATAGCAGTAATGATACATCGAATCCCGTTAGTAACTTAAGTGATCTGGCAAGATCATCTGCCCACTTTCCGCCTTCCCTCCAGTAGACGCTCTGCCAGGTGGCTTTTGTGGTCCTTCTCAGGCCGACGACCACCTCTTTAATTACTAGTTAAGTAACAGGCGCCAGCAAAAATCGACATAAAGTAGGCCTTTAAGCTACCCTAAGTATCTATATTCATGATAAAAACACAGTTAGGCTAGTCTACGCCACGAGCTCATCCATAGCCCCAATTTTTTTGCTTTATAGATGTGAAATTGCCTTGCTGTGCGAAGTACGAATAGCGAGGTGAGGTTTTGACGTTATCTGTAGAGACCCCCAAGGGCGGGAAAAGGAGGGAAACCCCTCAACCTTGAAAGGAATAGCAGCCCTAATTACGGGCAGAACAAGACACAAAGAGCCAAGTTCGGGCTGACTGGGAATACTGCGTACGCTACATGACCCGACTCCCTGACAACGACGATAGTCCATCATTTTCAGGGTATAAACTCTCCAAGTCGATTGATCGTCCTACTATGTACAGTATACCCTAATTTCTAGCGCAACTTGTCGGTTTTCCTGCTACTCGTCCGGACCCGGCTCATAGATATCCAGCAGCCGTCTCCGCAACCTGCACGGACATCGTACAAAATCCCGGTGGAGAACAACCGGGATCCCCAAATCCACCTTATGGCGTCAGGCCAACGAGAAGCCTTCCATTACCGATAAAGCCGCAAATTACCAGTACCTTATCCCTCAAGAGGAGCAGGGGCTGGTAAAAGAATACAGTATATGTTGCTGTTGACAGATAACGGCTATCCGCCTCTGATCAAGTTCTAACGGTCGCTCGATGCGCGCTAACGATTCTCGGATTTCCAAATCAAAAACCCCACTGTCGACGTCCCATCCCCAGGGAAGCATTGGCCGCAGGATTCCTTCCAGCGCTCTCAACATTCGGTGGTAGGGCTGTAAGTACGCATTTTTTATGTTAGAACTCAAGCTAAGTAGAGAACAGGTCGCCTTGCGTACTTAGTCTCGACTTGGTATTGACACACCCAAAATCCAGGTTATCTAAAATGACTCCTACACTGATATTTGACTAAACCTGGCCTCCACCCTTCTCCATGTCCGAGCCCCCCTATATCTCTGTACGGAGGTACAGTCTCAAGTGTGACCCGTACTTATACACCAGAATACCCATAAAACCAAAAACGGCAACCAAGGTTCCATAGACAGAGAAGGCCGTCATGTACCCACACTGAGCAATGAAAGCCGTGGAACCATGCGATATCCCGAAACTGACGTCCCCACGTAAGATAGACACGATAGTCGATGCAGCGAGCGAGTCGGTTGGATCGGTTGTCGAGATCATGTACGTATATGTTACCTCGAGAGTCCCGGAAAAAGCCACCAATATGCAGAAATGGAGGAAGATCAATACAAACCAATGAGGTTGCCAGACTCCAAGTTGCGAGTCTAAATACTGTTCTGCTAGTGCACCAAAGCCAATATAGGATGCGAAGGCGATGGCAACAGGTATCACGAGCACGAGAAGACGATGCTCGGGGATACTGATGCCTTTGTTTTTTTTAGCCATTGTGACAAGGATCCAGTCGCTGCCCCATCCGAAGATCAGCCAGTTAACTGCATGGAAATTAAGTCAGCTATTTGGAAGTGATATTCAGCTCATATACTCGAGGGGCTACTGACCAAGGGAGACAGGAACGCCAGCCAAATTGATAAGTCCAATATACTCGCCGGGCCAAGACCATGGCGGGGCGAAGAGAAGATTGGCAAAATAGGTCGTGTACGCCACCATGCCACTGCGCTAGTCAGTCAGAGAGACGAGAAGAAAGGGGCAATGAGGGGGAAAGCACTTACCCAGTAATAGTGGCATTCAGAATGCCATTCCACCAGATAGTTGGGTTAAGTATCAGCCTACCCATCCGTTTGTAGATAAAGAAAAAGTCACCTTCTTGGCCACATGCACAACCTGGCCAGATGTTGAGCTGCCGAGCGAGGCTAAAGTTGCTTTTGTTTGAGATGTATGCAGCAGAATGTTTCATCGCTTTGTGCTGCGTGGTAGACATTGCTCCTCGCCTCTCTGGTTGCTGAGTGCGATCATAGTATACTTCTGGCATAAATAAAAAAAATCCCAACATGCAAAGTATGGTTAAGCCGGCAAATAACCAATAGGGGCCCTTATAAGAAGGCGAAGTTTTCACAAAAGGGACTGTAGTGCTCAGAATGTAGAAGAGAGCATAGCCTACATTCAGGACGACTCCCATCAACTTCCCTCTTTCGTGAAGGAAGCTGATGTCTTGGACAATAATGTAGACAATTGCATCTGAAGGCGCAGTTCCGACAGCTTGGAGGATGCGCGACCCTAAAAAGGATGAGTACGACGTTGCTAGGGCTGCCCAGATAACAGACACAAGTAGAATCGTGTTCGAGACAAGTAGCGCAAAACGGCGCCCGTAGGTGATGACAAGCGGCACGAAAATCAGACTTGATGGCGCACATACTGCGGTGATGATTGTGACAAGGAGGTTGATGTTGCTGGCTGATGCAGATGCAAATTCAACCTCAATGTTTGGCAAGATGTTGGAGATGAACGATTGCGTGGCCAAGCAAGTAGCCGCCCAAAGACTGAGGAAGCCTAATATAGTCCATCGCCTCCAAGTAGGCCAATTCAAGGGATCTGCTGGATCATCGCATGGAGTAGGGGAAAGAAGAACTTCCCCTTCAAAACCAAGGATCCGGTATGGAACCGGCTCCTCGTGTTTGAGAGATGCGTTGACTTCGACAGTATGAGACGCCATTCCACAAGCCGAGCTAAATGTGCAAGTACTGAATTGAAGACAGTCCATTTGAAGACTCATCTTTTTAAATCATCATACATCATCCTTGACGACGGTCCCTTACACCCGAATATCGGTCTTTTCCCCACTCTTATCGGTCTCTGAATCTCTATCATGATAGAAACAAGCCGTATCTCTGCTGCGTGGCTTCCGGGTGCCGATTCGGCTCCACCCTTTTCCTGTGCTTCTTAAGACAAGACCGGACCGGTGCATGTGCTGACAAATACGTGACCAAAATCCTATTGCCAAATAGATTAGTTCTTTCTAGCCCTGGTCCGGGTTCAAAAATTGAGTACACCGGAACGTCTTAGCGTCAATCATCCTCCGTAGAAGACTCGGCTCCACTTGCAGTATGCATGGTCACAATCTCACCAATAGCTACCAATTGAATTAGCAAATTAATGTGATCCTGTCGTAGAAAGACGTTTGAAGCTGACCAATTGAACAAAATGATCTGGAAGTACCAGAACGACGGTGTTTGATGGGCTAACGGGATACACATCTGTGCCCGGAATCAACCGGGAAAGTTGAGGTCAATGGGTGGTAGGCAGTTCTTTTCCCGGGTATATATAGAACAGAAATAATACGCCTTAACAACTATCCTGTTAGTTGCATATCGAATCTCCTGAATTACGCGAAGATATATCCCAAACATGTCTAGCGAGGATGCCTCTATCGCAGCCCTCAGAGCCAAAAACCACGCGACAATCGAGAAATACCTCAAAAATCCGGGTATATCACGCCTTGAATGTTTTACCGAGGACGGAATTAAAGAACTCACATTTGCGACGCACCCTTCTATTTTCTCGCCCGACAACGAGACCCCGATCTCATGGAACGGAAAGGATGCTCTCCGAGAAACTTTCCATTACAATGAAGAGACCTTTACAGGGGAATGGAAAACGCCGAAAATCTACTCTACTCAAGATCCGAATAAATTCTGGGTTGAAACAGCCCTGGATGCGACTTATGTCGTGAATGGGAAGAAGATACCCTATCGGCAGCCTTACTACGTTATGTCATTTGACATGGAGGACGGATTGATTCGATTATTCAGAGAGATCATGAATCCACTTCAGGTCATCAAGACTCATGGATGTCACGATGCGGAGTTGCTTTTGAAACGGAACGAGCCACTCGAGTAGCTTTGAGGAATAAAGCTCTATGAATAACTGATCTTCCGTGATTTTTTGTGTTCGTGATACTTATGTATGATTCTCGGACTTATGTGAATTCACCGCAAGCAAGCTTGTGCTTGTAATGGCCGAACTATTGCAGCGTCTTGGAAAGTACTGTACAGACACGTTGAAATTCCTTCGACCATTCAGTGATCCGGCAATATATGGAGAATTTGAGAGGATAAGCAGGAAGTCATCGCGCCTTTTAACTAAGCTAGGTGTATTAGGTACTCGTATACATTAATTTGCATTCTAAGTTTGAATTTCCAGGGGATAAACAAGAATTTTCATATATGGCTATATCAAGTTGCCCGTATAGTCAACATGAATTCGATTGCAAATCCAACAATGAAGGTAACTAAATTGAAACAATCTCCAGTCAACGACTACAACGAGCCACGAGGCGCGACCATCTTGAGCACCTCCTGCGCTGGCAAGAATGTCTCTAGGACAGGACGGCTTAAAGCTCCTGGGTCTTTGCCCTCTGATGCGAGAGCCTTTTGGAACTCCAATTCAGTGTCAATAGTAGTAAGCCACTTCATTTGCTGCGCAGTCGCCAGTTTTCCTCTTTCTGTCTGGCTTCCAGGCTCTTGACTAGCCTCCAGCAATTGGAATACCTTCAAAATGTGCGGACCTCGTGTAGCATTGTAGAGCTCAACTGAAACGGCTAGTCATTAATACATGACCGGGTAGGGGCAGTCTAGGTAAAGCTTACGAGCTCGTCGAATTGTTTCGTTCGACCAGCATCCATTCACTCTATAAGAATGATTGAGA
The DNA here is from genome assembly GCA_001048715.1 of Penicillium brasilianum. Taxonomy (NCBI): domain Eukaryota; kingdom Fungi; phylum Ascomycota; class Eurotiomycetes; order Eurotiales; family Aspergillaceae; genus Penicillium; species Penicillium brasilianum. Next base: position 1,245,126 of record CDHK01000006.1, on the reverse strand, counting down.
GCCAGAGTCAAGGTTTTCGCATCCTCAAATGCAAAGCTGCACCCTGCTCCGAATGCACCACCAGTTGCTGTAGTATGATTAAAAAATACCCACGATCTAAAATAACAGGAACAGGAGACATACGGTGCGCCGCATCGCCAACAAAGCATATCCGGTCATTGGCTATAAGTGAAGTGAGCCAACCACCCCTCGCAATTGCTATTTCAGGCCAAAAGGTTAGCACTTGTCCTTCAATTTATGACGATCGCCACATACGGAAGATGCCCATGTTCCTTGACTGGTCAAGAATTTTGTTGATCAACGGAGTGCATCCCTAGAACTTTTAGAATTGTAAGATCCCAGGCTATCCAATTTCAAGGCTTACCTCTAATTGCTCTCTGAGTTTGCTCACTGTTCAATGGTCAGTCTCTAGATGCATATTGAAACTCACAACAATAATCGACAAACATCGTGAGGAATTCATGCTATCAGCCCATCCCAGCTGTGCTACCTGCTCAGGATCATCAGGCATCACAGCAATGAAGCCAAACCTGCCGCGGCCCTAGATAAAAGATTGTCAAAAACAAATTGAGTAAGGTCAAGAGCTTGCGGCCCACATACTATATCTCCAATGAAAACCATCTTCTCCTCTTGAAAGAAACAATGGGTTCCTTCAGGTAGGTCGGGAATAGTCCTGGACAAATGCTCTCTCTCGAAGACTTCCATATACTCTACTTGAGGCCTTGACTCTAAGATTAGTGCGCGATATGTATGGCTTGCACAAAATGGGCGCTTAAGCCTCGCAAAATGTGCATCCCGACGAACTTACAAGTACTTGACTACATTCTCGGGATATAGTTGCTGGCGAAGCTTCTGCAGAAATTTCAGTATTAATCCAGAGTAAAGGTGACTGGAGAATACTCACAGACTTGATTCCGTCTGCCACGACAACAAGATCCACCTCAACGTGGGAGCCATCGTGGAAGTGGACGGTGGCAGAGTCATCATTTACCGCAAAGCTAGTACCTTTCTTACCAAGAAAAACACAATCTTTTGGCAGCTGGTTGATTATTACCTGAAGTAAATCCTGCCGAGTAGTTCCGGCTTGGCCCCTTCTACTCCGCCTTTCCTCAGGAGAGGCGTTTTCGGGAAGTGGGCCACCGGAGAGAAGGACTCGTCCACTCTGCCAATCTCGCACGGTGGGATCCGAGTACGTTCGAGAGCAGATCGAATCCACGACGTTCTCCCCGCAGATCTCTTCAAGCAAAAGCTGACCGGCAGGCGTAACCCCAATCCAGCTGAAGTTTGTCAGCGACAATTTTCGCTCGCCTCCAGGGATTAAACATATGGGAGAATGGCATACGCTCCGACATGACGGTGCACAAGTGACCGTTCATAAAGCCGTATATCGATATCCGGTAGCCTTTAGTTGCCATTAATATCAAGGGTATTAACAAGGGTTAATTGCAACACTGACGACTTTGCAAATGCACCAACCGCGGCGCCAGCCAGGCCGACACCAATGACCGCGATCCGAAGCGGGCGTTTGTCTGCAGATCCCATTTTGTGATATTTGGGTATTTCAGGCTTCGGTTTCTGTCAAATTATCTTTATATAAAACTATACCTACTTTGCATTGCCGACTTTCCCTGCCGTTCATGCCTTTATCTCCGCCTTTATCAGTTTTGCTCATGCCTTACAACGGAGAAAGAGCCACTCGTGAATTAGCATCATTCTGTCAAAATGATAGCCGGCTCGTTGCCGGCTAGTTTCCGGATCTAGGTGGTTAGTAAAGTACCTTATCGTTTGATTTTCTAAAATATTCTTGTTTAACGTCATGCATAGACCCCCAGAGGTTGCCGGATCAAAGCCGGTAAGCTGCCGGTTTTATCTGACCCTTGTTATCATGGCGCAGAATACCAATCAACTATCTTTGATGTTATCAGCATTGCAACCGATAGATTGTATAGAGTGTACGGTACAAATGTACTCAAAGGACTTTGCCAGAATGAAAGCAGCAAATGAGGGGAATGCAGACGCAGAATAGCTATATATGAGGGCAACCTTTCAACTGTTCGAGTCATTGTCCTACATCTTGAGTAAGTCACTGAGCTACCAGCAGCCTTGCATTGACAATTATGAACACGGGAACACAGCACGAGACTCCTCACCGGACTGAGCATCCAGCAGCGAGACGCGAAGAGATGATACAGAAAGAAGTATTGGAAGATCAGGTACAATAGCGATCAATGAGACCCTTCATTAACAACAAAGATGAGAGAATAAATTAACCTATTTCCATAGATTCTAGACGATGCCGGCAACATCATGGTTACCCCACGTATCACTTTTAGTATGGAGGATCCCCTGAATATGCCACAGTGGAGGAAGTGGTTATTCCTGGGTTTGATGTGTTGCTGGTCTGGCATCGGCTTCAGTACGCAGTCATTTTTATGTGAGTAGCGGTATCATATTTGTAACGACGGAAGCAAGGCCATCGTGACTAAAGCTATGCCGTGTAACAGCAAGCGTGCTCCCACAAGTTCAAGAACAATTTCCAACTGCTTCTATGTCTGCTATCAATTTACTATTCACGATCAACGGTCCTTTGATCGCTCCAGCCAATATACTATTCTTTATTAGCGCCTCCACAGTAGGCATGCGGCCGACACTGCTCTTTGCGGCAACAACTTTTGTCGTTTCCAACATACTAGGAGCTGTAACAACAAGCTATATTGGCCTGCTTATCTGTCGAATCCTGAACGGCATTGCTACTGCCCCTACAGATGCATGTAGGTTTAAATGACACGGCCTTTTCGTTCAGTAACCCATGATTACTGATCTTTTCTAGTACAATTCACATACATTGAGAAATTTACATTCTTGTGAGCTATATCCCAGAAGACAGTTGGGCTATAACTAATTCTACGCTAGACACGAAAGGGGCCTATTTCTAGGAGTCCTTAATAGTTCGGCAGCGGTGAGTTCCAATTCTTTTCCAAGTATTCTGACCGAGAACCAAAATCGTTGATATTCAAGATAAGGCACTCCAACTTTTCTTGAATATTGCAAGTTCATACAGTAAGTAAAGCGTTTGACTGAGACAGCACCAGAGGGATATGTTTGCTCACGTGGGATTTGAAGTTGTCGCTTCGATTGGGTTAAGATGGTATGAAAGAGCACCACCCGTCCACTCATTTGAGCCACAATAACTCTTCTAGGGCATTCGTTCTCTATTCAATATTGAGTGGGTCGTGTCTCATCGCCTGGTGGGTTCTTATGCCAGAGTTGAAGTTGGTGGCCCATTCTCTGCTGATTGAGATGATTCATGTCTGATATTTATAGCTTTCGACGCGAGCCACAAAGCCTAGCACCTCCTATGACTCTGAGTGTTTATCGCTCCTGGAGAAAGACGCTACGCACCCGTCCGCTGAAAGATGAAATACTAATGAGCCCGTTCTCCAAGGAAACAAATGCTAGTCTCGGAGAAGTGAAAGCTAGCCTTCTCTTACTAATAACCGCGGCTTCTAATCCCATGATCTGGTGGTACGATCGCCCGCTTTGCCAGAAGCTCTCTTCGCTAAATCTCCTCTAGGCTGGGTGCATGCCAAACCGTATTTTTCGGTGGCTTTAGTGCTTTGGCCACTTATTACGCCGCTGTAAGTGACCCATCAATTATCCCCGACCCGGAAAGAAATACCTAACCAAGACGGTAGATGCTTCAGTCCAAACCATGGAGCTGGCCGGCGGGTAATGTGAGCTTGCTCAATCTCACCGGGTTTTTCATGGTAAGAATTTTCGTGGAGTTAATGCGACAAGACTAACTGCTATACCAGGCCCCATTGCTTGTCTTCGCTGGATGGATGTCAGATAGAATTTCTCTCAAGCTAGCCAAACGCCGGGGTGGAATATCGTGTGTATATTGATCCTGGAAAGCTCTCTCTATATTAATCATGAGGAACAGGCGCCCAGAAGACCGACTGTGTATCATGGTGTTGCCCGTCGTTGCATGTACGCGCGTTTTCCATTATATTCCGGATGAAGTACTTACAATTGCTTTGACTAGGTTTTACGGGTTTCATCGGGTTCGGCTTCTTAGCTGAACATTATTTTGATGTTCAAAATATCACGCAACCTCACTGGTTTAGTCTTGTGGTTGTCTGTATGTGATACCGTACTATCCATCATTTGTTTGTACCAGCTAACTGGACATAAAGATACTCTCGCTATTGTGGGGATGGTTGGTGGAATTGAGGTAACATGTGGGTAAAAGTACCAAACAGATAAGGGAAAGTTTCAACCCACTTGCTCACCTACATTCTACAGCGGTTTACCTCTACGGCTCCGTAGACGTTAGCGAGTCGTTGGCGGCGATGACGATCTGCTGTTGCATAAGAGATTTGGCATCTTTTGGACTGAACCGTAAGTTCATTACCCTCATTTAAAACCTATTTTCCTAACCGAAACAGATGGAATCGTTTCGTTTGTGGACCGTGAGGGATATGCAGCGAGCTTCGGAACTTATGGTGGTCTTTCCATCCTTCTCGGAGGCGTTGCCGTGCCAATTCACTTGAATGGGCCTAGGATTAGGCATTGGCTGCGGAGGTCGGGCTGAAAGTAGCGGGAGTTTGTGAATAAAATGGAGAATTTCTGAGGATCTACTCTGTTTAACATAGCAGGATACGTGAACGTTCGGAGGCAGAATTAGTTTTGATGGTTATACAGTCGTTCGCTTGACGAGTACATTCTTCGATAATCACGTAATTAACTCCACGTTGATGCCTTAGGGGTAAGGCATTGATAGACGGGCCCTATTCACTGGGGAATGGATCGAAATATTGTTATGGCCAAGAAAGCTAAGTAGAATGTGATTTAAGATTAGTTTTCTGTAGAGCTTGGATGAGCATACAGGAACAATAACTAACGTCTGCAAACCACTGTGCTTTGCCATAATCGTAATTCCAGGAGTTCTGGTGAGGACACCAAGACCCAGGGCTCCAGTCGGAAGACTGCTTAGTAATTCATATCGCGAACCAATTGGAGATCAACAGGTCTGAATCGCTACCAGGCCCCTTAGGTGGCAAATTGACTAGTTATTGGGGTAAAATGACTAGTACATGCGGGTTTACTATACCTCCGTTATCATTGCTGCTGCGTTCGGACAATGTGTCGGAACAGAAGCAGCAGTGGATACCGGAGAACGGAGATAGTATTAGACCGCTTGCATTAGTCATTATTATGCCCACATAAATTGCCAGATAGCGGCTTTACGCAGTCGACCTGCGTATAGCAATTCAGACTTGTTGACATCCAATTGGTGCACCATGCATTTGACTAAGCAGTAATTCCGACTCAATGACCTCAACCTGAGGCAGAGCGGAGAACGGGAATAATATAGTCCGCTGATGCCTGTGCCTAATCCCTCCTTTGCTGCTTGTCAGGGATCGGCATTCCCCTTTCCAGGGCAGCCTCCTGCATGCATGACGACATAACTTACAACGAACCATCGATCATTCTTCCTTTCCGCCAAAAGTCCACAGAGCCATACTTGACGATCTAGACTTGTGAAGGTTCAACAATCATTTTCCCCGGATGTCATCTCACTCACCATAATTCAAAAGGTGGCGGTGGCGGGACCGTGGGCTCGATTGAAAAAGGATACTCTCCCGTATCTTCTAATCGTCAAAGCCATTTTCTTTCTGATGACCTCCATACCTGACTTTTTAGCAAGCGAATTATTGGATAGTGTTGGATACCAAACACTAACAATAGCAGGTTGCCTTCAGCAGAACCGACTTGACCAGAGGCAAATTGAACTAGTCCTGGAGCGATACAGCAAGCTTGCTTTCTTAGACGGTCGACTCATTGACGCTGCACGCTGTGACCGCCGTTCAGTTGATCATGCAATACTTTTACTCGAAGCCCACGTGAAGCTAATTTCGTGGCTTGCTGTACAGAACTATACCATAACTGCTGCTTCTGTTAAATGGTATAGTTGTAAGAAGCTACGGCACAGGTACCGCCTTTCATTTATTTGTTGGTCGCGTTGTTTGTCACAACTCCAAAGCGCCATCGATAACATCATGGATTAAGGAGCAGTTGTCCGTGATGACATCGTCCGTTATCAGGCAAGATTTCCGTATCACTGGCTGAATCGTTCGCTGATGTCTACCGAGATTACCGCTGGTTTAGCTGGGTTTCAACATCCTATAACTTCTTCGTGCTCTCCACGACAGATATCTCCTACTCGTTAGTTACATGTCTGACTTGTTATGAACCGCGCTGAATCACTAATGAGTTTTGCATAGAGTTCAATACTGCTCTCCATCAAGGTTGGAACGCTGTACAATTCTTGAATGGACGCAGTCTAGTCGTGCCTCAATATTTGAAATTTAACGCGTCTTGACCTGCAATACTCTACTTTGTTTACACAAAATTTCCCTGCGACATGAAGAGGCCCTCCAGATTCGACACAAATCGAGGAAATTCTACTACACTGACTAGGAGTCAGTGGTCGCCTGAGGAAGTGGCAATTACGGTTTATTTTACTTCTCGACAGATTCATCCAAGGACACTCCGTTACCTGCTTTTGCGTCGAGGTTATGACCGTTCTACCTGCGCTATTCAGCAAAATCTTTTCCTTACACCAACAGTATCCACAACTGAAGTCTCGCGGAAATTGGAACTGGGATATTGTTGATCACTGGATCGACGACTTACTCGGAAATCATGATTCAGTGAATAAGTTGGTCCTATTTTCACCGGCGGATGCCGAGAACGTGGCAATTGTAAGCTGTACTCTCAAGTTCATTCAACCTTGTAGCCTTGTACTAACCGTTTTCTAATAGAACCAACAAATTGAAGAACCCCTGAAACTCCTCAACTTTCGTCGTCCCACCCGAAGGAAATGAAGCATAATGTTTCCACCTGCTGTCAGATTGAGCTTAAATGGAGGCATCACTGATGACCTGTACTTTTTTGAACTGTAGTTTAACGACCGTCTGCACGATTCATGTTCCGTTTGCTCGTATAACGTAACTTAGCACCAGGGATATTATTTTAATTAGGGAACTGACCCTGACCAGCTAGAATCCAACAAAGAAGAATAAACGCCCAGTTTGTAGACACTCGGAAAAGACATCGAATGTGCAGCCCTACACCAGTTGTATACGTGTCATGTCACAATGGCCTACGTTGTAGACTACGTACTGTAGATCTAGATATGTAGGGCGTGTCTTTAAACCAGCCATACCTTTCTGGTGCCTTGCTGGAAGTAAAGTTTATAGACCCCTATATTATGCTGGTCAAGATAACTTCGGTTACATCCGAAGGGGACTCACTCTGATTCTCCAATAGGAAAATGTCCTCATCAGGAAGAAAGTCAAAGTCTTCAGCGAATTCGCACCATAAATCTTGAGTTCGACCATTTTGATTGTCAAAAGTGAGGCGAACGTCCCTCGCCTCCCCAGTGAAACATCTTTCGAGGCAATCTTCCCCATCTTCTCCAAGGTAAATGTGAATCACTGGCAGCCGCGTGGAGATGATGTTGTTGATACATGTGCTTTTAGGCATCGTGCGATATTATGTCGTGGTGAGTGGAGGAGGATCGACAAAACCCAGAATGATACGGAACCTATGTTTGGTTGATGTTGGCTAGGTACAGGCTTATGATGGAGGAATGCGAGAAATGTGTGAAGTATGATATAGACACGCTTTTGCCCTTTCGCCGCTGCCTCCGTGGATTGAAGTCTCAAGCCTCAGGATTTATTGGCCAAGGGTAATCATGCGAAAGACGAGAACAAACCGCCCATCGGAAATCTTGCTAGTGACTCAGGTTTCGGCTCCGAAATTTAGTTGTGATTGTCCCTGCGGCCCAGCATCTGAGTTTACGGAGGTCTCTCGGATCGGGTGATCTCCTAGCGTAGACTATTGTTGCCTATACTGCTAACCCGGTAGTCTACAATATGAGCATACTCATCGGTCAAATCCAATAATATGACCATAGTCCATGCAGCTGGTTCATGTGGCGTCCGTAATTAAGTAGAACGTGGTCAGGATCCGGATCCTCAATGAGTATGTGAGTTCGGAGTTTGGACCTTGAACCTTGAAATACTTTTCGTGGCTTCACGACGCTCTCGTCCTCTGAAAACAGGTTGCTCCACCATGAGCGATACCAGTTCGTCCTGAACATTGTACCACCAGTCAGAACTGGCTGTGGGTATTGCCTCTGGTCGATAGTCGCTGAACTCCCATATGAATTACAGTACTGTATCAAGAGGGCCAGGGTCACTAATGGAATAATTATGCTGAGTGGTAATATTGAGACCATTGAGTGTATGACCATGAGCACCGTAGACCGTCATTTTGCAGACAACGATCTTTGATTATGATGAGTGTTATGTCGATCTGTCGCTCCAAAAAAGTACATAGGATCTGATGAATTTTAGCCAAAAAGTACTGATCAATTGAAACGGTGCCAACGGAACACGAAGGGCGTGAAGAAAATCCTGACACAAATATTTAAAGCCGGGGAAGATGAAGGTGAGGGGTACAGTACAAGTGAATACACACCTGAAATTATTATGTGACTAACGTATCAAGCGATACATAACTACAGTAACCCCCATCCCGGTAACATGAAATGCCCTATGTGATGAAACGCCCACTAGGTACCTGCACATTGGAGGTCCGTCACCGTCAATACACGTCTTGAATATTGCCTGAAAGCTGCACAAACATCATTCATCAAATGCTTTATTAATAGCTCTTTTCAAACAGGGATTACAAAATGTTAACGTGGGGATTTACAGACCGAGACGCACTGCTAGAAAGGCCGCTGTTAACTACTATCACGCCAAGATCATCAACCACAACACCTACGATGGGTAAGAAAGGAACTGTGCCATCCATTCGTCTACCTTTCGCCCAAAAATGATTTCCGAACATATCATAATTATATTGCCTTAGAGCATACCAAGATGGTGAAAGTCTTGGCACTAGAAAGGTACATGAAATAAAAATACTAATAATGCGAATATATAGGATAAAAATAAGCATATAACGTATTATATAGAAAGTACTAGCGCCACTTAGTGAACAGCCACACCTTAACTTATCCGCACGTGGGACATGGCCTACTAACCTACAATGTGACGGAGCAGTAGGATTAGTGGATACCGGTATACGGAGATACTATAGGCCCGCCAGTATTAGTCATATAATTGCCCATCCAAATTGCTAGCTAGGGGGTTCATAGTAATTCAGACTCATTGCGATTTCTTATTAGGTGCACTATAGCTTACTAAACCTACGTTCTATCACAATGGAACATAAGTCCGGTGGATCCACCTATAAGGATAAACAGGAACAAACGTGGTTCACAAAGTTGAGATATTAGATTGATATATATACTACCTCTACACTACATACTATAGGCACAATCCAGAATTAAGGATCTTCGTGTTCCTATGTTAATCGACAAAGTCTAAAGAACGTCGAGGCTGAGCGCAAAGTAAGATTGCTCACGCACAAACATCTTATGTCGTGCTTCTAGCGCCTGTCAATACATCGCCTACGCCTATACAGATTTCCATTGCCTATCAAGGACTGAGCCAAGTTTATTAACAATAGTGAGCGTATCAGGATACTCGCGGCCGAGCAGCTTCTCACACCTTTCTAACGCCCATAGATACATTACTTCCGCCTATTCATGTTTCCCTCGCTTAGAGAGCAATTTACCGAGGTTATTAACACTAGCGAGCGTGTCAGGATACTCGCGTCCAAGCACCTTCTCTCGTGCTTCCAGCGCCCGTCGATGCATCGCTTCAGCCTCTTCGTATTTTCCTTGGCTATCAAGCACATTACCAAGGTTGTTAACACTAGTGAGGGTGTCAGGATGCTCGCGTCCAAGCACCTCTTCATATCCTTCTAACGCCCGTCGATACATCGCTTCCGCCTCTTCATTTTTCCCTTAACTATCAAGCACTAATCCAAGGTTACTAACACTAATGAGCGTGGAGGGATGCTCGCGTCCAAGCACGTTCTCTCGTGCTTCCAGCACCCGTCGATACATCGCTTCAGCCTCTTCGTATTTTCCTTGGCTGTCAAGCACATTACCAAGGTTGTTAACACTAGTGAGGGTGTCAGGATGCTCGCGTCCAAGCACCTCTTCATATCCTTCTAACGCCCGTCGATACATCGCTTCCGCCTCTTCATTTTTCCCTTAACTATCAAGCACTAATCCAAGGTTACTAACACTAATGAGCGTGGAGGGATGCTCGCGTCCAAGCACGTTCTCTCGTGCTTCCAGCACCCGTCGATACATCGCTTCAGCCTCTTCGTATTTTCCTTGGCTGTCAAGCACATTACCAAGGTTGTTAACACTAGTGAGGGTGTCAGGATGCTCGCGTCCAAGCACCTCTTCATATCCTTCTAACGCCCGTCGATACATCGCTTCCGCCTCTTCATTTTTCCCTTAACTATCAAGCACTAATCCAAGGTTACTAACACTAATGAGCGTGGAGGGATGCTCGCGTCCAAGCACGTTCTCTCGTGCTTCCAGCACCCGTCGATACATCGCTTCAGCCTCTTCGTATTTTCCTTGGCTGTCAAGCACATTACCAAGGTTGTTAACACTAGTGAGGGTGTCAGGATGCTCGCGTCCAAGCACCTCTTCATATCCTTCTAACGCCCGTCGATACATCGCTTCCGCCTCTTCATTTTTCCCTTAACTATCAAGCACTAATCCAAGGTTACTAACACTAATGAGCGTGGAGGGATACTCGCGTCCAAGCACGTTCTCTCGTGCTTCTAACGCCCGTCGATATATCGCTTCCGCCTCCTCATATTTCCCTTAACTATCGAGCACTAATCCAAGGTTATTAACACTAGTGAGCGTGTAAGGGTACTCGCGCCCAAGCACCTTCTCTCGTGCTTCCAGCACCCGTCGATACATCGCTTCCGCCTCTTCATGTTTCCCTTGCCTGTCAAGCACATTACTAAGGTTACTAACACTGGTGAGCGTGTCAGGGTGCTCACGCCCAAGTACTTTCTCACTCCCTTCCAACGCCCGTCGATACATCGCTTCCGCCTCTTCGTATTTTCCTTGGCTGTTAAGCACATTGCCAAGGTTGTTGACACTAGTAAGCGTGTTAGGATGCTCGCGTCCAAGCACATCTTCATATCCTTCTAACGCCCGTCGATACATCGCTTCCGCCTCTTCATGTTTCCCTTACCTATCAAGCACATTAGCAAGATTGTTGACACTAGTAAGCGTGTTAGGATGCTCGCGTCTAAGCACCTTCTCTCGTGCTTCCAGCACCCGTCGATGCATCGCTTCCGCCTCTTCGTATTTTCCTTAGCTATCAAGCACATTACCAAGGTTATTAACACTAGTGAGCGTGTCAGGATGCTCGCGTCTAAGCACATCTTCATATCCTTCCAACGCCCGTCGATACATCGCTTCCGCCTCTTTATGTTTCCCTTACCTATCAAGCACATTAGTAAGATTATTAACACTAGTAAGCGTGTCAGGATACTCGCGTCTAAGCACCTTCTCTCGTGCTTCCAGCGCCCGTCGATGCATTGCTTCAGCCTCTTCATGTTTCCCTTACCTATCAAGCACGTTAGCAAGATTGTTAACACTAGTGAGCGTGTCAGGATACTCGCGTCTAAGCACCTTCTCTCGTGCTTCCAGCGCCCGTCGGTGCATTACTTCCGCCTCTTCATACTTCCCTTAGTGGTCAAGCACACTACCAAGGTTACTAGTATTAATAAGCGTGTTAGGATGCTCGCGTCCAAGCACGTTCTCTCGTGCTTCCAACGCCTATCGATATATCGCTTCAGCCTCTTTATGTTTCCCTTGCCTATCAAGCACATTAGCAAGATTATTAACACTAGTGAACGTAGAGGGATGCTCGCGTCCAAGCACGTTCTCTCGTGCTTCTAGCACCCGTCGATGCATCGCTTTAGCCTCTTCGTATTTTCCTTAGCTATAAAGCATATTACTAAGGTTACTAACACTAGTAAGCGTATAAGGGTGCTCGCGCCCAAGCACTTTCTCTCGTGCTTCTAACGCCCGTCGATACATCGCTTCCGCCTCTTTATATTTCCCTTAGCTATCGAGCATATTACTAAGGTTACTAACACTAGTGAGTGTGTTAGGATGCTTACGCCTAAGCACCTTCTCTCGTGCTTCTAACGCCCGTCGATACATCGCTTCCGCCTCTTTATATTTCCCTTAGCTAGAGAGTATATTACTAAGGTTACTAATACTAGTGAGCGTAGAGGGATACTCGCGTCTAAGCACGTTCTCTCGTGCTTCTAACGCCCGTCGATATATCGCTTCCGCCTCCTCATATTCCCCTTACCTATAGAGCATATAGCTAAGGTTACTAACACCGGTAAGCGTATCGGGATACTCGCGTCTAAGGACTATCTCTCGTGCTTCTAATCCCTACCGCTATATCACTTCTACCTCTTCGTAAGCTCCTTAAAGACTAAGAAACCATCTATAATTAGATAAGAGGGCAGCGGTATTTAATCGATCTTTATTATCTATATTAAGTAGAGACTGTAATACACTTTTCGTATATATAAGAAGCGATCTATATTACGTCTAGCTTTTATAGTCGCTATCTAGAAATACCCGTGCTATAATCCCTCGCGATTTCGTCTACTAGCTATAGAGCTACTAGTGCGTCGCTAACTATACCCGGACCGATAATTATACTAAGCGGTGTATATCGAATAACCGTTCGTTAATCTCTAGTCGAATTAAAGAATAGCTAAGCAGCGGCGCTAGTGTATCGTGAAAGTCTAACTTATCTTAATTAGAGTCGCGCACTAAAACTTCGGGAATTCCCTACCTATTAAATATACTCATTAACGCTAGGAGATCTATCGACGCCAGCCGCTCCTAACGGATCTACTTAAACGATAGCTACTATATAGTAACTACCGTATACCGAATACTAGGATCGCGCCGGAGATCCGTAGAATCATCACTCTAGAGAAGCCGCGTCTACTTCGCCTCGCTCTTATAGAAAAGTCGAAGATAAGTAGCCACGGTAACGAGGGGTAACCGGTTAGCGATATAGGACCCCGCCTAAGTAATTACTAGCGGAATATATTCTAGTGCCTCGATTAGTGCCTTTTCGTCGTCTTTAGACCCGCTAGTATAGGCGGCCGGAATTCTAGCCTATAAAAGGACGAGGGACTCCGCCTTATTTATAGGTTAAACTATAATTATATAACTATCACTTCCTACTAGATTCCGCGCCGCGAGTCTATTTCGCGATATAATTAATATTAATCTATACGCGGCCTACGGTAGGAAGTTCACTAACGGCTCTCTATTATTAGACTTATTGCCGTTAAAAAATATACTATCGTTATCCGTATTATCTAGCACTATTAGCTAGCGCCTATTCCGTATATTATATAACTACTAATACACGAGCGGGAGGATATTTATCTTCGGATCGTCCCGTCCCGGAATTTCTACTACGGTAGTAATCTTCTAGTAACCCTATTCTAACCGGGCCGTATTACTAGCGTGAATCTAGAAGACCTATATATCCGGTATAGATTCTCGTATAAGATAGGAATACTCGATAGCTATCTAGGATTTTCTAAATAGTAATATCTAGGTATTAGCTATCGTTCCTTACGCTTTATTATAGGCGTAGCCTACCTAACGCCGCCTAATCCTACTAATACTACCCGCTTATAGCGCTAGCCGAGCGCCCTATATCTTTCCTTAATTATACGTATTATAGCTTTACGGCCTATAAATATCGGATCCTTCTTAAAAGGTACCGTAGATTATAATTAGGGCTTCGGACGCGCCTACGCTAAGAATATTCCCTATAAGCGTAGTAAAGAACCCCGGACTAAGTTACTTACTAAATCGAGCCGCTACTACTAATAGCGCGTCCTTAGAGAACTACCGTAGTTTATCTAGTACCGTTCGATACCCGGCCGCGTTCCGCGCGTCGAATTTAATAATTATCGAGTAATCCGTATATAACGGCACCTTATCCTCGACGTAGTCGGGAAGTTATAGAAGGGCCGAGTCTACGCTAACCGTCGTTATAAAATCCTTAGTACGTTTCCACCGTCCGCTATCCGAGTCCTATTACGATCGTTAGTGCATCTCGTAATAAAGGTATATATATCTCGTAGTGTGTTCTAGGTAAAGATAAATACGTACTAACTCTAACCGCCTCGTCTACTCCGTCTTATAGAAGCTAACTACCTTACGGTCCCAGATTAGGTTTTTAAAATCAGCTAATTAATAGATTAGTAGGTCTAATTTGCTAGAGATCTACTACAGTAACTATCCTCGCGGATAACGTCCGTCGCCGGCCAATATCTACTAGATATCGTCTATTACTAATCCTTTATATAGGATAGTAAAGAGGATCATACCGTATATAGCCTAATAGAGCGACGCGATCGCCGGGTGGTCTCCCTCTATCGTCTAGATAGCCCTTACGAGGCACTATTAATTAGTCATTATTAGTATATTATATCTAATATCTCTAATTAAATAGTAGTCCCATATAAGCCAAGATAATGCCTCCGAAGCTATATACGATAAAGATCAGAGGTCTCTGCTAGAGCTAGTCACCGAATTAGCTAAGTCTACTAATAATAGATAACTTAGATAGCGTCTCCTACCTCTCTCGTGTTCCGAATCTTCTTAATCGCCTTCATTAGCTCTCGCCCGTAGTCGAGGATCGTATCGACTCCGTGGCTCGATAGCTTCGAATTATACCCGTAGATCATCGTGCGGCACTACGGAAGATCCTTCGATAGGAAGTCCCGGAGCTATATCCGACCGAGATTTCCTCGTCCCTACCACGACCTATATACGTGTCTATCTAGTCCGGCGATCGTAATAATACTATATTGCATAAGCCAGGATCAATCTTCTCGGTATAGATCGCGGTACGGGTCCTTACTCGGTAACCACTACCTTATTCTCGTCTAGCGCGTAGAGCTACGTAAATCCAAAGAAGTAGTAGTTAAAGTTAATATTATCGTCCCCTATCTCAACCTACTAGTCGTTAAGCGGGTTAACTCTTAGTTTACTAAGGAACTAAGGTACCTCGCTACGAAATTATATTAGTGCCACTCTCTGCGTGTCGCTTTTATAGCATAAAGGCACTATAGTAATCTCAGCCTAGATCCGCGATCTCTCGTCGCCGGTGAGGTTACTATTTATTACCTCCTATAATACGGCCTTAAGTTCCTTATCGGGCCGTTCCCTCGATAGGCCCGTGACCCGGAAGGTATACGACTTTTTCCGGGTAGCCATCATGAATTATCTTCGCTCGAGTGGTGTATTAGATAAGAGGCAAATAGTGCGTTTTTATTGATAAGGTGTCACCTCAGCCTTACTGGCGAGGCTGAATCCACTAGCAGGTGCGGGGTATCGAGTATACACCTACTCTCATTTCGTAGGCCGGGAATGTAGGATTTCTAATTTGCTCTTAAGCCACTTTAAAGGAGAAAAGGCTTCACCGCTCTATACCGTGCCACTCTGTCTTTACTAAATTAAGTCTATTTCCCACGAAAGCTTATTGTCACAACCTTAACCCAGAGGCTTAGCACCACCTTCACGGTCTTTCCAAACATCACGTGCTGTCACTCAAACAACGATCAGGTTTGGTTTAGCTCCAGGCTAGCCGTATCTAGTTAGCTTCTAGAGCGAAGAAGGTTTACGTGAGCCCGCCTTCAAGGCAATCCGAAAAATGTTCAGTTCTTTAATTTCCTATTCCTAGGGGGGTCCTGTAGACCCCGAACTCCACGTGACCGATGACTCCAGGCAGCAAGCTGTGAGGTTTAACCGAAACCAACAAAACCACCGTTTAATTCAGACCTCGCCAGACGGTGTTGGTGAATACTACGGAATAGGCAATTTGCCTAAACGGTCGCATTCAAATTTGCTCAAACGTTGATGCCTAAGCATCACGTTCTCCTTTTCATGACCGCCCTTACTCCACTAACAATATTTACTATTCCGTTTATGGGTCAACGGTTATAAGGCGTGCTATGTAAGCTTGATTCTGAACCCTTCAGCTTGTTTGCCCACGCTGTATTTTAGAGGCTGTTAATAAAAAGTCATGTTCGTTCAGTTTAAATCATTACATTATGCGCCATCAACTATGCTCTAATAATAGTATTTAAATACAGAATTGATTTTCAACGGTCACACCCGTGAGATTTTTTGGCATTATGGATACCATCACCATTATTCGCGGAATCTGCAGGAATGAATTGTGATTATTTAACGCGCGACTATCAATTCAGTCTGGTAGATATATGAACAGTTATTAAGGATCCACTAGTCAGGTAAGTTCACCATCCTTAGATATCGTTATTAATAGGGTGGTGACGTTTGAGACAGAGATGCTGTAGCTTTTGGTTTTCTCAAGATTTTGATGAAATTCACTAAGTCCGACCGGTGAAAGATATTTCAAAATGGTCTCATTTAAGCTACGAGGTGAAAATAATAGAGTACTAATCTAAGAAAGATATAGTGACATATACTGGAATCCCCTTATTGCTAATATCCGTACAGTATAAGTTGCGGCATTTAGTCCGATACTTTCTCACAGTCTTGATGACTTGATTTCAAGCAGAAGAACGTTTGCAGTAAGCATACTGCGGTGAAAATACCCCCGATATCTCCCGCCTATAAATGTTAGAGGGGGACATCGTTCGTAGCCCTGTCGAGATCGACCGGGATCCCCGCATCGACCTTATAGCGTCGGGCCAATAACAAGCCTTATATTACCGATAAAGCCGCTAATTAGTAGTACCTCACTCCGCAAGAGGAGTAAGCGCTAGTAGAATATGTGTTACGGTTAGCGAACAACGGCTATCCGCTCCCTGTTAAGTTTCTCCGATCGCTCGCTCTAGTAATCGCGCGCTAACGATCCTCGAACTTCTAGATCTAAGATCCTAGCCTCGAGATTCGGCCTCCGGGAAAGAATTAGCCGTAGGGTTTTTACCTACGCCACCCGTAGTTAAAAGCGCGACGGCTACGAGCGATCGATTAGAAGCGAGATAATCGGCAGATCGAAGAGAAAGTCCGACACTGGTTTGCCGTTATTGGCGGAGAACTAGCTGATCCGGCTATCCTCCCGGAGAATATATATAACATAGACGAGACGGGAGTTCTTCTTAGCGTTCTTAACTCCCTTAAGGTGCTCGTCGGTAAAGACGATCTAAGAAAGTATCGAGGAACCACGGTAAAGCGGACGCTAGTCATAGCGGTTAAGTGTATCTCCGCCGATGGTTACTCCCTTTATCCTCTTATTATCTAGCTAGCCTCCACTCATCGTGGTTCGTGGACTACTTATGTCACCCCCGGATAGCATTTTGCCTGCTCCAAAACAGGCTATGCGAATACAGAAATTAGTCTATACTAGATAGAATATGTGTTCGATCCACAGACTAGAGAGCGGGCGGGCGATCGGCCACGACTCTTAATCTACGATGGTTTCGGTACCCACGAGTCTTTGGAGGTTATGAAATTCTGCTTTACTAACCGCATAATTCTGTGTCGTCTCCCTTCTTATACGTCTTATAAACTATAGCCGTGTGATGTAGGTGTTTTTGGTCCCCTGAAAACAGCATACCGGGCATAGGTTAAGCAGGCATACCGCGCTAGGGTAGGTACTATCGGTAAGCCACACTTCACCTATCTCTATAATCGCGCCCGAAAGGAGGCACTTACACCCCGGAATATACGATCCGCCTAGTCGAAAAGCGGCCTCTTTCTATTCGATCCATCTCGCGTTCTACGAGAGTAAGCGCCCTAACCCGAGATATAGACCATAGTCCCTTTGGACCCCCTAACCGTGTCCTTTAACCTCTGTCACACTCCAAACACTTCTGATTATTTTGCTTTGCTTTACAGCGAGGTGAAAAAAGACACCTAGAATCTAGACGAAGCGTGTAAACATCGTCTATAGATATTGAGCCGCGCGGCCGAAAAGGTCTTTACGGAACGCGCCTTATTGCTAGAGGAGAACCTCATCCTGTTTAAGCAGAATAACGAAATAACCTGTCGACAATCCACTGGTCAGACGGTCATAGGACATGCAAAAGTCATGAGATATGAAGATATCGTTAAGGCGCAGAAGAAACGCGATATGACGGCGGCGAAACAGAACCTTATGCGGAAAAAGAGACCGAAAGCCGGGGGCCGTTCGGTCACCAAATCGGAGGAGAAGCGCAAAGCTAAGTAGGAGATCCAAGCGTGGAACCTACGTGATTATTACTCGGTTTTAAATTTATAGACTTATTCTAGATGTTAGAGAATTTCCTATATTTCAATCAACCATTTTGCGGAAGTGAATTAAAGGTTCCTACGGCTGGCGTTCGTGTTACATATATCTCTCCCTACTCGCATGTCGTTATTTTCTCCGTATAATTAGCTCAAAATACAGTAGCCTAAGCTATCGAAACCTCGTTCTGCCGTTACGGATAGCAATTATCGTGTTTTTTCGACAGACTTACCGTTAACTACGCTGTCTGTAAATGTGACCTATACTCTACAGGGCTGGTTAAGTCAGACAGCATAGCGTTCCCGTGAGGCTGAGGTCCCAAAGGCCCCCCACAAGTCTGGTCATAGACCCCGCTATTTTAAGACAAATTTTATCAAGAATTTCAATCTTGTTGATCGCTTCTTCTCAACAGCCGGCATCTTCCTAACCTTGATCCACAATTATAAATCTTGCGTTTTCACAAAATGTCAACATACAGCGAAATCTCTTTATTGCTATGTCCCTTCCACAAAGACGATCAGCTCAATAGTGAGCTCGACACATCGCTTGATCATTTACCAGGTCATCCCCGGGTCAAACTTAGCGATCATAAAAGCTTGTTTCACTTCATTCGCCGGGAGGTCTAGTCAGAAGACCTCGAATCGATATCGGACAGACTTTGGTGGATGTCGAAGCAGGACAGCGCTAATATCTCTCCGTTACACCGACAGCGAGTGAAGGGCCGACAAATCATAGTTAGCGAGGATCCTCGATTATATCTCATCTAGATCGACGACCGAATTTTCCTTAAACCCCTTCCCTAGTATATAACGTCACACGCATTCTGGGATACATTTATGAGCGATCCGTCTCAACATGGTGGGACGGCAAAGCTCCGAAAGGCCGCGCTTGGGTATCTACGAACTTATTTCTACCTAATTCAGTATGAATCAGATTTACGAGTCGCACAAGATCCGGCTCTCTGTCTGGTTCCTAAAGAAGTGACATGGTCTCGATTCTGCCACTTCACTGCCCGTTTCAAAAACATCGCAGAAAATGAAGTTTCGGGCCGATATCATTATGGGGAGATCCGATTAACCCGACTGAACTATTATGCGCCGATTCTTTTAGGAAAAAGCCATTACCAGCGTGAGAACTATCAGTATCGAGCGTATTTTGCTCGAATCCAAGGGCCCTTGATATCTGTATTTGCTTTCTTTTCGATTGCCCTGAACTGTATGCAGGTCAGCCTCGCAGCATCTTCTTCCGATGAGGGATATTCGAGTGCTTGGTTGGTTTTAGGTTGCTACTGGCTCAGCACATTGACCGGATCTGCGACCGGCTTCCTTATGCTGCTGTTAGTATTTCTTTTCCTTTTCAAAGTGATTAAGGAGTGGAAGTTTGCGATAGCGTATCGGCTACGGCGGAAAAACAATCTATAGGCAAGACTAGAGAGCTATGTGTAACGCGTAATTTGACATTTTCAGGATTCAGGATATATTATTTATCGCGCGATAGATTAGTATTTGTTATTCGTAATTAGCCGCTTACAGTAATAAGGTCTGTTCTTATCATGTCTCCGAACGCATTAAATATTACTAAGCTTGACCGTATTGCCAAGAACGATATCTGGATAATGCTGATTTTACTACCTCGTGCTTATGGATCCCTTACGAGGGTTGAGCTACTGCCCAGACTTGAATAAAGATAGTATTTGAAAGCTATTGTCATTTCCCACATCTCTATCAAGTGCATTTAAGATTGACCGTCATGACGTCCATTTGAATTATTGAACAACAAGTAGAGATCGAATATGCTGATATAAGCAAAACATTTTTAAACAGCCTTTAACTTGAGTAGATAGCACGGCCATCTTGATGAAACCAAATATGATCATTGGTCTTTAACAGCCGAGCGAATCAATTAAAATTTACCGGAAGCCAAATTGATTTTCACTAGGACCGTTTGACGAAATATAAGTTAACTTAAACGGTCGTTTGGGTGGTTTTGGTTGATCCCACATCTTGCTGCCTGGAGTCATCGGTCACGTGGAGTTGGGGGTCTACGAGATCCCCCGAGGAACAGGAAATTGAAGAACTGAAATTTTTTCAGATTGCCTTAGAGGCGAGCTCGCGTAAACTTTCTTCTCACGTAGCGCTATAGTAAATGTAAGTAGCCCCAAGCTAACCCTAATACGATCTTTGTTTGAGTAAAGCACGTGATTTTATGGAAGACTGATAGAAGAGGTGCCAAGCCTCTGAGTTAAGGTTTTGATACTAAGCTTTTATCGGAAAATTAGACTTCAGAAAAGACCGGCAGAATGGTACTGTATATCTCGGTGAAGCATTTTCTCAATGTTGAAGGGAGTTTCTTTTGATACAGTATACAGTGGTATCGCCGACGTGATAGACACAATGACTGTTAGTGCATACTCGATACCCCGCACCTGCTAGTGGATTCAGCCTCGCCAGCAAGGCTAAGGTGACACCTCATTAACAAAAACGCACTATTTGCCTCTTATCTGATGCACCACTCGAGCGAAGACAATTCATGATGGCTACCCGGAAAAAGTCGCATACCTTCCGGGTCACGGGCCTGTCGAGGGAACGGCCCGATAAGGAACTTAAGGCCGCACTATAGGAGGTAATAAACAGCAACCTCACCGGCGACGAGAGATCGCGGATCTAGGCTGAGATAACTATAGTGCCTTTATGCTATGAAAGCGACACGTAGAGAGTGGCACTAATGTAATTTCGCAGCGAGGTACCTTAGTTCCTTAGTGAACTAAGAGTTAACCCGCTTAACGATTGGTAGGTTGAGATGGGGGACGATGATATTAACTTTAACTGCTACTTCTTTAGATTCACGTAGCTCTACGCGCTAGACGAGAATAAGGTAGTAGTTACCGAGTAAGGACCCGCACCGCGATCTACACCGAGAAGATTAATCCTAGCTTATATAATATAGTATTATTACGATCGCCGGACTAGATAGACACGTATATAGGTCGTGGTAGGGACGAGGAAATCTCGGTCGGATATAGCTCCGGGACTTCCTATCGAAGGATCTTCCGCAGTACCGCACGATAATCTACGGGTATAATTAGACTGCGGCATATCCTCTCTATTGGATATTGGGTCACATACCATATCCGCACATTGAGGATAACGGACATTACTTTAATACTATATCCTTAATAAGGATATCCATGGATATCCGCGAGGATATGAGGATATCTTGCGGATATCCGCACTAGTATAATTCTCGCTTAATTATCTACTTATAGGTAGTTATGTGCCCCTTATGTAGCTTATCAATCCAATTTTCAGATCAAAAAATACACATATTCGGTCCTGACCATACTAACGATATCATTTATTCTGTTCCTTAATAGAATATTAAGAAATCGTCTTAGATTAAGTAACATTTCCCGCCTTACTATTACTCGTAGTATCAATTTTTTTTTCAAGATATACTGAACGATATAGCCGAGATTTTGTTGTTCATGGCACTTTACCACGGAAATATATATTTACTTCAGCCATCAATGTCGGGTATCTGAACTATTCAAGCATATAAGATAAAAATCCCTATTTCTCGGTCGAATCTATTAAATCCGACATAAAATAACCGGCCTTAGCATACTTTGAAGTTGACAGATCCTAGTGTATCGGGGCTAATCCACATAGGACGAAAAGGGACTAGGTAGTAGCTTCCTCTTAGTCATAGGATCCTACTGTCTAGGAAGGGAAAGAAGGTCTTAAGAACAATAAAGTCGATTGAACTGCTGGCTAAATAGTGGTGTAAACGAGCGTTTAAATACACGATTTGCAGTGGTTTAGGCAGCAGGGAAATAGGGCAGAGATCTAATAATCTAATAGATCTTAATACAGGATAGAAATGTGCAGAAAGGACGTCGGGATCCTTAGTCAAATAGCCAATTAGGCCATGGTCGATATCTCTGTTAAAGAGATGCATATAGAGGGGCTTTCTGCAGGGGAAAAACAATGGTCCGGCCCGGCAGGCTGCCGGGCCCTCAGGCAACACATAAGCACACACACATAAGCATATACCCCCACACACCTATATAGGCTGACAGAAGTATATTAATTTCTTAAACTAGCTTATCTCGTAAAAGTATAGCGAAATCCCGGTCGGAAATTATCATTCTATAGACAGTGATTCCATTTTCTCTCTGAAAATTAGTATCCGAGGACAATTAAGGATATCCGCGGATATCTTGTGGATATCCACACAGATATCCTTAATTATCCTCAGATATCCACACTAGTGATTAGTAATAGCNATCGCCGGACTAGATAGACACGTATATAGGTCGTGGTAGGGACGAGGAAATCTCGGTCGGATATAGCTCCGGGACTTCCTATCGAAGGATCTTCCGCAGTACCGCACGATAATCTACGGGTATAATTAGACTGCGGCATATCCTCTCTATTGGATATTGGGTCACATACCATATCCGCACATTGAGGATAACGGACATTACTTTAATACTATATCCTTAATAAGGATATCCATGGATATCCGCGAGGATATGAGGATATCTTGCGGATATCCGCACTAGTATAATTCTCGCTTAATTATCTACTTATAGGTAGTTATGTGCCCCTTATGTAGCTTATCAATCCAATTTTCAGATCAAAAAATACACATATTCGGTCCTGACCATACTAACGATATCATTTATTCTGTTCCTTAATAGAATATTAAGAAATCGTCTTAGATTAAGTAACATTTCCCGCCTTACTATTACTCGTAGTATCAATTTTTTTTTCAAGATATACTGAACGATATAGCCGAGATTTTGTTGTTCATGGCACTTTACCACGGAAATATATATTTTCTTCAGCCATCAATGTCGGGTATCTTAACTATTTAAGCATATAAGATAAAAATCCCTATTTCTCGGTCGAATCTATTAAATCCGACATAAAATAACCGGCCTTAGCATACTTTGAAGTTGACAGATCCTAGTGTATCGGGGCTTATCCACATAGGACGAAAAGGGACTAGGTAGTAGCTTCCTCTTTGTCATAGGATCCTACTGTCTAGGAAGGGAAAGAAGGTCTTTAGAACAATAAAGTCGATTGAACTGCTGGCTAAATAGTGGTGTAAACGAGCGTTTAAATACACGATTTGCAGTGGTTTAGGCAGCAGGGAAATAGGGCAGAGATCTAATAATCTAATAGATCTTAATACAGGATAGAAATGTGCAGAAAGGACGTCGGGATCCTTAGTCAAATAGCCAATTAGGCCATGGTCGATATCTCTGTTAAAGAGATGCATATAGAGGGGCTTTCTGCAGGGGAAAAACAATGGTCCGGCCCGGCAGGCTGCCGGGCCCTCAGGCAACACATAAGCACACACACATAAGCATATACCCCCACACACCTATATAGGCTGACAGAAGTATATTAATTTCTTAAACTAGCTTATCTCGTAAAAGTATAGCGAAATCCCGGTCGGAAATTATCATTCTATAGACAGTGATTCCATTTTCTCTCTGAAAATTAGTATCCGAGGACAATTAAGGATATCCGCGGATATCTTGTGGATATCCACACAGATATCCTTAATTATCCTCAGATATCCACACTAGTGATTAGTAATAGCCAATCATCGCTATTAAAAGCTAGAGATATATCGAAAACGCGCCCGCGACTCGCGACTTGGTAGGCATACCCCTGATATTTTTAGCTGGTCATATATGTATGTGTTTCTCTCTCTCTTCATCTATTAGCCTGTCTCTAGGTAATTTGTATCAAGCACAATATGTCTTACTCATAGGTATCTTAGTCCCACTACTCCTTCTATGCTGATTCAGATCTAGGTCTGAATCCTGATCTACTTTATTTAGATAATATCTCCGATCTTTTTAGCAGCTAAACTCTATTGACACCTATTTTAAAGGACTTATCTCCGACTGCACCTCTCTCGCTTCCTCGTGTTGGTCCCCCTCTTTAGCAATACTGGGTCCTCTACTCCCCCGAGCTAAGTAGCGATATGGATGAATCCCGGAAGAGCTTTGTAAGGTGGTGGTTAACCATAGAGTTTGGATCGAAGCCTAATATATAAGACTCTATCCGTTGGGATAGGAAAAAGACGTCTAATGTCTGGGATAACTTTAATTAGGTTGCACATGAGAAGACCGGTAAGCCAAAGGTTATATGTATAATATGTCTCTATACCCTTGTTCATCTAAGATATCGCCGTGCTAGGTCATCGCCAATGAATGCACATATTAAGGTAGGCTTATATACTCGGAAGCCTACCCAGAGGATTGATTAGCTTCTTAAATAGATGGTATGTTATTTATCTATAATCTAGATTCTTAATATTTCTCTTACTAATATTTATCTACTATCTAAAAGCTAAGTCTCCTATAAAGTCTACCCTTCTCCTAGGAGCGTTTAGCAAAAGCGATATTAGACTTTATCTCTGCCGCTTACCTACCTTTCCGCATTATTAAGCATACCTAATTCAAGAGCCTAGTGGAGGTTATTTAGTAAGCCCTAAGTAAGGTTAATATCCCCTCTGCGCGAAGTATACGGCGTTATCTTGACTCTGTAGTTAAGAGTAACTAGAAGGAGGTTCTTGGAAGGCTTCTAGATAGGAGTCGCCTTTTAATAGCGCTCGATTGCTGGACATCACCATTCTAGTAAGCATTTATGGCTATTATAGGTTACTTCCTCGACCAGGATTAGAATTACTGTGAAGTTCTTCTTGGATTTGAGCATCTTTACGGATCACATACTAGTGAGAATCTAAGTAAAACTGTGATTCAGCTTCTAGCCAATCATAGGATCACCGACCGCGTATTATCTATGACCACAGATAATGCAACTAATAATAACTCCTTGATGCTGAATGTCCAAGAGACTATCCAGTCACAAAGTCGATCGGATACCTTAATCTTCCGAGTCCCATGTATTGCGTATGTGATCCAATTAAGCTTAAATGAGCTTCTTAGGAAGCTGAAAGTGACACCACATAATAAAGAGATTGAGCTGGAGTGGTCTGATGAACGAACCCACTCGTTTCAGACTAAACGATCTAGCTCATCTAAACAAATTACGGATACATTGAAGAAGGTAAGTTCCTATTATTCTAGATACTTTTAAGTCAATTCTAATTAGAAAGTTTAAGATCCGAGGTCTAGCAGTCTTTATCAATGCAAGCCCACAACGCCGGGAGGCATTTATGGCTCTGCAAACCAAGGAGTCTCCTTTAATCCCTATTTAGGATGTCCAAACGCGATGGAACTCAAGCTTTATGATGCTCAATCGGGCCAAAAGGCTACAGCCATTCTACGATCAGTATTGTACAGATCATCAATATCTCCACTTCAAACTTGATCACGAAGAGTGGCGGCAGATTGAATATCTTCTTCTTCTTACAAAGCCTTTCTTTGACTTCACCAACATGTTATCAAAGACCAGAGATATTACTGCACATAATATCTATAGTATTTATAATAAGCTTTTCTCTCATCTTGATGAAGCTGAGAGTAAGTTGAAGAATAAAGGAGTTATCTGGAAGAAGCGTATGCTCCAGGCTCTTCAGACTGCAAAAAGGAAGCTCTCAAAGTATTATACTGCTACTGATCATGAATCATACGGCGATGTTTATGCACTAGCAACGATTCTTTGCCCATCAAAGAAACTTCGATATTTTGCATTAACAGACTGGCAAGGTGAAATTGACTACGTGAAACACTATCATGGAGTCCTTAAGCGAGAGTTTCATCAATACAAAGAGATACTTCGCCGTGATTCAGATACTGTGGTCTTACAAGATGCCACTAGAGAGGCCCTAGATGACGATGATTGTGATCTCGATGCTGCTTGTGCTTCTCAAAATCAGCCATAGGAAGAGCTCTCAAAGTCTGAAGACGACGAGATTGCGAGGTATCTTGCCCGGGGAATTGAGAGACAGAAGCCCCGAGCATTCTGGAAAGAGCATGAGCATGAGTTCCCTATTCTTGCAAGGATGGCACGGGATATTCTCTCGATCCCAGCTAGTGGCGCAGGCGTTAAGCGATTATTCAATTACGCTCGTGATATCTGCCACTATCGTCGTGGTCAATTAAAACCAAGTACGATCCGAGAACTGATGCTTCATCAGTTCGCCACCAACTTTGAGGTTGAGCAGAAGGAGATGGAGGTTATCAAGGAGCATCTTTCTGCCGGGGAAGCCGCATTGTTAGATCAAGCTCGGAAACCAATGCCCCAGCTTGAAACTCTTGAGCCAATTAGTGACAACGAAGAGGAAGATCAAGAGCTTAGCATTGAGGATACACAACTAATAGAAAGCTACGATGAGAATTCAGATGGTGGGAGGGCTGATGGAAGTAAGCAACTACAGTGTAAACGATCAAAGAGACGATTGTCTGAGGCATTTGATGGCGATGATGATGGCCTTCCAGAAATGCCAATACATGAGGGCATACAAGGACGGTCGGGGCGGATTCGGAAGCAACCAAGGTTACCTGACGGATTTCAGATTGATTTAAGATAGACCATATAGTGTGAAGATAATAATATTATGTCTACGAAATTAAAACCTTCGATAATTAATTATTACACTGTGATTACTTGAAAAATACAAAGGAGTCCGCATAAGTAATGCATACTCAAAAAGGTCACGAGGCTGGGCATGTTTGGCATCTTTGATATCCACTGGATATCCTTAAATATCCAGAGGATATCGGGTGCTATACCATATCCATAAATTTGAGGATTGAGGATGTTCGGTGACATACCATATCCACAGTTTGCGGAGAGGATATGCGGATATCCATAGATATTGAGGATGTTACCGTAGTCTAGGTATAATTCGAAGCTATCGAGCCACAGAGTCGATACGATCCTCGACTACGGGCGAGAGCTAATAGAGGCGATTAAGAAGATTCGGAACACGAGAGAGGTAGGAGACGCCATCTAAATTATCTATTATTAGTAGACTTAGCTAATTCGGTGATTAGCTCTAGTAGAGACCTCTAATCTTTATCGCACATAGCTTCGGAGGTATTATCTTAGCTTATATAGGACTACCATCTAATTAGAGATATTAGACATAACATACTAATAACGACTAATTAATAGTGCCTCGTAAGGGCTATCTAGACGATAGAGGGAGACCACCCGGCGATCGCGTCGCTCTATTAGGCCACGTACGGTATAATCCTCTTTACCATCCTATATAAAGGATTAGTAATAGACGATATCTAGTAGATATTAGCCGGCGACGGACGTTATCCGCGAGGATAGTTACTATAGTAGATTTCTAGTAAATTAGACCTACTAATCTATTAATTAGCTAACTTTAAAAACCTAATCCGGGACCGTAAGGTAGTTAGCTTCTATAAGACGGAGTAGACGAGGCGGTTAGAGTTAGTACGTATTTATCTTTACCTAGAACACACTACGAGATATATATACCTTTATTACGAGATGCACTAACGATCGTAATAGGACTCGGATAGCGGACGGTGGAAACGTACTAAGGATTTTATAACGACGGTTAGCGTAGACTCGGCCCTTCTATAACTTCCCGACTACGTCGAGGATAAGGTACCGCTATATATAGATTACTCGATAATTATTAAATTCGACGCGCGGAACGCGGCCGGGTATCGAACGGTACTAGATAAACTACGGTAGTTCTCTAAGGACGCGCTATCGGTAGTAGCGGCTCGATTTAGTGAGTAATTTAGTCTAGGGTTCTTCACTACGCTTATAGGGAATATTCTTAGCGTAGGCGCGTCCGAAGCCTTAACTATAATCTACGGTACCTTTTAAGAAGGATCCGATATTTATAGGCCGTAAAGCTATAATACGTACGATTAAGGAAAGATATAGGGCGCTCGGCTAGCGCTATAAGCGGGTAGTATTAGTAGGATTAGGCGGCGTTAGGTAGGCTACGCCTATAATAAAGCGTAAGGAACGATAGCTAATATCTAGATATTACTATTTAGAAAATCCTAGATAGCTATCGAGTATTCCTATCTCGTGCGAGAATCTACACCGGATATATAGGTCTTCTGGATTTACGCTAGTAATACGGCCCGGTTAGAATAGGGTTACTAGAAGATTACTACTATAGTAGAAATTCCGGGACGGGACGATCCGAAGATAAACATCCTCCCGCTCGTGTATTAGTGGTTTATGTAATACACGGAATAGGCGCTAGTTAATAGTACTAGATAATACGGATAACGATAGTATGTTTTTTAACGGTAATAAGTCTAATAATAGAGAGCCGTTAGTGAACTTCCTACCGTAGGCTGCGTATAGATTAATATTAATTATATCGCGAAATAGACTCGCGGCGCGGAATCTAGTAGGAAGTGATAGTTATATAATTATGATTTAACCTATAAATAAGGCGGAGTCCCTCGCCCTTTTACGGGCTAGAATTCCGGCCGCCTATACTAGCGGGTCTAAAGACGACGAAAAGGCACTAGTCGAGGTACTAGAATATATTCCGCTAGTAATCACTTAGGCGGGGTCCTATATCGCTAACCGGTTATCCCTCGTTACCGTGGCCACTTATCTTCGACTTTTCTATAAAAGCGAGGCGAAGTAGACGTAGCTTCTCTAGAGTGATAATTCTACGGATCTCCGGCGCGATCCTAGTATTCGGTATACGGTAGTTACTATATAGTAGCTATCGTTTAAGTAGATCTATTAGGAGCGGCCGGCGTCGATAGATCTCCTAGCGTTAATAAGTATATTTAATAGGTAGGGAATTCCTAAAGTTTTGGTGCGCGACTCTAATTAAGATAAGTTAGACTTTCACGATACACTAGCGCCGCTACTTAGCTATTCTTTAATTCGACTAGAGATTAACGAACGGTTATTCGATATATACCGCCTAGTATAATTATCGGTCCGGGTATAGTTAGTAACGTACTAGTAGCTCTATAGCTAGCAGACGAAATCGCGAGGGATTATAGCACGGGTATTTCTAGATAGCGACTACGAAAGCTAGACGTAATATAGATCGCTTCTTATATATACGAAAAGTATATTATAGTCTCTACTTAACGTAGATAATAAAGATCGATTAAATACCGCTACCCTCTTATCTAATTATAGATAGTTTCTTAGTCTTTAAGGAGCTTACGAAGAGGCAGAAGTAATATAGCGGTAGGGATTAGAAGCACGAGAGATAGTCCTTAGACGCGAGCATCCCGACACGCTTACCGGTATTAGTAACCTTAGCTATATACTCTATAGCTAAGGGGAATATAAGGAGGCGGAAGCGATACATCGACGGGCGTTAGAGGCACGAGAGAACGTGCTTAGACGCGAGCATCCCTCCACGCTTATCAGTGTTAGTAACCTTAGCTATATACTCGATAGCTAAGGGAAATATAAAGAGGCGGAAGCGATGTATCGACGGGTACTAGAAGCACGAGAGAAGGTGCTTAGACGTAAGCATCCCGACACACTCAGTAGTGTCAGTAACCTTAGTAATATACTTTACAGCTAAGGAAAATACGAAGAGGCTAAAGCGATACATCGACGGGTGCTAGAAGCACGAGAGAACGTACTTAGACGCGAGCATCCCTCCACGCTCACCAGTGTTAACAATCTTACTAATATACTTAATAGGTAAGGGAAACATAAAGAGGCTAAAGCGATATATCGACGGGCGTTAGAAGCACGAGAGAACGTACTTAGACACGAGTATCCTAATACGCTTATCAATACCAGTAACCTTAGTAGTGTACTTAACCACTAAGGGAAGTATAAAGAGGCGGAAGTAATACACCGACGGGCGCTAGAAGCACGAGAGAAGGTACTTAGACGCGAGTATCCTAACACGCTCACTAGTATTAATAATCTTACTAATGTGCTTAATAGGTAAGGGAAACATAAAGAGGCTAAAGCAATACACCGACGGGCGCTAGAAGCACGAGAGAAAGTGCTTAGGCGTAAGTATCCTAACACGCTTATCAATGCTAGTAACCTTAGCAGTGTGCTTAACCACTAAGGGAAGTATAAAGAGGCGGAAGCGATACATCGACGGGCGCTAGAAGCATAAGAGGAGGTGCTTAGACGTAAGCATCCTAACACGCTCGCCAGTGTTAATAACCTCGGTAAATTACTCTCTAAGCGAGGGAAACATAAATAGGCGGAAGTAATGCATCTATAGGCGTTAGAAAGGTGTGAGAAGCTACTCGGCCGCGAGCATCCTAATACGCTCATCATTATCAATAAACTTAGCTCAGTCCTTAATAGGCAATAGAAATCTACATAGGCGTAGGCGATATATTAATAGGCGCTAGAAGCACGACATAAGATATTTATACGTAAGCAATCTTACT
The DNA here is from genome assembly GCA_001048715.1 of Penicillium brasilianum. Classification (NCBI taxonomy): domain Eukaryota; kingdom Fungi; phylum Ascomycota; class Eurotiomycetes; order Eurotiales; family Aspergillaceae; genus Penicillium; species Penicillium brasilianum. The sequence goes on along the minus strand of CDHK01000006.1, from coordinate 1,214,511 downwards.
TTACGCTTAGCCTCGACGTTCTTTAGACTTTATCGATCAACACAGGAACACGAAGATCCTTAATTCTAGATTGTGCCTATAGTATATAGTGTAGAGGCAGCATATATATCAATCTGATATCTTAACTTTATAAACCACGTTTATTCCTATTTATCCTCATAGGTAGATCCACCGGACTTATGTTCTATTATAGGTTAGTAGGCCATGTCCCATATACGGACAAGTTAAGGTGTGGCTGTTCACTAAGTGGCGCTAGTACTTTCTATATAATACGTTATATGCTTGTTTTTATCCTATGTATTCGCATTATTAGTATTTTTATTTCATATACCTTTCTAGTGCTAAGACTTTCACCATCTTAGTATGCTCTAAGGTAATATGATTATGATATATTCGGAAATCGTTTTTGGGCGAAAGGTAGACGAATGGATGGCACAGTTCCTTTCTTACCTATCGTAGGTGTTGTGGTTGATGATCTTAGCGTGATAGTAGTCAACAGCGGCCTTTCTAGCAGTGCGTCTCGGTCTATAATTCCCCACGTTAACATTTTGTAATCCCTATTTAAAAAGAGCTATCAATAAAGCATTTGATGATTGATGTTTGTGCAGCTTTCAGGCAATATTCAAGACGTGTATTGACGGTGACGGACCTCCAATGTGCAGGTACCTAGTGGGCGTTTCATCACACAGGGCATTTCATGTTACCGGGATGGGGGTTATTCCATAGTTGATGCATTTTTAAGGGAAACTGCCTACACATACGACAACAGGGTTGTGGTAGTCTGGGTTCGGCCTTCTCAGCCAGCGAAAATGAGCTCTGGTAGACTGTTGGTACTGCGCGGACGGGTGGGGCTGGCCTGACGCGAGAGGTTGCGGGGTCTCAGCCACGGAATTAATCCCCAGTGATCCGCACTTGAATTTCCTGACCTAGACAAATAAACGGAGGGTCAGAGCACTGTCCCCTCTCTCTGGCGCCGTTTCCTTTCGACTTCGATTGAGATAGCGGGTAGGCGGACAATCATCGAAGGGCCCAGACCTAGTCTCCTGTCTGGCATTCGATAGACCGTGCGGCTGTAGCAGTTCGCTCTTATCTATGGGGAATATTCGACATTGCTATACATCCTCACGTGGCGCTGAACATAGTGGTTACGGGCAAAATCTTCTGCGTCTCTGTGAGTATTGCATATGAATTTAAAAGGAAATATACAGTACTCTCTACTGATACGTACGACCGTACATCGGCAGACATTGTTGTTTATCGAAGGAGCCGAAAGGGTGTGTAAAATTCCATCCAGGGCCCCGTTTTAGGATCTCAGTTCTGTTGGATCCAACAAGCAGCGGTAATATGGAACAGCATTAATGCCTAGTTAGGGCGCGTGCAGGCGCCACTGGTATGGATGGTTCTTTACTCTGCGGCGATCTTCCGGGAGGTTCCCTTCCCGGCCTTTTAGTTCTAGTGTTAGGACTTTATCTACCATTCAGAGCATGGCAGCGAATACAGTTGGTAGGTGACCAATCAAAGGTGGATATCTGAGAAATACGGCGTCTTCGTTCCATCAGCGCTTTATACACAGAGGGCGCCTGTGCTGAGCGGGCTCTACCAGGTGCCGTTAGGAAATAACCAACCAATAATATTGTGCCTACCTGCCTCGATTGACGCGTCAGACGGTATGAAAATACACAATTACTCGACAGTAATGATGAGAAACAAGAATTATTAGATAACGAACATGGGTGTCTCTACCCATGCCCTGAACTGACAATATCGTTCACCACTTCCCAAGGACCTAATCAAATATCTTCCAAAGTTTCTCTGGCACGGGATGCTGTCGTCCCCGTTAGAGGGAAAACATCCCCACTAGAGCATCATCTGGCCCAAAATTAGCTCCAATCCAGATTATCCGGCTGGCTTATCCTTATACTTACATGATCGCCGTTGGCCTCGGGTTAGAGATTCCTCAGGATGAAAGTGCTGGAACAGTTGGCGAGCCTGAGGATCTAGAGCCCTCAGATTTAGGGCTGGTGGCGAGTTTGGGCTGCTAGGTATAAGTGTCGGTCGTTGGTGCCCTACAGCTTAAGCTTTCTTGCGGTGAAGTTTAGACAGTCTTGCAGAGATTGAACGCCGCCGGTAGATCCCTTTTACGAGTTGATTGTATTTTCCACGTATCGATTCTGGTCCGCGTGCAATACCAGTATCACGATGATATTCTTTCGATTTCTTCTTCCACGTCAAGTGCTGGTGTCGAGATAGCCAGTCTCGCAGGTTTTGCTCTTCTGGTGGAGACCATGGGATGTAGTTAGCTTTAGACATGATAGGAGCAACGAGGGGAGACAAGCAGGCTGCGATGGAAGGTTGCTGGCAAACCTAGTTCTTGGTGGATGAAACGAGATCAGGAAACGGAAGGGTGGGAATTTATATTATTTTTGAACGGCTTGAACTCATGCCGAGGAGACATACCAGTTAAGATGATTGGCCTTAGCCTTAAAAGATGCTGTTGGTCTCCGTCAAAATTACACGATTCAACTTTCCCCCACCACTTCTAAAATGTTGATTATGTGACTATGCAATTTGAAATATCCAGGAAAACAAGCCACCAACTCTCCTCCGAGTCCATGCCCCTGTTCAAAACCCGTTCCTGTCCGGGCACGGCAACACCCTGGTCTCTCAGTGGGGCTAGCAAAGTCGATTTGATTGAAAGTAACACCGGAGTTGCATCACATCATGGAAGGGTGGTTTTAAACAGACTTGAATGTCCATTGAATGTAGACAGAGCAAATTTGCGACGATAATCTTGCCTAGCCGAGACCAGGCAGAAGAAAGCCGAACTAGTCCTTGCTCTATCTGAAGGGACATCTGGGTGTATATGCCTTCTTCATCAACCAAAAGGTGACTCCCAAGTCATCCATCCAGCGACGTAGGGTCCTGATCTAGACTAGTGGAGAAGATATTCGGGGAGGGCTCAGATTTCTGGGGTACAGAAGTACAGAAAGTGTTTAATGCTACCATGCCTGGGTATATATTAGACATTTACCCTCCAGAGCGGGAGTGCTGGAATAAACACCACTATATACTTCCAGTTCCATAGCTCCTCCACCAGATTACGAGCCCAGCATAGCTCCAGCCGCGTTTGCAGCTGCTTGGCGCGAGAAGTTCAGGTCGGAACAACGGCACGGTTCCTCTATTTACAGTCTTCCCGATAATGATTGTCCTTTCGACTATGACGACCAACCACTGCACAATAATGCTGAAAATGTGACTGAGAATGACGTTGGCCGCCAACGTACTGAAAGCAACGAATGGGTCGCGGGGTCTCCCAGCTTAGCTTTGTCCGACTTAGACAACCTGGAACAACACTCCCCCCAGGTGTCCATAGCACTGGCTGGTACATTCATGCGGCAGTAAGTCAAACCAGCCTTCGCCCAACTTGTTCCTCACTCACAGTCATGTAGATTGGATAACCAAGTGCAGTGAGTCAGATCTCCATGCTACTTCCGACACAAAAGTCTACAAGGCGTTCTGACGACGGGTGTCTAGGGCGATGGACGAGCAGATCAAGCAGCAGGATGTCTGGAATAACCACATGCAACAACAGATGGAGACCATTATGGAACGCTACCAGAGACTAGATGCCCTGGAAGAAAAAGTGGCGGGGCTGCAAGCAAAGCTGGATGTTGTGTGCGGTAATAAGGAAGGGGCAAATGAAGGACGTAGATCAGGTGGCCGCAGACGCCAGGCACCGTGAAGCCTGCACCATATCCCCTCAATGTCATAACGTGATTCAAGCCAAACGCAAGACTCTTTAATCATCCGTTCCATATTTCTAGTGGCTATACACTATCCGTAAAGCTACTATCAGCATATCAGTGCTCCTTCAGCAAGGAGTTAAGAGTGGTAAATGTAGCGGTTGATTACCCGTAAACTTAATCGCCTAGCGATCTGCTGCGATCCGCAACAGTCTCATGCTAGGCACCATCCTATCCTAAGAGGGGCACGAGTACGGAGGCCACAGCATAGAGAGGTATTTTGTTACTCCCGTGACCGATAGTCAGGGGTGCTACCTCTAACACAGTAATTTTGGTTATTGCAGACTCCTTGCATGGCAGATTCTGTTATGTAACGTTATGAAATAATGTGTATCTAAAGACGGCTAATGGGCTTTCTATTGGCGCGAGATCCTCAATCATACCCACGTAATATTGAATAATTAGAAAAGCATTTCGAGGGCAAAGTAGGCTCGCGGCAAATTCTTGGGCAGACGAATGAATCCCTGCTCCCTCGTCCATCCTGCCCCGTTCCGTGATCACGGGTTGTTCGCGATCCGGAGCTCGGCAATGCTCGTCTGAAATTACCCCTTTAGATATATATCTGACTGTGCTTAGGTTAGCGCGATTACTAGGTAGGGACTAGCAATAAGCGAATATTTTTTGGGTTGGAGGGGGGAAGGGGAAGGATACAGAGCCACGATCTAATTGGTTCAATAAAGGAAAGGTAGTTTTTGTCATTAGGTGGTGCTCTTTCATTTTCGAATCGCTAATAAAGCCAACAATCCCTGATTCAGACGCCTAGATAATACTCTCGGCTAGGTACTGTTCTTTTACGGGCGAATTTCATACAGTACCCTATAGCGCTCCTACCGGGGTTTAGTATATAATTAGTGAATGTGATAAGTGGAATGCTTTACCGTTAGAGGATTCATAAATCCTTTACGCTCGCGCTAGGAGGGTAGATCCTATAAGTCACCCGGGAGTAACGGGAGGTCTAACTAGGTAGGTTTCCTACCTTATAGGGTGTAGCGTTAGGTGTAAGTCCCCTACGCTCGAGATAGTGCGATTAATCGGCGAGGGTACTATATAGTAATTTAAAGTCGATACGGATTTTCCTCCTATCGGTATGTTTCGAATATAATATAAATAGATATAGTAGTATCATACGATTAGAAGCTTCGCCTATACGGAGTAATTAAGGCCTATATATACTTAAGCTAATAACTAGATACGTTAATATTCTAAAAGATTAGCTTATCCTCGAGAGGGCCCTAACTTACGGATAGGAACTTTAAGTAGCTACGAAAGCTTCCTAGAAAATTTTACGATAGGGCTATATTTAGAGACGGATTTTCCTATTATCTACTCCCTACCTTTAGGATAGTTACTAAATTCGGGCCTTAAAAAGTCGATTAGAGATTTTCCTAGTAAAGCTATAACGTTTATCACTAACGGCGCTAAAGCGATAGCACCTATTAGCTAACAATATCTAATTATAATCATAAGGGCCGTATTTAGAGTATTAATTATAGAGTAAGCCGTAATATTACGGAGATACTTTACATAGAAATAAGAATATAGGGGATAGGGTGGTTAAATAGACTAAGATATTAAGATTAGGATTATTAACAAACGAATAGTGTAGGTAGAACTAATACTAATCGTAAATAACCCGCTTAGCCTAATCGTATCTATATTATACCCCCCTCTTTTCGGAATATACTATCTCGAATAAGTCTAGCTAAAAGCTATAGGAATAGGGGTGAATTAAAGTAGAGGTAAAGGATAATCTCACTAGATAGGATAACGTACTTATTATTATTAGACTTACCTAATTAGCCTTCTAATTCCTATATTATTCCCCTTAAATCAATTCTAAATCATCGGAGAAATCACCTAAGTCGCGGCTATTAGATAAGCCCGAGCCGTTCGTTCTAACGAAGCTAATTTTTACGTCTTTAAACTAGCATAAGCCCTATAAACCACCAATTTCCGCGTTACCGCGTATCGAAAGTATAGCTCCTTAGTAAGAGTATTAAGTACGAATACAGTCTCGATATAGTAAACGTAGATTTTAAGTCGAATAACCTATATAACACGTACTAAGGACTATATCGGTAGGGTTATTTAGGGCTTTACTAGGACGCGCGTATTAATAATACTATACCGTTCTACCACCTAGGATTACACTAATATTATGGGTATACGTAGGAGAATATATACCGCTAACTAATCGCGGGTTTTAGCGAGTAGGCCTTATAAGATTATATACCGTCCGAATCCGTCTTTCCTTATCCGGAACAGAGGATTTCGAAAAAAGATTACCCCCTAGACATATACGATTTCTTACTAGCGCTTACCTATAGGACGCTAATCTATAGATAGCTAGCGATAGCGCTCTAAGGGGGCATTTTCTCGCTACGACTAGCTATTAAATACGGCGATCGGCGATCTAGGCCTAGCCCTCTAGTACGTCTCTTTAGGAAAGAAAACGTATATCTCTAGGGGGGAATATATTAACCAAAACTACTATAACTATAGAGTACACAATAGATAGATTACCACGGAGGCTCCGGCCACCTATTCTAAGGCCGTGCGATTAAGAGACTATTAAACACGACATAGGCGGGATCCTAGCTAAAAGCTTAACATCCGTAATTAGTTCCCGATCTATAGTTCACGATCCTCGGCCCTATCCGTAGTGGGTAAATCTTCGTTCTAACCTTTTACCTAGTCTAGGAAAGGGGAATTATGTCTCGGTAAACCTACCTCTGTTCATACTACTGGATTAGTCTCCGATCGTTTATAATTATAATAATTAAACTAGAAGTTCCCCGTATTACCCCGAAACTTCTTAAAATAGGGCTAAGAGTAAAGGTTCCATAACCTAGCTAATTAGAGGTAATCCTTTTAGCGCCGTTAGTAATAGGGCGGCGTTAAAGGTAGCCCTAGATAGGAGTAGACCTCGGCAGAGTCCGTCCACGGACACCCCTAAGGTGTCCATGACCCGTCTATGGACGCCCCTCTAGTGTCCAAAGTCCAACTGCGCTAAGTCTAGTCTAGCCCAGCCCGCACACGCTAAGTCCCAAACCTATCTAAACCCGCCTATTTATGCATAAAATCCTCACATAAATCTGATCACTCAGCAAAATAAAAGACTATTATTTACTATCGTTCTTGTTCGTCACACTACTAGATCCTGATATTATTATCTTCCTTAAGGAAATCTCATAAAATATCTATATATCTTTAATTGTCTACACCATTACCTTCTGATTAAACAATAAAATTAATATTATTATTGTAGGCTTATGTTTTCTAAAACGTAATATTAGTTAAGTAATATTGAGCTTAAAAAAATATATTTTACCTCTAGGACTACACCAGGATTTATCTAAGGAAGCATATCTAGTATAAGTATAAAAATATAGCTAATTTCCCCTTAAGCTTTATATAGATTCATAGATTATATCCTTAATTTAAATACAAAATTATCTAAAATATATTATCTCCTAATAAAATTAGGAGAAATCTAATTCATCTTAAATTAATATGGTTTAATAGCTATTAAGGTTGATGCCTTAGGCTTAATAAATAGGGTCCGAAGGATAAAAATTTTTGGACAAGGGAACTTACTAAAGTCCTAGGGTATTAGTCTTAAGTAAATTTTAAGGATTAATAGGCGGGTTTAGACAGTCTAAATCCGCCTATCTAGAAGTACGCATAGTGTAGCTAATCGGATCTTAGAGTTTTTCAGCTGAAATCGCCTATTTATGATATATCACCTAAAATCTATACTAATCCTTATCGCTATCCTACGCGTAAATAGACCCCCGGTCGCAATTTCCTAGTTTCTATTTATCTACTTACTTATAACTTATAAGTGGTTTCTATCCTCTTAATTCTACTTTATAAACTTAAGCTCTTCTCTTATCTACCCGGGAAAATATCACAATAAACTCAAGATTATTCCTCGTCTTTCTATAGAGATAATATTGACCTAATCCTAGAACTAGACATCTTAATCAGTTAACAAATAGCGCCTACTTTACGTTCTTTAGGTAGTGACTAGATATTAACTCGGCCATACTCTTATCCAGAGATTATTAAAGACTAGGTCCTCTATACAGAAATAAACAAAGACGAGTTTGTTAAGTGGTAGCTTATAATATCGATTAGAAGTGAGCTCTATAAGAAGAGTCACCAGTTTTTTAATACAAAGAAACGCTATTCAGATAGGTAGAGATCTTTCCATTAACTCGCACATACCCGGACTAGGGATCCACGTATTTTATGTAAGGAGTGTGGCTAGCTCCTTAACTATCCGAGTCGGAAAGGAAATAGGACAATACTAATAATAAGATATTTAAAAGGGGCTAAATACCAGAAACTAGCTAGTTATACTAGTAAGACTGATAATCTAAAAGAGCTTTTTAATCTACAAGTAAGTTCTACCGGAGATACTATCGGTTCTATTTAGTTACTAATATATAATATTATTAGGGACAACTCTACCCTCCGTCCTAGCGATCCTCGTCGATAGAATTCAATGAGAAGGCTTTTATGGAGGATATAACAGACTTTGTTGCTGGTCTTCGTCTTCTATATCTTATTATTAAAAACCCTCTTTTCCGGAAGCTTCTCCAGCGAGCCCAAGCATCACTAAGGCCTCTTCAATTCCCATCCGCTAGAACAGTTCATCGATAAATACACCAGACCGGATAAGAAAAACAACAAATAATCCTAAAATCACTACCAGAGGGAGCTAAGCTTTCAATCGCGCTTAATTACTAGATATCACCATTCTCTTAGGCTTTTATGGTAATCACTAGTTATTTTATCGATATTAATTAGAATTACAGAGAGTTCCTACTTAGATTCGAGCCCCTAGAAGGCACTTATTCTAGTGAGAATCTTAGCTCGGTTCTTCTTACCCGCCTTAAAGACTACGATATCACTTATCGGATTTTAGCAATTATAACCGATAATACCTCGAATAACCAAACCTTAATAGATAGTCTAAATAATAAGATCGAAACTCTAGCCGAGTCTACTAGTGCACTAATAGTCAGAGTTCTATATATTACATATATTATTTAACTAAGCCTCAGAGATCTTCTAATTTATATAAAGCTTAAGCTAAGGAATAAGTATACGGAGAGAGAATTCTAACCCCGTCTAAATAGTAGGAAGAAAGATATTCTATCAACACTTAATAAGGTACGTTAATTAGGTCTAATCGATACTTATATTACTAACATAGCTAAAAGGTCCGGGCATTTATAGTCTTTATTAACGCTAGTCCCTAGCGCCGTGAATTATTTTTAAAGCTTTAATTAGGGGATATAACCTTAGTTCCGATCCAAGATATAAAGACTCGCTAGAACTTAACATTCCTAATACTTCGCCGCGCAAAGCGGATCCGATCTACTTATCATACCTTCTACACTAAGAGTGGATACAATTATTTTCTCTTAGATCGAGAGGAGTAGCGTTAGATCGATTACCTTCTCTATATTACCCGACCCTTCTATAACTTTACCACAGTTCTTTGCTAAACTAAAGATATCACTATCTATAATATCTTCTAGATCTATAACGCACTATTTAAACACCTTGAGAAATCACTAAACCAGCTCCGACGGAAAAGGATAAGCTAGAAGCAAGCGATACGACAAGCCCTAGAAGTAGGAAAGCGGAAGCTAGTAGTCTACTATAGAAAGACAACAAATACCCATAGTTATCTCTATGCAATTAGCATAATCCTTACCCTATCGCATAAGCTTAACTACTTTTCTAGTGATAAATAGTCCGAGAATAAGTATAAATAGCGTACGACATACCGAGATAGTTTCTTTAACTATATCTAGCCCTACTAAGTACGATTGTCGAAGCGTCCTAGTTCACTAACTCACTCTACGATACCTATAATAGGCTTAAGGCTTTCGGTAATACTAGACCGGGAGAGTAAGGAGAGCTAGGGAGACGAGATTCAAAGATATCTTAATAGTGGTGAGTTAACTATACTCTAATAAGTAGAAGCAGGCTAATTCTAGAATACCTTAGGTATAGTCAAAGAAGACCCGCTCGACTTCTAGAGAAAGTAAGAGTCGTCGCTACCAGCCCTCGTAAGCGTAGTACGCGACGTTCTCTCTATCCTAGCGATAGGTGTAGGTATAGAGCGTCTCTTTAATTCTGCACGGGATATATGTCACTATCGTCGAGGATCACTGAAGCTAACTAGTATTTAGGATCTAATGATATATATATACTCGGCTAAGTTTAAACTTACTGGTCGTTATTTAGAGACTATGAAGCAGGATAGATTTAGGAATGAGAAGGAGGCCGAGGAGGAAGAGGTAGACGCTGATGGTGGAGATAATTATGTAGATAGGATTAGTGACACTGAGGAATAAGATCCTATGTCTAATCCGAGTTTAGATCAGTTAACCGTCGAGGCCCATAACTAGCAAGCACCCTCACTAGGTAATCAGGCTAGCGATGGCGATAAAATTAGCTTAGCTAGTAAGGAAGGCGATACTAATAAGGAAAGTGATGACGGTCTAGTTCTTCCATTACCAGAAGGAATTGGCCGAAAGCGCTCATCAGGGAGGATATATAAACCTTCTAAGCGGCTTAAGGATTATGAAACCTATTAAAAATGAACTAATGCTATTTTCACTAGATGCAATTGAGTTTCCTTGTATCCCTTATACCTTAAGATACTCTAAATTACTACATAATTATATACATGTTACGAATACCCCGCGTGGGCGGGTTTAGGCGGGCAGGTTTAGACAGTGGGCGGACAACCCCCTATCCTATCCGCCCATAGATATTAGTGGACTGTCTAAACCCGCCTAGTGGGCAGCTTTGGGCAGCTTTGGACAGTCCATGCGTGGACTCTGCCGAGGCCTAGATAGGAGTAATTTTAATCACAATATAGTGAGATACCCCTACCCTTTAGTATATATAGTATTTAAATTATCCCTACGTAATAACGCTCGTAAACGTCTATCGATCCTTATCTCCTTATCTAACGACTTAGTACTTGTCAGCCTATGTGGGTATATAGGGGTATATGCTTATGTGTGTGTGCTTATGTGTTACCTAAGGGCCCGGCAGCCTGCCGGGCCGGACTATTGTTTTTCCCCTACAGAAAGCCCCTCTATATGTATCTCTTCAACAGAGATATCGACTATGGCCTAATTAGCTATTTGACTAAGGATCCCGACGTCCTTTCTACACATTTCTATCCTACATTAAGATCTATTAGATTATTAGATCTCTGCCCTATTTCCTTGCTGCCTAAACCACTGTAAATCGTGTATTTAAACGCTCGTTTACACCACTATTTAGCTAGTAGTTCAATCGACTTTATTGTTCTCAAGACCTTCTTTCCCTTCCTAGACAGTAGGATCCTATGACCAAGAGGAAGCTACTGCCTAGTCCCTTTTCGTCCTATGTGGATTAGCCCCCGATACACTAGGATCTGTTAGTTATGAGCCCGACCGTCTTAAACTAGACCAAAGACCTTAACCCCCCGACCGACGGCCTTAACTTTGACCAATCAGATCGCACGATTTGCGGAATTCTGTTAGTTTGGCCCTTCTTGCCGGTCGTATACCTTTGACCTTTGATCTTATACCTTCTATCTTGTTTACTTAACCAATTTGTTCTATTCTATCTTTTTAATTGCTTCCTACCTACCATTTACCACTATGTCAGAAACCAACTGGCTGGTCTTCTAGCTAAGGACCTCAGCCGATTGGATTTAGTGGTATGCAGCAGTCAAAGACCAAGTAATTACGTAGGGACTATAGGTCTACATAAACCCCGAAGTGGTAGTCGAATACCTTAGGTAGCCACCTAAAGAACCAGAGTACCCTACTGCTAGTTTACTAGGAGATCTTCCTAATTTGGTAGGTGACGCTCTCACACGCTACAATCTTATCCTACGCGACTATGACCGCTAACTAGACCGCTTCCGTTACTACTAGAAATCAATTGACCGTCTTAAGTAAGGGATTCGTAACTTAGTTTTAACTAATAACAAACGACTAATCCTGTCATAATCCTCTCTACGTGACGTTATCAATATGTTTCGTCTAATGTATGCGCCTACTAATTTATCTCGTAAGCGCTAGGTTTCTAAGAACTGGTCAAATCTACGCACACAGCCGCCGCTAAAGACTAATTACGATGTATAGGTTCAGAAGTGGCTGATTTGCTACACTAAAGCTAGAGAGATTGGCCTATCTGAATTCGAGGATACTAAGCGAATCATCTACGAGTTCCTTAAGGTAATTGCCCCACTGTCACCTAGTTTTGTTACTATTTGGATGAATCGCATCCACGAGCAAAGCGGCGTCTATTCGTTCGGCGTTTTACCAGAGTTTCCCGCCCTTATTAATCTCTATACAGAGTCTATCCGCCTAGCTCCGCCAATTCACCAGGCTAAATTTACTTATAGGACGACCTTCTAAGGCAGAAATCCAGATAGGACAGAAGCTATTACTAGCGCCAGCGGCGTTAACAGCGGCGCTAGCAGCGGCAATCCTACTAACAATAGTAGTGGCAATCAGACCAATTTCGATAGCCACAGCCGACCTACTTACCCCGGTCATAGCTAGCTAAACGATGGTAACCACCGATTCAACGATTGCCTATACGTCAACCCACAGGCTAGGCCACCTAACTAGTAATCTGATAAAGCAGCAGAAGACCGTTTTAAAGAGGCCTGTAGGAATTGGAAGTTCAGAACTACCTATAAGCGCGCGATTGCTAAGCACTAACTAACGACCAATTCGACTAATTCGACCAATCTAACGGCTAAGTCAGAGGAAGATAAGACTACTAGGGCAGCGTTTGGCACGTACGTCCCTAAGCAGAAGGTCTCATCTCTTCTTTAGGCTAACCGCGCATTTAATTCGTTTCACACTAACCAACCGGCTAATAATGTATGGTGTTTTGACACTAGGTTAACCCTACACATTTACAATAACCTCGACCTATTAACCGACTATCAGCTATCTCCCTCCTCTGTGAGAGTAGGTAATACAGAGACTACTATCTTAGGGTTTAGAAGGACAAGCTTCCGACCTACCGATAGCCTAGATAGGACTAAGATCAATCTCAAGGATGTTGCCTACGCGCCTAGTTTCTATGTGAATCTACTCTCTGCTAAGAAAGCTACTAGTGCAGGCCTATACCTACGAGGGAGAGATTGTATACTAGAGGAATCGAACGGTAAACCTATTTGCCGATTAAATAAGAAATCTGGTCTATACCTCATCAAATAGGACTAATCAATAGTTAATGGCATGGCTCCCGAATCTCCTATCAATATAGCTAATTAGGTCTCTAGGATTCCTACCCTACCTAATCCTATCGAATTAGACCTCATTAAGGACCCTAGCAAATTAGCCTTCATATCTTCCTACGCACCTCGCTACGCGATAGCCTCGCTAGACCTTTGGCACCAGCGGCTAGGTTATATGAATCACGAGGTCCTATCCCATCTAGTTGACCACTTATCTAATGTCTCGATCGATTTAACCACCCTACCTAGCTATATGTGTAAAACCTGCAAAGTTTCTAAGGCTAAACAGCAAATCTCTCGACGACCAATCGAGTACACTAGGCCTTTCGAATCTATCTATTAGGATCTCATCCACCAACCGCTATCTCTAGCTAGGACTAAATACCTATCCTACTGTGTTAATCCTATCACGAAGTATTAGATTAGCGAGGATCTTACCGATAAGACCCTTTCGACCACTTCCCTTTTTGGCCAAATCCAATTCCTTGAGACCTAATTCGACCTAAAGATTCTTACTATATACGCCGACGGTGAAACCGCCCTTCTACTAGACCTTTCTGCCGAGGTTAGAGCTCGTGGTCTGAACCTAGAGCTATCTCCTCCTTACTAACCATCTCAAAATCCTTTTACCGAGCGCTATTGGGCGCTTATAACCGCGATGGCTAGGCAGATGACCTAGGGTGCTTGCCTACTAAGCTATCTTTTGAATGAGGCCTCTCTCACTGCTATCTATATCCAGAATCGAATACCTCACCTGTCTCTCGACTGGAAATCTCCATCCGAAGCTCTCGCTTATTACCTTAGAGATAAAGCCCCTTATTAGCTAAAGAGACTGCTAGACCTATCCAATATACGTGTGTTTAGATGTAAAGCCTTCGTTAGAATCAATAATATACCGAAACTAGCTAAGATTAGCCCTCGCGCTGCTATTTGCTATCTTTTTGGTTACGATTTATCTAACATATGGCGAATCTTGATACCCTTAAAGAGAAGAATTGTTCGTGCACGAGACGTTGAATTCGATGAAACACGTTTCTATAGCGACGAAATCCCTCCTCATCGCATTGAGATTATTGACGATTTATCTCAATTACTTCTTACCCTTTACGACCTAGCTTCCACACGAATTCTTGATGAGATAGACCTGCCTGAACCGGCTAATCTAGCCAACTAGGAGGATTTGCTAGAGGACCAACCTAGCTAAGGGGGTGTGGGTAGTAATTCTGTTGACCAATTAGACGATCTTGACCAGTTTGCTCCTAACGACTAAATCCTTAGAGACCTACCGCTCACGCCAGTTAAGCAGAAGGATGCCTATTAATCTGATGAGGCCCTTAACCCTAATATTAACGTCCCTGACCGCCCTCCTTCACTAGTTATTTTAATAGATAACTCTAATTTCGACTACTCAGCCTACCTACCTTCCTCTTTAGGTAAGCACGCTAGAGATGATTCATCTAATAACGACCACGACGATAAGCGCTATCGCGCCCTCGCTGCTTTCTACTATGCATTTTCAGCCAATCAGCTACTACTAAAACAGCTGGCTATCTCATCCTTGCCGCCGGCACCATCTGATTATAGCTATCTGCGAGACCACCCCTACTAACGCGAGTTTAAACAGGCTATGTAGGTTGAATTCAATAAGCTTCTTAATATGTACGCCTTTGAACCGATCTCTGCCGATCTAGTCAATCAAGCTTATGTGAGAGACTGTGGCCATCAAATTAGCTAGAAACACTGCCTAAAACACCAATTTATACCGATGAGATGGGTTTTTGACTATAAATCTGACGAATTAGGCAATCTCACGCGCTTCAAAGCTAGATTGTGTGTGCGAGGCGACCAGTAATCACCTGATTTCTAGGACGCTAGGACCAGCACGCTTGCCGCGAGGACCTTCCGCACGCTTATAGCCCTAATGACCAAATTCGACCTCGAGACCTTTCAGATGGATGCTGTGAACGCTTTCCTGAATAGCCAATTAGACTAGGACGTTTTCTGCCGGTATCCACTAGGCCTAGGGTCAACTGGCAAGGTGTTAAGATTGAAACGTGTAGTGTATGGTCTAAGGATCTCTGGTAAGAAATAGGAAGAGGATATTAGAAAGGTGCTTTCTACTGTTGGCCTCCGCCCTTGCCCAGAGGATCCTGCCCTATATACTAATGGCCACGTTGTTGTGATGGTGTTCGTTGATGATTTCCTAGCTATATACTATATATCCTAAACCGACCATGCTAACTGTATTCGATAATCTCTCGAGGAGAAGTTCGAGATGAAGCATATTGGTGAACTCAGCCAATTCGTAGGAATTCGAATCACACGTTACCGACCATCTCGAAAGACCTAGCTGAGCTAAGGTGCCTATATAGAGAAGATTGCTAGTAAGTTCAACCTTCTAGCCAGGAAACCTCTAGCCACGCCCTTACTATCTAACCTTTCTTGTATTCTCCATCCTACCGAACACCCTCCGAATCCTAGGTTGGTCAACCTATACCAGCAGAAGTGTGGCTCAACGCTCTACCTAGCAATTTGGACTAGGCTAGAGACTTCCTTTGCTAACTAATTGCTTGCTCGCTCGCTCACACGCTGCACTGACCGCTATCTCGAGGCCGTTGACCACCTAATCTTATATCTCTATGGGACGAAAGACCTAGCAATCTGTTTTGATGGCCAGAAAGAGACAACTGCATATACCGCCTGCTCAGACGCCAGCTTTGCTGATAATGCTGACCGTAAAAGCTCTGAAGGTTTTCTCTTTTGCCTGTTTGGTGGCCCTATCGATTGGAAGGCTAGGAAACAAAAGACTTTTACCATATCGACCACAGAAGCTGAATTTCTTGCGCTTAGCCACGCGGCTAAGCAATCCTATTGGATGAGACGCTTATTTAAATTCATCCGATTCGACCCTTGCCACCAGGATGTGATGTAATGCGATAATAAGCAGACGATTGACCTCCTAACTAGAGAGAGATCTATCTTCCAGACCAAGCTTCGACATGTGGATATTCATCAGTTATGGATTCGCCAGGAAGTTCAGGCGAAACGCCTGCGTATTGAATGGCTGAATTCGTCCGACCTGCCTGCTNTCTCTATGGGACGAAAGACCTAGCAATCTGTTTTGATGGCCAGAAAGAGACAACTGCATATACCGCCTGCTCAGACGCCAGCTTTGCTGATAATGCTGACCGTAAAAGCTCTGAAGGTTTTCTCTTTTGCCTGTTTGGTGGCCCTATCGATTGGAAGGCTAGGAAACAAAAGACTGTTACCATATCGACCACAGAAGCTGAATTGCTTGCGCTTAGCCACGCGGCTAAGCAATCCTATTGGATGAGACGCTTATTTAAATTCATCCGATTCGACCCTAGCCACCAGGATGTGATGTAATGCGATAATAAGCAGACGATTGACCTCCTAACTAGAGAGAGATCTATCTTCCAGACCAAGCTTCGACATGTGGATATTCATCAGTTATGGATTCGCCAGGAAGTTCAGGCGAAACGCCTGCGTATTGAATGGCTGAATTCGTCCGACCTGCCTGCTAATGGCCTGACTAAGCCACTTAGCCGCCAGAAACATAAGATCTTTGTAAGACAGATAGGTATAGAGTACTTACCACACGACCTTATATAGTTGCTTTTATCTCTAGCTCATTAGTCCTCCGATCTGAAGACCTAAGGGGGTGTGTCAGCCTATGTGGGTGTGTGGGGGTATATGCTTATATGTGTGTGCTTATATGTTGCCTAAGGGCCCGGCAGCCTGCCGGGCCGGACTATTGTTTTTCCCCTGCAGAAAGCCCCTCTATATGCATCTCTTTAATAGAGATATCGACTATGGCCTAATTAGCTATTTGACTAAGGATCCCGACGTCCTTTCTACACATTTCTATCCTGTATTAAGATCTATTAGATTATTAGATCTCTGCCCTATTTCCTTACTGCCTAAACCACTGTAAATCGTGTATTTAAACGCTCGTTTACACTACTATTTAGCCAGCAGTTCAATCGACTTTATTGTTCTCAAGACCTTCTTTCCCTTCCTAGATAGTAGGATCCTATGACTAAGAGGAAGCTACTGCCTAGTCCCTTTTCGTCCTATGTGGATCAGCCCCCGATACACTAGGATCTGTTAGTACTTATAGGTTTTTCGAGCTATATTTTCTCCCTTTAAACATTCATTCTTCCGGTCACCCTTATACGAAACGTTATAACCTTATACCTAGCAGAGCTTAATCAAAATATCTATTAACCCGAGCCGAGAATCCCAGCGTATAGATAGGGAACCTCTTCGCTTAAGCGCCGAGGATTTATATGCCTAGTTATATCTTCGTCTCTTTATCCTGCTAGAGAAACGGCTACTCTCTACTCTTAAACTACTACGGTCTTATAGGATTGTTTATAGGTAGATATAAACCTTACGCGACTTCTCTAAATTCTTCTTATTAGCGATCTTAAAGCGGAAGGCCTTAGCTCCCTATTCGGAAAACGCAAATCGCATATATTAGAGGCCGACTAGGTCGGATGCACTATCCGCTAGACTAATATTATCCTATCCCGAATATATAAATCAAAACGGCAAACCGATAGTAACTATTATATCCGGGTGGATAAGGACTAGGCATTATTGCAATTACCAGAAGAAGATCATGACTTTATCGTAGCTAGTCTTCCGCGGCAGCTTATTAATCCTTATTTATATCCTTGCGAGGTAGTAATAGAAATCCATATTATCAAATTGACTCGATCGTAAATAGCGTCCGGGAGAGATCTTACCTTATAATATCTATACAGTTCACGTTTCTTTATTAATATTATAACAAAAGTACTTAACGTTCGGGCTTCGGGAAAATATTTCGGGCGAATATAGTCGAATTAGCTCTGAAACGCCTATTACATCGAAGAATATAGATAGATCTCTAAGAGCTAAATAAAGTAAGAAAACAAAAGGTAGGCTTAGTCCTTATTAGATAGTTCTATAAGAGGCACTAATAACCTCCTCTAGCCAAAACCACATCTAGACTCTTAACGAGGCTAGGGATTTACCTAGATAGTTCGAGTAACATCGGAACCTATCTAAGAAAGAAATTAAGGAATAGTACTTACTGTTCTCGGGCTAGGATCGAAGCTTTGCCTCCTTATAAGCACAGCTCTATAAATAAGAATTTAGCTACTTATAGAATAAAAAGCTAATCCTTCGCATAGATAGTATACCACCTCCTAGGTATCTCCTCCCGCTCCGAGACCCCGCCACTAGTGACGTTACACTTTATGGCAATAGGTATAAATTCTATATCGCTCTAGCTATTCTAACTATAGTCTTCGGGGACTTAGACGATAGAGAATAAATTTAAGTTCGGGGCCTCCCTAGGGCGAGAGTCCTAAGAAGGTAGATTCTTATCAGAGGAAGCAGAAATTCATCCTAAACTATCTATTAAGCCGAATTACTCGTGCTCGACAGTCATCAAACTAGGCAGCTATGGGTATAGATCTACTGTTTAAGAGGCCCCGGCATAGGCGAACGAAGTAGTTAGTCAAGGTAATGCGGCTCTTATAATGGTCCCCCCAAATCTCTATTCCTCCATCTCCTAGCCAATTAAGCGCGAGGCAGAGTGTGAATGTATACCTAAGCTATAAGAAACATAGTTAGGTGAGAGGTCCCATAATAGATTTAAATTCCATACTAAGCACCAGTTAGATCGCACGAATAGTGTAGAACCTTTACTGATCTACATCTAGACCTAGCAGAGCCAGCGGACTGTTCTAGCTTGAGTTCCTAGTCGCCCGTGCGATCAAATTTGGATAAACCTATGCGAGGCCACTCAAGATGTTAGGTTCCAGCCGAGCTAACGAAGGAAGTATATACGTGCCATTCTCGAAATGATTGTCAGAATTCTAAGAGTGATTACAAGGGAGCCCAGCACCCAGCCCAAATTAAACCTCAGACGCATCTTGCTGTGTTATTACCGTTCACGGTCCAGATGGAAACCTTGGGATTTTGTTCTTTTATGGCATGGAAGGGACGTTTGTTATAGACAAGGCGCTCGGAAAGGACATTGTCTTTGTCCTCTGTAGAAGTATATTGGCGTATTGACTTTAGGTGGGAATTTCCGAGTTCAATATATATTCTGAAGCTATATGCTGGAGGTTGAAAAAGTGTAAATTGAACTTGCTCTTATTAGGCTGCCCATCAATATTTACAAAGCCTAGAAGAACAAAGGGAACGATACGCCACAGCGAAATTAAACAACTACCCTTCAAGGGTGGTGCAGCCTGTTTATACAATTTATTCTTCTAGGCAAAGTTAACGTATACATTATAAGCGCAGTGTTGTACACCTATCGAGATAAAAAGCACACTGGCTTACCCAGTTTCTCATATATCATACACAAATATCCTAGCAGAGTAGGTTTGGAGATAGAACTGCAATTCCTTCAAGAGAACCGGACATTACATTCAAGGAAAACGACAAAGGAAATTGGAACATCCATCGCAACAAGCGTTTATCTTCTCTTCCATGTCTTAGCCGCTGTCGAACTCTAAAAGTCTTCCGGAATTGCACGAGGGACTGAATTTTGGTGATCAGCTGGATTGCTGGCATCCTGAGATATCCTTACGTAATATAATGCGATGAAATCGAGATCTAGATTGAGCTGGGATGTAATAACCTCGGGTGTGCCATCTTGGCATGGCGGTATCGAATCAAAATGCATCACTAGCCTCCTCAAGTCATGAAAGTAAACCTGACACCGGTTTAAAGGATTCGATTTACTTTACGAGCACTTGTGCCATGTTTCTCATCTGACCTCAACAAGGCTTAGCGTAGCAACGTTACGGTTGCATAATGACCTTACGCTTGTGATCCGCAGTAGAACTAGGCAGATATAACCCTAGAACGTTCTGACTCACAGTAACCAGTCGGCTTCACGTAACTTTTTTTACATTCGTGTCTAGACACTATTCTATAATTAATATAGGATTCAACTACAGGAGCTCACAAGCCTCAACGAACTATACACTTTTGTTATCGTTACGGAGACAGCGCTTTGAATAAGTTTCCGAGCGGCAACAATGGACGAAGTTTACTACTCTACGCAACACACCCGTTCATGTGTGCAGTAACTGCCAGATTCTTTATCATTTGAATGAATAGTTCAATCTAAAATTATCGAATTTTATCACGTTTATATTCCAATCAGGAGGGGTGATAGACAGGAATCCAGCAATTCCTGCAGCCCGTGCGGATCTCGATCTTCAGATTAGAACCAACATACAACAGTGTCAAAGCCTCAAACCCCAAACAAAACATTGCGAAACACAATTTATTTGACAGCGTTAAAAAAGTACATTATCACCATTTCTGAGCGTCGAAGGCTTTCGAATATTGGCTGCTAGCAGAATGTGACTTTCAGATCTGTCTGAACGTCGCAAGCCTTGGTGGCAAAATTGTCAGTTGGCTGGTAATATGTCGATTCACATCGATATATTTGCTTCGGACAATCAATCTTTGGACACCAAGAGAGGCTAGGCTCAACTCGGACACTATATTCGGCATTGGACGGGTCATTTATCTTTGAAAGATCATAGTAGATCATATCAAGCGGGCCACAATCAGGGTTGCTTTCGTTCCCGAAACAAGCGCTGTACTCTATTTGGGTAACTTTAGAGCTTCTCCATTCAGTCGAGACCTTGATGGAGCTCCCTATAAGGTCCTGGGTGAGGCGGAATCGATCCGAAAAGGTCTGTTTGGGCCGAATCTCTGTGTCGAAGTATGTGGACCTTGCCACCCCTTCAACGTATAAAGGAAACGAGCAATTGTTATATAAAACAACACTGCCTTTCCGATTGCCATCAAGGCTAGCAGCTAGGTCTAAAAAAAGCAAAGCATTCAATGCGCACAAAGGTAATCTGCGTAAATGCATTGTGGTCACTATGTTTTGGCTTCGGACAGTGGGGTCGTTCATACATATTATAATCATTTTCATGAACCTCAAGAACCGTTTTTCCTTCTCAGATTATTCCACGATCAATCTAAAGAGCCTCGGGTGTTTGAATAATATACCAGCAGCTGTGTGTTGACAGTTTAGTAAATGATTTTGGTTTGAGGGAGCCGAGATGAATAAAATTCGAATGTTGTCGATTGCCAACGAGGGGTCCCTCTACCGTCAGAGCTAGCCTTTCTAGTATCTTACAACCTTTTCGCGTTTTATTCAATCTAGACCTCGAATAACCTGGTCAGTCATTTGTTGAACCAATACAACAGCAGCACACCTTAATCATATAGGCTAGAAAGACATCTAATGACAATAGAACCCCAACCATGTTGCTGTGAAAATGCCCTCCCGAGACTTGCGGGCATGCCAGAATTCTGCAGATTGCCTTTATCATATCCTTCCAACGGATATCTGCATTGTTTGTGGTCTATCCCGCCAGTGTCCGTCTAATCGTCCGCACAAATTCCGGCTAAGCGAAAAGATTCTCCCCGTCGCCATCTCATTGATTCTTATCTTGTCCGTACATATGACGGAATATGCTGCATCTGGAAGGCCTGTTGCAATTTTTCTAACCCCCATCCCGGTCACATGAAATGCCCTGTGTGGTGAAACGTCCACCAGGTACCTGCACATTGGAGGTTCGTCACTGTCAATACACACCTTGAATATTGCCTGAAAGCTGCACAAAAATCAATCATCGCTTGCTTTATTGATAGCTCTTTTCAAACACGGATTACAAAATGTTAGCGTGGGGAATTACAGACCGAGACGCACTGCTAGAAAGTCCGCTGTTGACTACTATCACGCCAAGATCATCAACCAAAACGCCTGAGATGGGTAAGAAAGGTGATGTTGCATCCTTTCGTCTCCCTTTCGCCCAAAATTGATTTCTGAACTTATCATAATCCTATTGCTTTGGAGAATACCAATTCTGGTGAAAGTCTTGGCACCAGAAAGGTACGTGAAGCAAAAAGTACGGAGGTACTCATAATGCCAATACACACGAAAAAAACAAATACGTAACGTGTTGTATGAAAGATACTAGCGCCGCTAAGCGAACAGCCACACCTAAAGGTGTCCGCAGGGTGGGGATGGCCTGTTAACCTACAATGGAACATGAGTCTGGTGGAAGTAATTTAAGCTCAGGACCGCATCGACCTATGAGACGCAGAATTAAGAAGCCTCTTCATGTTCCTGTGTTGATCGAAAACGTCTGAAGAACATCGAGACTGATCGCAGTATCAAATTGCTCACGTACAAACATCTTATGTCGTGCTTCTAGCGCCCGTGAATACACCGCTTCCGCTTGTGAGATTTCCCTTGGCTGGCGAGCACTGAGCCATGGTTATTAACACTAGTGACCGTGTGGGTATATCGGGTCTCGGGTCCAAGCACCTTCTCTCGTGCTTCCAGCGCCCGTCGATGCATCGCTTCCGCCTCTTCATATTTCCCTTGCCTGTCAAACACTAAGCCCAGGTTATTGACACTGGTGAGCGTGTCGGGATGCTCGCGCCCGAGCACCTTCTCATATCCCTCTAATGCCCGTCGATGCATCGCTTCCGCCTCTTCATATTTCCCTTGCTTGGAGAGCGCTAAGCCAAGATTACTGACACTGGTGAGCGTGTCAGGATGCTCGCGCCCGAGCACCTTCTCCTGTGTTGCCAACGCCCATCGATGCATTGATTCTGTCTCTGCATAAGCTCCTTGAAGATTTAGAAACCACCCGAAATTGGACGAGAGCGTCACAGCATTTAATCGGTCTTCATCATCACCGTCACACACAGACTTCAGCACGCTTTTGGCATGCGCAAGGAGCGTTCGACATTGTGTCCAGGTTCCGTAGTTCCCATCTGGAAATACCCGTGCCATAATCGCTCGTGATTTGACCTGCCAGCCGTGAAGCTGCTGGTGCATGTCCAGCCACGCCCGGACCGATAATTGTACCAGCCGGTGCATGTTGACCAACCGTTCGTTCTTCTCTAGTCGGATCAGAGAATAGCTGAGCAGCGGCGCCAATGCATCATGAAAGTCCAGTTCATCTTGATCAGGGTCGCGCACCAGATCTTCGGGGATTCCTTGCCGATCGAACATACTCATTAACGCCAGGAGATCTGCCGCCGCGGGCCACTCCTGACGGATCTGATCAAACGATAGCTGCCACGTAGTGATCACCGCATACCGAATGCTGGGATCGCGCCGGAGATCCGCGGAATCTTCATTCTGAAGAAGCCGCGCCCGCTTCGACTCACTCTTATGGAAAAGCCGAAGGTATACGGCGACGGTGACCAGGGGCAACCGGTTGGCAATATAGGACCCCGCTTGAGTGATTACCAGTGGAATATATTCCAGTGCCTCGACCAGGGCCTTCTCGTCCCCTCCGGGCTCTCCAGTCTCTCCAGATTGGGATGCCGGAATCCTCGCCTGTAAAAGGGCGAGGGACTCTTCCTCGTTCATTGGCCGAACTTCAATCACATGACCGTCTCGCCCCACCAGATTCCGCGCCGCACGTCTATTGCGCGATGTGATCAGCATTGATCCATAAACGGCCTAGGGCAGGAAGCTCACCAGTGACCCTCGTTAATCGGATCTATTATCACTAAAAAAGATCCTATCGTCATCCGCATTATCTAACACCATCAGCCAGCGCCTATTACGTGCATCACACAACCACTGATACACCAGCTGGAGGATGTTTATCTTCGGATCGTCCCGTCCCGGAATCTCTGCGACCGCGGCAATCTGCTGGTAACCCTGTTCGAACCGTGCCGCATTACTAGCGTGGATCCAAAACACCTACGTGTCCGGTGTTAATTCTCGCATTTGATAAGAGTACTCGATAGCTGTCTGGGTTTTTCTGAATGATAATGAGATTAGTTGTTATTTAATAGACTTTTTCATAGGGATAGCTACCCAACACCGGCTAGTCCTACTAATGCTACCCGCTTATGACGCTGGCCGATCGCCCAATGTTTTTCTTTGATCGCACTGATTATAGTTTGGCGGCCCACAAACATTGGATCCTTCTTAAAAGGCACTGTGGAGCAGGACTAGGGCTTCTGATGCGTCTGCGCTGAAAACAGTTCTAGTTAGCTCGCGAATAAACCCCGGAGCTAGTTACCCACCAAACCGAGCCGCCACCACCGGGGGCGCGTTTTTTAAGAACTAGCGTAGTCTATCTAGCGCCGTTCGATACCCAGGCGTATCGCGCTTGTCGAATTTGACGATCATCGAGTGATCTGTATGCAGCGGTACCTTGTCTTCTACGTGGTCGGGGAGCTGGAGAAGCGCCGAATCTGCGCCTACCGTTGTTATATATTCCCCCGTGCGTGTCCATCGCCCGCTTTCTGAGTCCTATTGCGATTATCAATACATGCCAGAGCCTTTATCAGAAAAGGCCAAGACAATATACCAAAACTAAGCGCCGCGTCTGCTCCATCTCGTAGAAGCTTACCACCTTACGGTCCCGGATCAGATTTTTGAAATCGGCCAGTTGATGGATTAGGATATCTAAGTTGCTGGAAATCTATTACAGGAGTTGCTCTCGCGGATGGCTCTTATTCCCGGCTAGCATCTACTGGATATCGTCCATCACTAATCCTTTATGTGGGATGGCAAAGAGCATCATGCCGTACGTGGCGCGATGTAGCGACGTGATGGCCGGGTGGTCTTCATCCCTCGTCTGGATGGCCCTCACTAGGCACTATAAGGCGATGTCAGTGTACTATATCCAATATCTGTAATCGGACGGCGATCCTACGTGAGCCAAGATAATGCCTCCGAAGCTGTGTGCGATGAAGATCAGAGGTCTCTGCTGGAGCTGATCACGGAATCAGCCAAGCTTGCCAACGATAGACAACTCAGATAGCGTCTCCTACCTCCTTCGTGTTCCGAATCTTCTTGATTTCCTCTATTAGCTCCCGCCCGTAGTTGAGAATCGTATCGACTCCGTGGCTCGACAACTTCGAGTTATACCCGTAGATCATCGTGCGGCACTGCGGAAGATCCTTCGGTAAGAAGTCTCGGAGCCACATTCGACCGAGATTTCCTCGTCCCTACCATGATCCATACGTATGTCCGTCCAACCCGGCGATCGCAATGATGCTGTATTGTATGAGTTAGGATTTACCTTCAGGGTATAGATCGTGGCGCGGGTCCTTACTCGGCAGCCACTGGCTCATTCTCGTCCGGCGCGTAGAGCTGCGTAAATCCAAAGAAGTGGCAGTCAAAGTTGATGTCATCCTCTCCCATCTTAACCTGCCAGTCGCCAAGAGGGTTGATTCTTAGCTCCTGCAGGAATTGAGGCACTCCACCGCGAAATTGCACTAGCGCCACTCTCTGCGTGTCACTTTCATAGCATGAAGGCACGATTGTTATCTCGGCCTTGACCTGCGATCTCTCGTCGTGGGTAAAGTTGTCGTCGAGTACCCCTTGCAATGCGGTCTTGAGATCCCCGTCGGGCTGTTCCCTCGACAGGCCTGTCACCCGAAAGACGCGCGACTTTCTCTGGCTAGTCATCGTGATCCGCCTTCAGTGAAGTGGTACATCGGATGAGAGTGGGCTGATTCTCATTTGTTGATGGTTGTTAGCTTAGGCTTCCCGTGAGGCTGAATTTCCTAACAGGTGCGGGGTATCGAGCATGCACGAGGGTCATTGCTACAATACTATCGCTTCGTAGATTCTACAGTATACCAAATACAATTTCCTCTTAGGCCATTAATTAAAGAGAAAATGCCTCACCGCCATATACAGTACCAATCTGTCGATACTCTCTGAAGCCTATTTCTGACAGCAGCTTATTATCGTAACCTTAATTGACTGGCTTGGCACTCCTATGTAAGTTAAGTTACAAGACTTACAAGTCATACATACTCCGACATCACGTGATGTGATTCAAACAACGATCAGATCTGGTTTAGCTCGAGGCTAGCCACTTTAGAATTAGCTCCTTGTGAGAAAGGTTTACGTGAGCCTCCTCCAGGCGAACTGAAAAAAATTTAATTCTTCAATTTCCTGTTCCTCGGGGGATCCCGTAGACCCCGAATTCCACGTGATTGATGATCCAAGGCAGCAAGATGTGGGGTTCCACCAAAACCACCAAACCACCGTTTAATTCGAGTCTCGTCAAACGGTGTTGGTAAAAACTGCTCAACGATGAAATTGCTGGAACGGACGTACTGACTTTTGCTCAAACGTTGACGGTCAACCATCATGTTTTTTTATGACCGCCCGTGTTCCACTGATAATATTTACTTTGCCGCTTCTTGTTCAATAGTAAGAAGTCGCGCTATCTAAGGTCGGTTCTGAACGCTTCAGCTTATTTACTCGTGCTATAGTTCAAAGGCGGTTGATTAACAGCCATATTTGTCTTGCTTTCATCACTACATTTTGCGCCATTAAGTATGCTTAAATAACAGTGTTCAGATCGACACTTGATTTTCAACGGTCACACCTACGGCTTTTTTGGGCCAAATTATAGACACCATCACCTTTATTCGGCGAGTTTGCAGGAATGAGCTATGATTATTAAACACACGACGATCAATTCGGTCGGGCAAGAATAGAAGAGTATCAAGAATCTATAGTCAGGTCAGTTGACCATCCTCGGATACCGTTATTCATAGAGTGGTGACATTTCGTACAAAGATGCTATTGCTTTAAGGCTTCTCAAGATTTTGATGGAATTCATAGAGTCTGACCAGTGAAAGATGTTTCAAAGTGATCTCATTTAAGCTATGCGGTGAAAATGATAGAGTATCGATCAAAGATATAGTGGCAAATACTGGAATTCCGTTACTTATTGATATCCGTATAAGTTACGGTATTCAGTCAAATACCTTCTCGGGGTCTTAATGACTTTATTTCAAGTACAGAGGATTTCGAAAACAGATTACCCCCCGGACACACACGCTTTCTTTCCCAGCGCCCCATTAATATTGCGCTAAGCTAATTGTGGCTAAATGAGGCCCCCTCCCCGAAGTCTGACGCCAGATCATTGGCTGCAGGAGAATCTAGAACCCGGGCGATCCGGACTAGGTGCCGAAGTGGGTCTCTGGGAGAGTAAACGTGTGTGTCCGGGGGGTAATCTGTTTTCGAAATCTACTGTAGTAGAACCCATGCAGCAAGCATACTAGCTGAAATTACCGCCGATGTGTCCCGCCCGTCAACGTCAGAGGCGGACCTCGTACGCAGCCTGGTCGAGATCGACCGGGATCCCCGCATCAACCTTGTGGCGCCGGGCCAATAACAAGCCTTCTATCGTTGATAAAGCCGCCAATCAGCAGTACCTCACTCCGCAAGAGGAGCAAGCGCTAGTAGAATATGTGTTGCGGTTGGCGAACAACGGTTATCCGCTCCCTGTCAAGTTTCTCCGATCGCTCGCTCTGGTCATCGCGCAACAACGATCCTCGATTTTCCAAATCATAGATCCCAGCCTCGAGTCTCCCGGGTATAGAGCTTCACAGTAGCGTCATTGACTTTAGGCCTCTCATCTGACAGCCTTGATTTTTAAAACAATGCCATCTTCCTGCAAGAACTTCATCATCACAGACTACGGAGTCCAGAATTCTCGATTATGATGGAACACGCTGAGGTTATTCGACCGTTTCTATTTTCAGTTCGCCTGCTCCTATGGATATCCGCGGTAATCACTTTGGGCCTTACTGCCTGGGTGGTTGATCACCTGAAGGGCTATCGGGCCATCTTCACCCTAGTCATCGTGAGCACAGGAATCTTTTCTTGATACTCTCTTGCACTCTACTTGGATACGACTGACACTCTTCGCATAGGCGGTTCTCACAACAGTGTTTTATATACCGTCACTCTTCACCGCGTGCATGCGCCGCAACCGTGGTTATATGATTCCATTAGATATAGTCTTCTATGCACTGTATATCAGACCCTCTCTCCCTTATAACCAACAATCGTTGACGATAAGTCACTACCCTGCCAAAGAACATTAAGCTGATGACTCTCAAAACGCTATAGATGGCTATCGGCATTCATTTTGTTGCTCAAACCGATAACCTTGGTGATGGTGCTGGGTGTTCTTACTTCCTTTGGATCTCAGTACCAGTTGCAGGCGGAGGAATGCTATTGAAGCATGGACTTTCCTATCTTTGTGAGTTGTCACATCAGAACCTCCTCATCTTTCCCTTTCCAACTACGTGGACATACGTGCTCATTCATCCCCAAAGCTTCTGGACGTTCTGTGGTCTATGTTTGGAAACCCTCAATGTTTTTCTCGACAGTCGGCATTCTACGGTCGCCACTGTTAATCATCCCGAGAAATTGAGTTCATCGGGCCGTGGTGTTAGTAATGGAACTACTACAGCCCCTGGCGCCGAGCCTGCGCCAGCATTGAATGGTGAACACACTCAAGTTTAATATCAGCTATCCACGTCAACTTTCGCGCGGGGCCTTTGAGCTGTATGGCCAAAGACTAGCATATATGTCCTCGTGGGGCGGCTATCAGGTGAGAAGGCCACTGACCTAACCAGGCTCGAATGCCCTTAAAGAGTTTGTGTAAGTGCGCCCGTCGCTAGGTCCCAGAGGCAGACTGTCTTATCATCCGAGCCGGATGCTAGCAGGCGGCCGTCGGGCGAGAAAGCCACTGCTGATTACCTTGTATTTGCGACCCTGCACAAGATTGTCCTCCAAGTCTATGGAAGTATTATTCAAACTTA
Organism: Penicillium brasilianum; assembly: GCA_001048715.1. Lineage (NCBI taxonomy): Eukaryota > Fungi > Ascomycota > Eurotiomycetes > Eurotiales > Aspergillaceae > Penicillium > Penicillium brasilianum. The sequence continues at coordinate 1,185,753 of CDHK01000006.1, read as the reverse complement.
ACACAACTGTGATTCCTCAAATATTAAATGATTAATTCTGCCTGGCAATTTCCAAAACCGAGAATCTCGTTGCAATATTAGCGCGACCATAAGTCTGTGCGCCTATGGGATCCAGCGTCGGGCGCACTCACACAGACTCTCAAAGGCCATTCGAGCCTGGTTAGGTCAGTGGCCTTCTCACCTGATAGCCGCCTGCTGGCATCCGGCTCGGATGATAAGACAGTCTGCCTCTGGGACCCAGTGACGGGCGCACTTACACAGACTGTCAACGGCCATTCCAAGTCTATTAGTTCAATCGCCTTCTCGCCTGACAGCCAGCTGCTGGCATGCGGCTCTCTTAGCGCTGTGTACCTCTGGAACCTAGCGACAGGGATACTCACACAGACCATTGAAGGCCATTCAGATGCGCTTTTGTCTGTAGCCTTCTCGCCTAACGGCCGTCTACTAGCATCCAGCTCTATTGATAATACTATACGCCTATGGGACCCAGCGACAGGTGTGCCACAGCAGACTATAGGCCATTCAGATATGGTTTGGTCACTGGCATTTTCGCCCGACGGCCGCCTCTTAGCATCCGGCTCTAATGACTGGACAGTGTGCCTCTGGGACCCAGCGACGGGCGCACTTACGCAGACTCTTAAAGGGCATTCCGATGCGGTTTGGTCAGTGGCTTTCTCGCCCGACGGCCGCGTGCTGGCATCTTGCTCTTTTGACAAGACAGTGTGTCTCTTGGACCCAGCGACGGGCGCACTCACACAGACTCTCAATGGCCATTCGGGCCTGGTTAGGTCCGTGGCCTTCTCACCTGATAGCCGGCTACTAGCGTCCGGCTCGGATGATAAGACAGTGTGCCTCTGGGACCCAGCGACGGGCGCACTTACGCAAACTTGGAATATTGGAACCAAAGTCACCAAAGTGGAATTTTCTTCCGACGGGTTGTATCTACAAACCAACTCCGACGTACTTAATATTCAATCCAGGTGTGACATTCCTACTCCTTGCCCACCTCATCTGCTTCATCCGAACATCGGTATTTCTATTGAGCATGGGAATTGGATAAAATTGAACGGTGAAAGGGTTCTCTGGCTTCCTGTTGAGTCACGACCCAGCTGTTTCGAGGTGTACGGTGATACACTTGCCCTGGGACACGCATCAGGGCGGATTATCTTTATCAGGTTTTGTATTCAGATTTAAACGATTTTGATTTCCTGTTTTTTCCTCTATGTTCTGATCTCTTAATAAAGAAGGGCCTGGGAGACGAGAGAGTGTATACGGCTTCATCCCTCTCATAGAATATTCCATCCTGCTTCTGCCAGATCGCCTAGGAAACCACCCGAGGCCGCCATTCCGCATGATTTGCAGACTCACCATTGACTTCCAAGGAATTCCAATAAATTCTCTTCCGGATGGTGTAATATTACAAAGTTATTCAAGTATGCGCATTTTACGGTGTCACTCGATTAAATGCCGCCTGCTCAATAAATGATATGCGCCAAAGCTTTGGCGGTCGGGCCAGGACACAGTGATTGAGTGTGTATTGGTCAAAGCGATTTCGAGAATCCTAGTAGATGTTTCTTTGTAGAGGACCAATCAATGTCCGTCCCATCAAATCTTAGGAAGAGCCCACTATGCCGCGTGGCCGATACGACAACAGAGGTGTTATCCGATTCGAGTTTCCGCTGTGGGTATTTTCGAATAAGCAGTTCCTTTAGCTTCTGCTGCAAAAAGAGTCGCTAGTGAAACCGAGAAGCTAGAACTAGATCTTGTTCCGTATCTTTCGCCACCGTTCTGTTATTGAGAGTGGCCTTCCATTCAATCAGGTAGTGAATACAGGTTGGTGGATCCTCATCATACGTCCGACCTTCCTCCCGGTCACCGAATTAGAGTAAGAAAAGGCTATTCGTTTGCGAAGCAGTTCGTTGCTGAGAGTCCTGATCGATGGGGGAGGCAGGGACGACGTTCGTACAGCTTATATTTGAAGGAGAGGCAGGAGAACGATCGGAGTTGCTAGGTGTCGGTGTATATTGCCATGCATCGTTGCATAGGTCAAAGGGATCGTTTTGTTGAACATCGTAATCATCATAGCGAATGAACGGACTGGACCTTATATTCATGGGCTAAGTGTAGCGACAGACTTACGGTTAGTAATTATTAGTTGAGGCCTACGCCATCGGCTGCCGAAAAGGCCGTAGTTCGCCCGTAAACGACAGAACCTGTCGTTAACAGGGATTTGCCGATGAAATCAGTCGTTTGACTGGATGATCCTTAAGCCAAGAGACACCTGTTAGGAGTGACGACTAGCAAAGGGGATGCATACCAGGTATCCTAAAAGGAAAGTTGGGACACCTTTAGGAGGGGGGGAAGGCACCTCGTCGGCTCACTCTGACTGTCAGAGATCCACTCTGGGGTTCCAGAGAAATTGACCAAATTCTCATGAGACCAGTGTATTGTTACCTCGCTAGATACCGTATCATACCAGGTGCAATTTACGGTAGCCCCCGACCAAGTGTGGTCTGCTCAATAAATGATCTGCGCTAAGGCCTTGGCAGTGGGGCCGAGAAAGAGAGTCTCAGTGTGTACTGGTCAGGCCGATTTCGAGAATGACTATACGTACAGTGATATGTAGTTGTTGTATGCTGCATATCGTTCGCGAAGTTGGATCCCAGGTTAGGTGATGTAGTGGCTGCCTATTTAGGCTGCCACCACCACTCTAGGCAGAAGGCAGCTACTATGACTACAAATAGCTGCATCTACTCTCATAGCTAGCGAAAGAATATCACACTTGTACTTCAATCCAGGGTTTCAACTCGCGAGGGGTCAGCGTAAATGAAATCATCCATCCATCCATCCGACTGTACTGTAGCATTCGACATGTATGCCGCTATGTTTAGTTGATGTACCACTCGACGCCTGGAATACGACCAGCATCGAGAGAGCCAACTAGTGCCTGAAAGAATGCACGAGACAGGTCGACAGATTTATTGTCACAGCCAACACTAGGACACTTGTCGACGACAATGCCGGTCTTTGTGACATCGTGGTAGGTGATGGTAACAGACTTGCCACATTCAGAATTGGTCATGATGCCCTGGGGTAAGGCAAGGACAAGCTCAGTCAGGCCATCGTTGGTCGTTCCGCAGGAGCTGGGATTGGAAGTGGTGTTCGCAGTATCATAGTAGGTAATATCACCAATGCACGGAGAGATCTTGGAGCAAGCGCCATTGTAACCAGAGCTTGCGGTGGAGCTGGAGCTAGTGAATGAGGTGGCAGCAGGAGCAGACAAGATTGAACTAAGCTCAGTAGCAGGCTGCACAACGAGTGTAGAACCTGTGGTGGTAGCATGCATAGTAGCACTGACGTGGGTGGACAGTGCAACCCATTCTTCCTGCGGCATTCGACCAGTAGCAGTAGGGGTAGCCTCGACAGCGGTAGTTCTCACCATCGAGAGGACCGTGCTAAAGGCTTGGCCGGGATATCGGGTGGTGGTTACGTCAAATCTTTCTAAGGCAATTTCAGCGACGGTCTCCCATACGGCAGTGCACCTGTTGAGGGGAGCAGCGAAGCCAGGGGCGACTAGTAGTGGACTAGTAAAAGCCAATTCCTTTATGACTGGAACCATTATAATCATTTGTGGACAATTGAGCCAGTTTGGTAAGACAGGTAGTTGATACTTGGAGTTTTATGATAGAAGAACACCTTAAAGAATGACCTTAAATAGCACCCAGAAGGTGCCTGAGTGTAGTGAGTGAAGAGGGAGGCAGGTAGCAATCCGCCTTCCTGGAGGGAAGACCAGGAAGATGTTAGAAGTAATAAGTCAAGAAGAATACTGTACTGTACAGTACAGTCATTCTCGAAATCGGCTTGACCAGTACACTCTTTGACTATCTTTCTTGACCCCACTGCCAAGCTTTTAGCGCGGATCATTTATTGGGCCCGCAAACATTAAGTTGCGGCCCAACGTTGCCCCGGCTCCGTAGTTCAGCAACGTTTAAATCGCGGGGACCTCAAGTGAATGAGTCCAGTCAAATATAAAATAAGCGCTAAAGGCTTGGCAGTGGGGTCAAGAAAGATGGTTAAAGAGTGTACTGGTCAAGCCGATTTCAAGAACGACTGTATAGCCTTGAAGACAATCGCACTCAAATGGAGCCTCAGAAAGACACCAGTGGCCAAATCTATCCCAAAAAGTACTTCATATTAGTGACCTTCCACCTCGGGGAAGAAGCTTTACTGTGTCAAATTTCATCACACGAACGTGGCAATCCAAAAGTCACTCCAAAATCTAACCAGAATGAGACATACTTGGAGATTAGCGACGTGTACATAGTTTAACCACCTTCTTCTCCGTTGAATTCAAAGCCGTACACCCAAAGAGGTTTCAGCCACGGTGTAATTGTGCTGCTGGACAGTTGGAGTCAAGGAATAAGCTGATTGAAAGAGACAAACCTCATTGAATTAAGTCAGTTAACTTCGCTGTAGATTGGTGTGTTTTCGTGGTAGTTAAACTGATATATCTACGATTTCAGGATCAAAGCGATGCCATCAATTTCGTGGAAATAGAATAAACGTTAGTGTGCGCTTACAAATGTTCCACCTTCACTTTAACCTGGAAAGTTCTCCATCATTATCGTACTGTTAGACTTCAGCATGACTCCTGCGGACCCTGACAGAGACCCTCCCATGTTCACTTGAACATGAGGTTACGGTCGAAGCCTCCAACATCAAAAGATAGTTGAGCTTAGTTAGAATGTAATGAACGAAATATTCGTACGAGCTAGTAAGTCGAATGCGAGGACTCTACACATGCACTCTACCGCGGCAACAACAGCCGGCTGTTGTTACCGTAACAGGTAGATTGCAACATGACCATGGCACAGCGCCATTCTCTGATGCAACAAAGGTGTTGATAAAAGTTTGATATATGATGTGAAGATCACACATCACTGGAGTGTGGGGACGTTTAGTTTATCCTGAAACACCACATCTAATTGCAGGTACCAAACTGGAGTAAAGCTCGGACTCGGTACTTCATTCTCTATGCCAAATCGAATCGAAACGGGGTCTCGATAATCTAACCAAGTCATATTTCTACATTTATACCGGGTTTCGATGTACCAAACGTTACCCTACAGTATGTCGTAGGGAATATGTAACACTGGAAAAGCTAGGTAATAATCCGTGAATCTCGGAGCGGTGTGCTTGGCGTTGTTGTATTTCCCTAAACGGATAGCAATTCAAGTTGGTTGAATTCCCTCATATAAATGTGCCTCATAGGCATACGGCTTTGACGCAACGTAATATTTGTTGGTTTTGTATGATGGATGGGTAGCAAGAACACAGAGGATGTGGATTGCTTTCTCTGCGAGTGGCATATAAAATGTTGGATGGTGCGCCGACAGGCCCGATAAGCCTGCTTCTTTTTCAAGATTAATTAGGCCAGGGAACCTCAACCCCACAGACGATGCTTTTCAAATTCGTATTTGGCATTCTTTGCTCTAGCAGCTTGGTAGCCGCTCATATGGAAATGAGCTGGCCATATCCTTTGCGCAGCCGGTTCGACCCCATCAGCAATCCTTCTCTCATTGACTATTCAATGACTAGCCCCCTGGACCCACATGGTTCGACTTATAGAACCATGCTTTCAGTTTCGGCACTGTCTAACGAATGCGCATAGGCTCCAATTTTCCCTGCAAAAGCTACCAGAAGAACTCTCCCTGGCGCGCAACAGTCGGATACACTGCGGGCAATACCTACAACATCACACTGTCCGGCTCCGCAACCCATGGCGGAGGCTCCTGCCAACTCTCCTTGAGCTATGATAACGGCACGACTTTTAAGGTGATCCAGTCCATGGAGGGCGGATGCCCTCTGCAATCTAAATACAACTTCAAGATGCCCGAAGACGTGGCGGATGGCGATGCCCTCTTTGCATGGTCATGGTTTAATCTAATCGGAAATCGAGAGATGTACATGAATTGCGCAGATGTCGTTATAAGTGGCGGCACCGGAACTGTGATGGCATTTGAGAATAAGTACCCGGATATGTTCGTCGCCAATGTTGGCAATAATTGCTCAACTGTCGAGAATCAGCAGACAGTTTTTGCCGATCCCGGGGCGCAGGTTATCTATGGGGCTGGGGTAGCGCCGTCTTCGCCTCCTTTCCCCGACTGCTCTTGAGATTCGCGTTGAAGTGAATACGGATCGAAAGTCTCTTTTGTGTATATTGGGGAGTTTTTTATGGAAGGCCAGATCCCATTCCTCATTACGGCTACGCCGTAGTGCTTATCGCTCTGCCATTCTGCACCTTAGACGGTAGTGGTCAATGCTGGAAAGAGATAGTCAACGTACCAGGGAAATGCCGTGGCATATGGTACTGTAAGCTAGTTAGATAGGGGATTGTGTTCTGAAAGCGCGAGGAATATGACACGACCTAATAAACAACCGATTGCCACCGTTGCTGCAGATATACCAAAAGAAGAAAGGCTGGATGGCCGATATTCTGGAGGCAATCACAACAGGTTTGATCTATTAAAGGTTATCCAGGAAGAGCCGTCACTTAAGCCAAACCCGTATATTCCCGGCAAGGCCAAACCACTGGCGCTGGGCCCAACAAGCTCATGGACCCAAATTCAAGGTACCAATTATTGAGTGAAGGTGGGTGGGCGTGCTTTTATCAAATTGGATGTGAATGGAGTAAATATCTGGACACGCACTGGCCAGTGGCCGGATCCCAGATTCTAACGGTTTTATCATCCGACGCTGATGCACTTGCTTCTATGGAATGCAAGTGCGCGAAATAGAAGCCTAGAACTCCATAGTTAGTGATGGTGTAATTACAAAATTAGCCAACTCATTACGAAATATTGAAATTTCACTTTTTTTTCTCGTTTCAATTACATTTCAAGGGGCTGGGGTTGCTGAGTAATCAAATCTGCAGCCAATGACTAACGTAATCCACGGCCGACCGGATCACACGGCCGACCGGATCACCCCTTCTAAATTCGCGTCTTTCTACCAACCTGATTAATTCAACCACCTACCATGCCACCAATTCGCAGTGAATCTAGCCATAAATTGGCCAACCAAGAGGGCAAGATCCTATTGGCCCTTTCTGATTTAAAAGAGGGCCGTATCTCTTCTATCCGCGCAGCAGCAAAGCTATATGAGATACCCTACACTACCCTACATACGCGCGCCGATGGCCGCGTCTTACGCGTTGATAAGCGCCTATCTGGTCATAAATTGACCCAAACCGAAGAGGATGCGCTTGCTGAGTGGATATTATCTATGGATTCACGTGGAGCAGCGCCTAGACCGGCTACTGTGGGAGAAATGGCTAATATCCTGCTTACTACGCGCGGTAGTAACCCTCCGCCTACTGTTAGTGTTAATTGGCCATTAAGCTTTATTAAACGCCGCGATAAGCTTCGATCTCGCTTCTCGCGAAGATATGATTACCAAAGAGCCCTAAACGAAGATCCGAAATCGATTCGGCAGTGGTTTACGACCGTACAGCGCACAATCGATGATAAGGGTATACAACCGGAGGATATCTACAACTTTAATAAGATAGGCTTTATAATAGGCCTTATATCTTCGCAGAAAGTGGTTATAAGAGCTAAATACTACGGTCGGCCACGTTTTCTATAACTAGGAAATCGCGAATAGGTTACTGCGATCGAAGCAATCTGCGTAGATAGCTATTCACTACCGCTATATATAGTCTTTAAAGGCAAAGTGGCTATTGTAGGATGGTTTAACGAAAATCTACCGAAAGACTAGCGAATCGAGGTCTCTACTAACGGTTAGACTACCTATGAGATTGGCCTACGCTGGTTACAAAAGATCTTTATACTATATACGAATTCGCGCGTACGAGGTCGGTTTCGGCTATTAATTCTTAATGGTTATGGTAGCTACCTTACACCCCAATTCGACCGAATCTACACAGAAAACGATATTATACCTCTTTGTATACCTACGCATTTATCGCATCTACTATAACCACTAGATGTTGGGTGTTTTGTAGTGGTTAAGCGCGCGTACGGTCGCTTCGTTAGCGATCTTGCGCGTAGAGGATATAACCATATCGATAAGCACGATTTCTTAGTGGATTACTAGCACGCGCGGCTAGAAGCGTTCTAATTAACTAATTTTACTATCAAAAATAGCTTCGTAGCTAGCGGTCTAGTACTATTAGATGCTAAGAGAGTACTTAATAAGCTTAATATCTCTCTACGAACTCCAACACCACTAAACAGCCGGCTAAGCAGTAGATCTAGCGAATTCACACTATAAACGCCTAGAACCGCTACTTAGCTATTTAAGTAAGCTTCTATATTAAAAGATCTACTAAAACGGCGGTTAAATAGCCCTCCGAGCCTATCAAAGGAGATCCTAGACCAGATAATTAAGGGGTTCCAGCTAGCGCTTCATAGTAGTGCACTACTAGCAGAGGATAACGCGAATTTACGCATGGCGAATAAGAAGATGGTCAAAAAGCGCAATCGGTCAACTAAGAAGATACCCTACGAAGAGGGTTTAACCATTGAAGAGGCTATACAGCTAGCTACGCAGCTAAACCAGCCAGAGGAAGATGATGGGGTAGATTCGCATGCAGAGGTCGAATTGCCTAGTCAGCCAACTAGGCCAGCAGCTAGGGCTCCGCCTAGGTGTAGTGGATGCAGGGAGATTGGCCACAGGATTAATGTATGTAAAAATCGCTATATCTAATTGAATTGATAGGTGTTGGTTGAGATAATCGATTTTGAAATATTCTTATGGGGGTAGGTGATCCGGTCGGCCGTGTGATCCGGTCGGCCGTGTGATCCGGTCGGCCGTGGATTACGTTAACTAACGTATTGCACAAACGAGCCGTACACCCAAGCGAGCCGTACACCCCCGAACACCATAGTAAATGCGATTTTTCAGGCCCTTAGATATCAACAACGCAAGGTTTATTTTGCTTTATCTTTGACGACGTAGATCTTTTTAGTATAACTAACAGACTAGATTAATTGAAATTTATTATAAATGATTACATACATACATTACCAAAAAATACGCGGGCGGCGACCGACGAAGATATGTATACTAACAGTACGTGGCAATTATATATAACTACGTATGATAGATCTATACGTATTCATAAATTAAATCGGATGACATCTAAAGACTCAACAATAAGTCTCGGGTGTTGAAATATCAAGTTATGAAAAATCGCATTTACTATGGTGTCTACAGTACTTTGGGACTAACTATGTAGAGCTTATTATTAGTGGGCAACTTCCCGGGTAATAGTTCGGTCGCGCCGAGATATTTTACCAGGAGTCGGCCTGTCCTTTTCAGACAAGGTTCGCACAACCCAGATAGTTCTGTCCATTACCACTCCCTTTGTTCATGAGGCCCAACATGCACGAGGTAGGGTTCCCATCATGGATGCTGTTAATACTACAAACATTGACAATGCTAAACGAACTTTTGTATGCCGACGAACACTTGGAACTAAGATTTTTTTGAACGAACATTATTCTAAACAAATTCTATTCTAAATATTATCCTAAACAAACAGTAACTTAAAACGAACACTGCCTTAATGAACCAGGTATCTTAGAATTGCTTTTGGCATTTGGGTGAACCTACCAGTGGTCAAAACGAGTCTGCAAAAAATGAATATTGTATATCTTCATTGGTTCATTCGCTCTGCCTATGGGCCAGGGAATATTGTTATAAACGCAATTGAACAGATAGATTTTGATGAATGATTCATGGGTGTAAATAACATGATCAAACAGAAGACAAAACTTTGAGTTACTTAAATAGAATAGCCAGGTTTGAACAGGTTTGAGTTGAACAGGGAAACTCAAGCAACTCATTGAATGTGTAGCCACACAGTTAGGTAGGCGTATATTTTGCCTATACTGGTAACCGTCCTGTCGTTCCGCTATCATTATTTCCCACCTTCGAGTATTCTATGCTATCGAGGACTCATTAGTTATTTATCCAAAATACGAATCCGTCCTATCCAGTGGACTGTGGCTTATAATACTCATTGCTAGAGTCACGCTAAACACACACCCCCCACCCACCCAACGCCGTTGAGCAAGCGGTGAAAAAAAATACTTAGATATGACTAGCGCTAGTACCCGGGGAATGCCCGTTTGAGTGCGCCTTGTCGCCTCGGCCCTCAAAGGCTTCATGACCGATTGGCATACATCGTGTTGAGTTGAACGGATTAAAAATGTGCTTCACCCTGCAGTGGCACCCAACAGTTTGGGCCGAGTTTAATGATCATCGCGACTAGTCTAGTTCAAAATTATAATTGCGTGAAACGGCGCCAGACAGGTCCCATGACATAGAAATAACGAATGACATCAAGCCCTCAATGTGCACAACGGCGCTTTCACGACCTACTTTGGTTTCTGTTCAAACGCCGAAAATGATATGGTTCCGGGCGGATTCCACGGCTGCCCAGGTGGATTTGACAAAAGCCGTCCTGTATATTGTGGGTGGAGCCGTCCATGTCGTTTTTGTGCTGGTTACCAGCTTTCAGTCCCAAAGACGTAGTTACGCTTCGTCGGATGACGGGATGTATCATACAAACAGAAACATAGGCAATACCATGCAGTACATTCGAAGTTACAGAATCGGTTTAATAACACTAGTGTGGCGGCGTAGCCCCTGTAAAGGACTGGTAAGTCCATTACTCGTGGACAAATCGGCCGTAATTGTAATGAACCCGTCAACCATCCTCCAAGGCATGCTGGCGAGGATGTTCCAGAGTTCTATAAATTCTATGACCGCAATCTTTCTACAGAATTGTAGATTAACGAACGCACAGGAGAATGATGACAAAATGTCTCAGTTTGTATTTATGATACCAGGTGATTCGGCTCCCGTCCTTTTTCAAGCCAGATTTTAATAACCCACGTCACGGGCAAACGTACCCTTATGCTCACGTCGTTATGGAAAGTCGGATAATCCGGCAGATCGAAAAGTCTTGCTAAGATACTGCATGTACACTTTCGGAGGGAAGATGATTGTTCCTGACACGGCAGGCAAGAATAGCTCGTTCTCTAGCTGCAGCAGAAAGCTGGCAAAAATGTTAAGGCCCACATTGCAGAAGCTTCTAAATTTATCTCTTTCTAATGCTTCGTGACCTAGTGCATCTTTCAAATGGCTTCAATTCCCCCCAGACCTGTCGCAAGAAATCTGTGTCGAGATGAGCGAACTGAGGTCCGACCTGTCTTAGAGTCATTTTCTCGCCCTTAAGCGCGAGCAACTTTCTTCTATCCCTAGCATTGAGCCTTCGGTGCAAGTTGTTGAAACCCGATTCCTGCATGAGATGCGATAGCGACCTTGCGTTTCCTCTAGAAACTTGAGTGGGGTCTTCATAGTTTCGATCTGGGCCGTATTCCTTTGATTCCAGGGCCTTCTTATTCCCGCTCTCTGCCGTCTTATCAGCTTGATGGTCGATAGGAGCGGGAATTGTGCATTCCTCCTGTGCAGCACTGACTTCACCACCAATCCTATTTTCAGCGCAGCCCTCATCCTCCTTACTGCTAGTGGGTTGAGGAGGCAACGCCGGCTGTAAATAATAAGAGAGTGAAAGCGACGGTGGCTTTTCCGTGACCTGATCGGAAGACTGAGGTTCATTCTTATTGAAACTGTGTGCACTGAGAATTCTCGGATCAATAACCTCGAGGCCCTGGGAGACTGATCGTGAGCTGAGAGACGAAGTTTCTCGAGAGAAACAAGATGCCACTGAGGTGGTTCTGCTGGTCGAGGTTTCGTCGATCCTTGAATGACGGTATTCTTCGGGATTCTCCATGATAAACCCATTGACCGATAGGGCGGGAACGAGAACATTGTTTGAAAGTTGATGCCCGTTTTCTTGTCGCAGCGGGATGTAATGGGAGAAGCGCGCTTTCTTAAGGCACTCCTCTCTTGTGTACATAGGAAAGTCTTGCGATTCATTATCGCAGGCGCGTTTTCTTTTTCGCGGTGGCTTTGGATTTCGCCAAATTGCATCCTTAAGCCCGTGAGTATCGTGCAAGTGGTGTCGAATTTCGCGTTCATTCTGAAACGTTTGAGAGCATCCACAAACAGGCTCTATCGTTGGCCAGAGAAGTTTAGGCAAATGCTGGCTTTCAATATGTTCCTTCAAATGGCCATTTCGTGACCAGTATTGCAGCCGTTCTTCGGCCGGCTGATTAATATCCCACAAACAGAAAGGGCAGTAGGCGGGGCGGATGATGGTATGGCGATACCTGATGGCTTCGCAGTGCAGGGTCCGCCATGACTCGAGATGAACAGCACAATGGTCGCGCCATTGGGGTGAGAGAAACCATTCCATACACTCGTAACAGAAATGTAGCCGCGACTCAGGTACGTTGAGTTCAGTAGCTTTTTCCTGCCGAATGCAATTGTGAATATGGGCGCTTCTTGCCGATTTTGATAAGCTGTGTCGATCCGAATTAGCTGCTGTGTCGTTGTTGTGGAGGCCGACTTACATTTCAATACCAAGCTGGCAGCGTTTCACGGGGCAATGACCATCAATTGGCTGTTCGTTCGGAAGATATGTTACATCTTCGTTCCGAGAGCATAGAGTCTGGATATCTTCCACATAGTGAAGCTTCTCTTCGAAGGTCAGTTCAGGGGTACCAGACATGGCGTGTGCGATTCGTGCAAGCTCCGGCATTATCAAGTATTGGGCACGTGTGCAAATATCTTTCATCACTTCGATAGGTTCCCCCTTCCGACGGTTAAGGATGTCTTGATCTCTTTTCGCCTTTACCCATGAGTCTTGATAGGTTTTGAGCGCAATTCGCCGTTGGCGCACCAGTGCCTCTCTATATTGCAGCTTCCCAACCATGAGGCCCTCCTCATCACCGACTTTTTCCAAGAGCTCAACACGGTTTTGGATCTCAGTGATCTCTGGTAGCTTCAATATACTTTCCTTTATGTGGGCAGGCAGTTCGACCGGCATCCCGGGTTCGCAAAATTGGCTATACCCTTGAAAGTAGGCGATGTGCTTTGTTTGTGCTTTCTCATCCAAGATAGCAGAGACTGTGTCAATAGAGGAGCAGTGTGCTTGGTAATGCTCTGGAAACGTGTTTGGGTCTTTCTGAGCTAGAATTTGGGAGACTGGCGCAGAGCCATAACTTTCTATATGAAGCGTCAGGAACTCGGCTGTCCTCAGTCTCAATTGTTATTAAATGGCTTACTTTCGACTTCTTTGGCAAGGTTTCGTCGTAAGCAATGTATTGTTGGATGCTCACTATACCCTGCAGCATCAAATATTTGGTGTAGGTAGGCAGAGAAATCTTTGCTCGTGAGAGGAATATCCTGTGGTCCACTGGCCGTCACATTCGTGAACAGTGGCTTTTCCATAAAGCTTTTTTTCCATCGTAGTGGAATTTCTCCATTAGACAGATCATATTTTACTAAGTCCTCTTTGGTCTCGATCCCGAAGAGAGCACCTCTTACTAATGCAAGGCCAAGCAGAAGGTCACCAGAGGCAAATTGTGGTCGTTTACTATCCCTGATTCCGATTCCAAACCTATGTAAAGTCAGTATATATCATAGGAAGTGGATATTCCAAGTCATACACTGTATAATCGGAGTCTCGGTTATTCTTAAGCCACTTCTGATTGACTTTCCATCCAGTTTCCCATAGGGCTGTCGTTGATGGAAAAAGAACCAATTCAATATGCTAGAACTGGGAATTAGAATAGGATAATTATTTATATTTTGTCAACTTACCTCGTATCGAAGACCTCTTTCTTGCTTATTCTCATCGGAAGGCATGAACGATCCAACTCTTGCTCCTGTAAAGAGATACAACTGAAGTGCGAATAGTATGAGAGCTTTGAGCCCTCTAGGAATAAACTTTTTATGATCAACCCGCCACATCGAGGAGACAACTTTCATAAAGTCTTCCTTTGTAAAGTTGTACTTTTGCTTTTTTTTATTCACCACTTTGCCGTCTTTGGTTAAGGTATTTTTGATCCACTACATCGAAAAGGGTTAGTGTTGCCGAAAACGTGAGACGACTAAGGACTTACACTGTATACTTCTTTCCTGTCTGTTTCAGAGATCTCTGTACCGGTAGACTCTTTAAACCCACCGAAAAAACGCTCCGCCCACGCTTTAGCTGTTCTCACTATTGGTTTCCCGCTCTTGCAGAGTCTGCCACTGGTAGAATTCGCATACCACCGAATGAACTCTTTTACTATTTCATGGCTTAGAGGCAAGCAACCTACAACAGTTTCATAATCATCAAATCCGTTTTCTGGGTCTGCAGTGAAGCTAAGAAATGATCAGCTCCGCCATCAATCAATCTTTCCTGTCCGGATTTCAAACTCACTTAAGCCAGAGACTCAAAGTTTGTTAGTGTAACCTTTTAGTCCTTGGAAGTTTTCTATCCTTGTCTCGAACAGCATCTTCCTCCTTGTGGGCTCCGGGGATATAACCATTTCTCTGCCGTAAGAAACGGCGTCGTTCTTTGGCCTTCTCATCACGCTTGGAGAAAAAGTCTTTTCGACCCATAGCCAGATATTGATTAATACCTGATCAAAGGTGAAGAGACAGCCTTTTGGAAGCAGTTGTCTGTAGATTCAAATAATGAATGGATGCTTCTCTTAATGAGACCGAGGGGGGAACGAAACCTCTTTTTATATTTTTGGTCACTGGAGACGACACGTGATAGTGTAAAGATAGCTTTAAACTGCATAATCTTGAACACAAAGGCCTGCCTCACTTTTGGTGTTGGGGGTAAATGACGCGGTTTTTTGATTCAATGGAGACTTCCAGAAAGTGGAAGGCCTTACAAGGACCATTGATGCGCTAGTTATCACAAAATAGATAACCCTGTGGGGCATGACCATTTTTGGTATAGTCTAATTTAGGCTGGAAGAAAAGAATACAGCTTGCTGACTGGACAATGGGTGCTTGTGAGTAAGCAGTGGCTGAGTGATCATGGACCGTTCACTGAGCGGTCACTGAGCAATCACTGAGCAGCAACCGATGATCACTGAGCATCCATGATTGGTCACTGAGCAATCACATGACTGCACTGACCAGATCACTGACCATGAGCCCATGCTGACATTTACTCAGTGAGCCTGAGCCTGATCGCCCTCATTAAAGCGGCGGCAGCCCAGACAGGAAAGTCCCACCCGGCGGACATTATCCTGTGTATATAGGCGCATATATACTGGAAAAGTTCCGGCACAACGGACTACTCGATTGGGTAACCACGTGACCAATCCCATCGGAGGATGGGGCGCATCCCACCATGGGATAGGGCACATCCTACGACAGGACGGGACGACTCATCGCCGGATAGGAAGGACTGGATATATAAGGACATTCATTTGGCATCATGTATTTAGTTCTTCGCGATCAATTTACACATTGTTACTTGGTTACTACCTTTAGTACTTTGCACTTCACAGTTCACCTTTAAGACAACCCAACCTACAAGTAGGGGATTCACTTAGTAGCAATACTTAGTGATTGACTTACTTGGCGCGCACTTCTGGCACGTTCTGCAAGATACTCAACAGGATCTATCCCGCAGTAAGGCCTTGCGAGGCAACGGTACGATTGAGAGATATTCTTGGAATTCGAAGTTGTGCCGAGAGGGCTGGAATCAGCCGTGACAGCACGTATCGTTATTGTACCCGATTACAACAACGACTTAGGTAACTATCGCCCTTTCTGCACTTACTCACAGTGACCAGTCGGCTACGCGTAATAATTAAATGGGATGGATCATCAATTTATATAGCCGAAAAGGGAAGGTCTTGGTAGAATTATGCAATTGCGGTTTACCGTGGTGAAGACCGTAAGGGACCGCGGTTCACTATAGTGCGGTCTCAACCCCCGAATTCGAGACCGTAAGACCGTGCGGTCCGGTCCGCGGTCCTCGACCTGAGGACCAAGACCGCACCATGCAGAGGCCTACCTTCGGATAATAATTAGGTATAAATGATCCCGAATATCACGTATATTTCTCGAGGCCTGGTTAACAAGAACTTGGTCTTTATGGAAGATGATCTCTTCCGTAAGGATGAGCTTACACCTATGAGGGATTAATATCTTCGATGGCGAGAAATCCATGACCGAGACCTTATCTCAACTTCCGTCTGGGATCGACTTTTAGTAGCCCTGCGGGCACTTGAAGCTCTTCGGAATGAGGAGATAGGGTCGATTTCTCTGGAGATGATATATCTTTTCCTATTCTATCAATTTCGGCGACTCAAAATCAGCAAAGAGATCACGTCTTCTAAAAGAGACAGACTGTATGAGGCAATTTTGGAGTCGCTATATCCTGGATAATGGGAGAATATGAAAGAGATTATCCGGCGACGTCATTGTTACAGGCTCACGGGGTAAATGAAGATTGGAAGGCGGTGGTCCTTTGTCGTCGATCGCTTGTCGTATGGAGTAATTCTTCTCGTAGGGAAAAAGATTTCCACTGTTATGTAAGTAAAAGCTTTCCCTTTCCATGGTAAAGTACGGGCAGTAGCTGAAATATCTATTAGCTATAGGCACGACGTTCCGTGGAAAAAGCTGGAATCTCTCCTAACTTATATTATAAAAAACTATCCGATAGCTCTCTGTATATATAATGAGGCTAATAGATTTGCTAATAATTCGCTGGTAAATCAATCTTAACCTCTTATGGGAGCAGTAGGGGAGCTAAGTGAACTTGAGTCGCTCCTTGACCAAGGATAGAAGTTGGGGAGTCAGGAAGCAATCACAAATAATGTAAGTTTGGATTGAGGAGTATTCCCCCGGGCTGAAAAAAGGCCGTGAGCAGCAAATGCACTATCTTGTACGCCTCTTTCATTTTGTGGTGCATTGATGTATTATTAAAAAGTGGAATATTAATAGATGGCCGGATGGTGTAGTTGGTTATCACGTGTCGTTAACACCGACAAGGTCCTGGGATCGAACCCCAGTCTGGTCACTTTTTTTTTTTTTTTTTTTTTCTCTCTAAACCTTATTGCTCTATTACTCCGTCCATACTTTATTACTCCGTATAGTATGCCAGACACGGGTGCAGCGCGAGGGTGCATACTCTGCCGAGACGGCCGTGATAGTGGCGAATGACCTTGTTCGTTCCCAGGACACGAAACTTTGGCGGCGGAAAAACAGAACAGCACCCAGTCTCCACATTTCGTTCTTTGTCTATAGCAAATAAAGAATAGCTTCGGGCCAATGTAGTAGAATAATTTAAAAGCCAGCAAATTTCCCCCTATACTGTCTCCTTAGTATTCTTATAGACTCTCTAGGATTCCTCTTTGGTTTCACTCCACCCTACGTCTTTCTTAAGTTGATTTCTCCCCTTCTCCGCCCTGGACTATGGCGAAGGCTAAGACCCTGCGTAAGCTCCTGCCCAAGGCCACCCTAAAAGGAAATGAAAGTCATGACGTCCTTGCTGAAGGCAATTCATCCAACCCGCAGCGATGCAGGATATCTTCCGCTTGCTTGAATTGTCAAAAGAAAAGAATCAAGGTCGGAGACTCTTGCGGTACTCTACGAATACCCAATATGTTAGTGACTTGTCTAATACAGTGTTCCGGTGGGATTCCATGCGAAAATTGCAGAGCCAAGTCATACCAATGCATCTACGACTACCAAAGCGACCGTAGAAGGAGGGCTCATATTGCCGCGTTATCAGCCACTCATAATGCGCTTCTCTGAATGATTGTTGCCCTTCGGTCTGGAACCAGAGAAGACGTCTTACGGTTGATTCGGCGACTTCGAAAATTGACAACAGATGAGACCGCCATCCAAGCTGCTACTAGTGGGGAATTGTTTGATTATACGCTGGAAAGCCAGGTATTCTCGCTGTGAATGGTGGGGCATAGAGGACCTTTATCATGTCTCCTAGATTACTAGCAAATAACTGCATATTATTTGCATCTAAATGTCATGAAAAAATATCAAGAGCATAGAAGCTGGAAAGATCAGTTATAATAGACTGTTGACAATAAGATCTCTGACTAAATCACAAGATAAAGAGAACAAGAGACAAAGCAATTCAATCGTGAAAAAGGCGAAAAAGGCGAAAAAGAGGAAAGAACATCCACGATAATCATCCAGCGCAAGGCGAATGGCCAAGATTATCGATCAAGTTTGCCGTGTCCCGATGAACAAGGCGGACATGTGCATTGTATTTGTCCCTTCGTCCAAAAGTCTTCTTGCATTTTGGTGCGGGGCATTTGAGCGAGTTCGGCGCGAGGTGGGTCGATTGGATGTGTCGCCAGAGGCTGCTTTTGACCTCGAAGGTACCGTGTACAACTTCCCATTTGCACACAAAGGCTTCAGGTCGGCTCGAGCTAGAATGATGCCTTCGTGGAATATCAAATAGAGTTAGAGAATGATTTGGCATTAAAGGCCTAAATTGACTCACTTAATCATCTTCATCTTCTGGTCTTCCTAGGCTGGTTGCTCCTGGAGCCTTACATGATTGTCGACTATCGCTTTCCGAATTTGCCCAGTCGAGTGATTAACAGCTAAAGGACTAGCAGATCTACGCGGGGTCCCTGAGTCCCGGTATAGCCCAAATTGATCAATGACGAGGAGCTTTCGGTATTAAGGTAGTTGTTCTAGGCAGTACCATAGGTAACTATAGGGCTGTTCGCCGTCGGCCATATGAGACGAGGATCAGATTGAGCGGGTAAGGATGGCCATGTAAGCACTGGGTCAAATCGGAGCCATGGTTAGGCAGGGAAGGGATACAATAAAATCATAGACAGACTATTATCCTCATGAATTGGTAGAAGAGGTGATATATGTTCTACTAAGGGTGTAATGGCGGCACCCTAATCATGAAATTGCGATGCTATAGTCCTTAAGAGGAATTTGTATAGAAAACAAAATACGGTTGAGTTCAATGAAATAACAAATGTCTCGTCGAATGGAGCTGAGCTCAGGAAATTCCAAGTTAAGGAAAGAATCAAAAGGAGATATGTAGGACTGGGGGAAGTGTCATTTGAATATTCAAGAAGCTGACATTCTACGCATTAGTGACCCGGCACGCCGCTGCAGTCGCAGGACGCACAAAAAGGACCATCGATTTCGCCCTGATAATTTTTTTTTTTTTTTTTTTTTTCATTTTTTGGTTAAAAAAATTTTTAGGCCACCCCACTATGCAACTATAATTAATATGATTATAATATATGGACCACTTTATCTAGATGGAGGAGTTAGTTATTCTGTGATCATAGTGAATAAAGTTTTGGATCGAACTCTAGCACGGTCAATTTTCTCTTTTGTCCGAAAGAGATGGATTATGTATTATTCATAACAAGGGGATTAACTCATCGTCTACCTATGTTAACGAGATCATATAGCTCCAATGAGCCGTCAAGTAACGAGTCCCACAATATCATATCATCGAAAATGATATAATGGTGTTTAGGTATAGGGTGTAGCTTTATTAGGGTTACCTTACGTGATATCTACACCGACATTACTGAAAGATTCGTCTCCTATAACTACTTCACGAGAGTCCGTTGCTTATCTCAGTAGCTATCTCGTCATTGCTCATACAGTCAAGACTCGATTTTGTCCCCAATCACTACAATACAGACACATTGCCTCCCTACTAGGGAGCGCGGATAGACCCTATCTGATGCTACGGTCTAAGACCGCAGTGCTAGGTGACCCGTCACGGCCGCTACTGTCTTCTTGTCCTCTGACTGCGAGAGGTCACCAATAAATAGAGCTTAGCCGTTGAGTGAGGGTAACACCTGGACACAAAAAAGAGCACGTACAACCGTGACTTTTCAATCGATACCCCTAATTATCACGTGCCGTTAACACCGACAAGGTCCTGGGATCGAACTCCAGTCTGGTCAACTCCTTTTGACCGTTCCTTTTCTTTCTATCTCTACATAGCTTGCACAAGAGAGCGTTCCCGATTTTGCTTATCGCTCTTTGCCGAGTTATCAAGTTTCTTCCAGCAAGTTAACTCTATCCAAAGCATTCGCTTATCACAATAACGGTTATCACCAGACTTTCACGCAGCTTTTAACTAGCTATACCTTTACCATTTGAGAAAAATCCACGTAGTCACTGGCAATCTTTTTTATTCCACAAATCTGGCGTAACATCATCGAAACATGGCATCGAATTGACTAAACTGAACCGGAACCATCATTTGATGACTGAGTGTAACGGGGGCCAGAATCGAGGCTGATCACGGGCGTCACGTGAGGGCCTCTTATCCTTAGCCTTTCATGAGGGCCATGTTTACGTTCTTTAAGCTTTCGATAGACGGATTGTCGGCTACACCCAATCAAATCAAGTTCGGCCTGAGCCCCTCATACTGAGTGTATTGATTGAAGAAAAGAGAGAACTCTATTGGGTAGATTAAAACACCCTATATAAAATATAAAGGAGAGTGGGCCGCTTAGTATAACCCCTGTCGTGGCGCCTTGTCTCAACACGTTTTTTATGCATTCAATCACCTACTGCTGATATTCTCTTGACCGCCTCGCCGTACCCCGCCCTTTTGAATTGTTTGTCCCCCTTTGGCCCCCATCAATCGAGACACCCACCAAGTTCAACGTCTTGCAGTTTTCCTTCCTTTATATATCCGTGTAAGCGACTATGCCTGACCCTAAGCAATATACAATTGGCTGGATCTGCGCTATTGGTACTGAGTATACTGCGGCGTAAGCCTTTCTTGATGAGAAGTACTAGATACTAGAACCCCTATTGCCTGCTGACAATAACGACTACGTATGTGGCAAGATTGGGAAGCATCACGTTGTTATCGCCGTCTTGCCGGATGGGGAATACGGGAAATCCTCTGCAGTAAGTGTCGTAAGGGATATGTTGTATAGCTTTCGTAATATCCGAATCGGTCTAATGGTCGGCATTGTAGGTGGTGCACCAAGCTTGAAGCATGATATCCGCCTCGGAGACCTCGTGATTAGTGCTCCTCGCGATGGTAACGGTGGTATCTTCGAATACGACTTCGGCAAAACCGTACAAAATCAAGCCTTTCAACCAATAGGAGTTCTTAATCAGCCACCAACAGCCCTGCGAGCGGTAGTAACCGGACTAAACAGTCACTATAAGAGCGAAGGCTATTAGTTTTAAGAATACATCGATAGTATTCTGGAGAAGAAACCAAGACTACGGAAGAAGTATAAGCGCCCAGACCTAACTAGCGACCGGCTTTATCGAAGCGACTGCATCCATCCACGAGATAACTAAGTAAATTGTACAGAAGCATGTGGTGATGATCCGTCTTGCCTAATTATGCGCCATGAACGGACGGAGGACGAAGATAATCCGATAATATACTATGGCTTGATTGCTTCCGCTGATTAGTTGATGAAGGATGCTTTAATTCGGGATCGACTCTCCGCAGAGAAGGACGTTCTCTGTTTTGAAATGGAGGCGGCGGGGCTGGTTAACCATTTTCCTTGCCTAGTCATTCGTGGTATATACGATTACGTAGACTCCTATAAGAATAAAGAGTAGCAAGGCTATATAGCTATGGTAGCGGCTGTATATACGCGAGATCTTCTCTATCGACTTACTCTAAATAGAGTTGAGAACGAGAAGAGTATCAGCGAACTTCTTCACCGCAGTTAGTCTTCCTGATTTCCCTATTAATATGTTGTATCTTTTCTTATAATATATAGTGAATGCAGTGGTCTTGAATACCGAAGCTAATGTTGTAATAATAAGTTTAAAATTGATTTAAAAGGAGGACCGTGAAGTATTAGAGTGGCTCACTTAGGAAAGGTAAGGTGTTTATCAGAGTAACTATCTGAAGAGGAGATAACCAGGGACTGGCCAGTGGCTCCTTGAATCGACTACTTACAGGGACTGGCGAACTAAGGATAAGCAGACGCTTTTCTGTTTAGGTATTCCCGGAGCCGGGAAAACCATTCTGGCTGCAATAGTGATTAAAGACCTCACTATATAATACTCGAGGGATATAACGATAGGTCTTGTATATATCTACTGTAGCTATCGGCGGAGAGATGAGCAGAAAGTTGAAGACTTACTCGCGAGTATCCTTAAACAACTCGCACTCACGGTGCTAGAAAGCGTGAGAAAGCTTTACGAAAAACATAAGGACAGACAGACGCGGCTATTACTGACGGAGCTTTCGAGAACTCTATAATCTGTGGCAGCGATATATGCAAAGGTATTCGTGGTTATTAACGCACTTAATGAATGTTAAACTATGGATGACTGCCGAAACGTGTTCTTATCACACCTCCTCGATCTTTAGATGAAGTGCGCTGTGAAATTGTTTGCTACCGCTAGGCTAATACCGGAAATTACTGAGAGGTTCACTGGTTCTTATCTGGAAATTCGCGCTTATGAAAGTGATATACGTAAATATCTAGATGGGCGGATTTCACAAGCCGGATCTGAGCTACTAGAGATATATAAAGAAGAGATTAAGAACAAGATCACCGAAGTTATAGATGGAATGTGTGTTACCCTTGTTATTTCCTTTCGCTAATGCTGAAGATCTTAATTATGAACGTAGGTTTCTACTGGCACAACTTCATTTCGACTCTATTAAGATAAAGATGACACTCAAGCTGCTTAAAGAAAAACTGAGCGCTCTTTCCAGGGGATATGATGTATATGATTAGGCGTATGAGGATACTAAATGCCGAATCGAAGAGCAGGATTCTGATGTATTAAATCTTGCTATAAATACTTTGATGTGGATCACTTGCGCTTAGAGACAGCTTACTATTCGAGAACTTTAAGAGGTACTTGCAGTAGAAGAAGACCGAAGCTTCCTCGACGAAGAGAATATTACTAGGGAGGGATTTATTATCTCGGTTTGCGCTGGATTAGTCACGATCGATGAAGAAAGTAAAGTTATCCGTTTGGTTTATTATACGGCGTAAGACTATTTTGAAAGGAAGCGGAACGCTTGGTTTTGTGATGCAGAGTTCTAATTAGTAACTGTCTATATAAGATACCTGTCATTTAATATGTTTAAAAGCGGTTACTGTATAAGTGATGAAAGGTTTGGGACGAGTCTACGACAAAATTCACTTTATAACTATATAGCCAAGAACTGGGGGTACTATACTCGTGGAGCTCGCAGAGGCATAGAAAGTCTAATTCTAGGATTTCTTGAGAGCGACGCGAAGGTCTCTACCTCAAGCTAAGCGCTTAAAACTTGGCCTTTGGGGTACGCCGATTTCAGTCGGCGTAGTCTAAGAATGGCCACAGGCCTGCACTTGACGGCTTATTTTAGGCTACATGAAGCAGCGAGCTACCTTCTTAAACATAGCTATGGTCTTGGGTGTAAGGACATTTTCGGTGGTACGCTATTGTCCTGGGCTGCAGAGAACGGACATAAGGCTGTCGTCGAGTTACTTCTAGAAAAGGGCGCCGATATTAATTCCAGAGATAAATGTGGCTAAACGCCGCTATCTATAGCTATAACGACCGGACACAAAGCTATCGTGCGGCTACTTCTGGCTAAGGGCGCTGACTTTGACCCGATAGATGAGGATGGCAGGACGCCGCTATTTTAGGCTGCAGAGAACGGATATAAGGCTATCGTCGAGTTACTTCTAGAAACGGGCGCTGATATTGATTCTAGAGATATATATGGCCAAACGCCGCTATTTATGGCTGTAACGACCGGATATAAGGCTATCGTGAGGCTACTTCTAGCTAAGGGCGCTAACTTTGACCTAAGAGGGGGGTTTGGCAGAACGCCGCTATCCCAGGCTGTAAAAGAAGGACACGAGGTTATCGTCGAGCTACTCGTAGTAAAGGGCGCCGACTTATATACGCGAGATAAGGATGGTAGAACACTACTATCCTGGGCTATAGAGGACGGAAACGTGGTAACCGTTAAGCTACTTCTAAAAATAGGCGCCCATATTAATCCGAGAGATAAAGATGGCCTAACGCCGCTATTTATAGTAGCATTAAACGGATATAAGGCTATCGTCGAGTTCCTTCTAGAAAAAGGCGCCGATATTAATTCGAGAGACAAAGATGGCCGAACGCCGCTATTTATAGCTGCAGCGACTGGACACGAGATTATCGTTGAGCTACGTCTTAAAGGGGGCGCCGACTTTAATATAAGAGATAAGGATGGTAGAACGCCGCTATCCTGGGCTGCAGAGGACGGAAGTATAGCAATCGTCGAGTTACTTCTAGAAAAAGGCGCCGATATTAATTCGAGAGACGAAGATGGCTAAACGCCGCTATTTATAGCTGTATCGACTGGATACGAGATTGTCGTTGAGCTACTTCTTAAAAGGGGCGCAGACTTTAATGCGCGAGACGAGGATGGCAGAACGCCGCTATCGTAGGCTATAGAGGACGAAAATGTGGCAATCGTCGAGTTACTTCTGAAAATAGGCGCTGACTTTGATCCGAAAGATAAATATAGCTAAACGCCGCTATTTATGGCTACATCGACCGGACACGAGGTTATCGTCGAGCTACTCCTAGCAAAGGGCGCCGAATTTTATGCGCGAGATGAGGATGGTAGAACACCACTATCCTGGGCTGTAGAGGACGGAAACGTGGTAATCGTTAAGCTACTTCTGAAAGTGGGCGCCGACTTTGATCCGAGAGATAAATATGGCCGAACGCCGCTATTTATAGCTACATCGACCGGACACAAGGTTATCGCCGAGTTACTCCTAGCAAAGGGCGCCCATATTGATCCGAGAGATAAAGATGGCCAAACGCCGCTATTTATGGCTGCAGCGACTAGACACGAGATTGTCGTTGAGCTACGTCTTAAAGAGGGCGCCGACTTTAATACGAGAGATAAGGATGGCAGAACGCCGCTATCCTGGGCTATAGAGGACGGACATAACGCTACTACCGAGTTACTTCTAGTAAAGAGCGCTGACTTTGATCCGAGGGATAAGGATGGTAGAACGCCGCTATCCTGGGCTATAGAGGACGGGAACGTGGCAATCGTTAAGCTACTTCTGAAAATGGGCGCCGACTTTGATCCGAGGGATAAATATAGCCAAACGCCGCTATTTATAGCTGCATCGACCGGACATAAGGTTGCCGTCGAGCTACTCCTAGTAAAGGGAGCTGATATTGATTCCAGAGATAAAGATGGCTAAACGCCACTATCTATAGCTGTATTGAACGGATATAAGGCTGTCGTCGAGTTACTCCTAGAAAAGGGCGCGGATATTGATTCGAGAGACGAAGAGGGCTAAATGTCAATATTTATGGCTGTATCGAACGGAGACAAGATTGTTGTTGAGCTACTTCTTGAAGAGGGCGCCGACTTTAATGCGCGAGATAAGGATGGCCGAACGCCGCTATCCCGGGCTGCATGGAACGGACATAACGCTGTTGTCGAGTTACTTCTGGTAAAGGGCGCCGACATTGATTGGTAAGATGAAGATCGTAGAGCGCCGCTATCCTAGGCTGTAGTGAAAGGACACGTCGCCGTCGTTGCGCTATGCTTTCGGTAGAACAAAAGACATTTGTGGGAATTTCCGTTCGGCGGGTGTAGATATAACGGTCTAGAAAGCAGTTACCTGCTCAAAGATCTGTGTTACTTTCTGGTTTGTATAATGATATACTTAAAGCACCACCACTGATGCTGAGAATGTCAAGATTTCACAGGAAATCGTACTGTAGAAGGTTATTGTCCTGGACCTTCTATATAGTCGGATCTTTCACAGCGGTAGACGGTCTCAAAATTTCACTGCAAGATACAAATATCAAAGATCTATACTATGGTGCTTGGATAAATGGAGCTTATAGCCATTTAGTGATGGAAACATATAAACGCTGCCGGGAATATCACATTGACGACCAGGATTGTTGAAGAACATATTCATGAGTCCGAAGATGCGTCTGGATTGCGTCCATTCAAGAAGAGTGGAATTCCCTGGCTACCGGGACAAGTTCTGGGCGCGCTAAGCACACCGGGCATCGAAGAATCTGCTCAGCCTGTTCTCTGTCAACCAATCCATCTTGCTCGAGGCTAGGAAATCGTACGTCCGAATTTATCAAGTGATGAGACCAAAAGGTCTAACCGAAGCGCAGCAACAGATGCAAGAAGCAACGACGCTCTCTAACTCATTTGTAAATGGTGAATAATTCGCAAATAAGCCTATCATCGTGTTTCTATATATAATTGACATTTCGCAAAAGTGTTCGCTGTTTCACTGCTTTCCACCCACTTTACTGACATACTTTGCTGGATAGTTCTAGGGGCTGAACCGCACAGGAAGTGGTAATGGCCACGGTAGAGCAAAAAGACAATTGAAAATTTCCATTCCGCGGGTATGGACATGCCGGGCTAACCTGTTACCTGCCTAAAGAACTTTATTGCTTTCCGTTTTATACGATGGTAAATTTAAAGTAGCCCCGGAGGGGCTAAGAATTGACATGTTTCATACGAGATACTAGAGTAAAATCTTACCCTGGTTCTTGCTTGTGGCCTAAAATCCAATATTTCACGGCGGTGGCACGTAAGTGTCAAAGAAATATACTATGGTGTATGGATAGATGGAGCTTATAGCCGTTGAGTGAGGGGAATATATTGATACAGCCGGGGATATTATACGGGCGTCCAGGATTGTCGAAGAATATAGGCAATTTATGGTCCCGGAAATACGTCTGAAGCGCGTCCTTTCGAGAATAGCGGAATTCCTTCGCTACCGGGAGAAGATCTAGACGCGCTAAGCACACCGGGCATTGGAGAATCTGTTTAGGCTGGGTCTCCTCTGATACATCGCGGGAAGCGATCTTAATGTTTATTTCATTAAACCGAATGTGCGCTTTCAGACCACGAGGCACATAAAGTCGGTTTAACTCCAGCCGGAGGTCTAGGGATCGGATACGGTCTATATTAATAACGAATCATTAATCGTGTTAACGTCTCGATTTTGAAATTTAAGATTAGTAAGAGTAATTCTCTTAGGTTAGATTCGACTATCGTCTGGGGTGAACCTAATCTGTTCCCCTATATAGTTACTTTCGATGATACGGTTACTAATCTCACGAAAGAACTTAGCACGAGCGTTATTCTTTACCGAATTATAAAGTTTTTTTCGCCGAGACTTAATTTTATTCTAAAGCTTTTATAGGTCCTTAGAACGCTTATCACTAGACTTACGCGTATCTTTTAACTAACTAAACTCTATAATAAGATCCGCCCATAGTCGCTGGCTTTCTTATTTCTATTCTATAAGCTTAGGGTCTAATTCGACCCTTATTTTTTACGCCGGCGTGGCCTTCTATAGTGCGGAAGGATCCCGCGTGATACTCGCGCGCGTCGCGAGGCTAAGTAGGGACTTTCGGGATAGCGTCTCTATAAAGATTAATTAGGTGTTATCTATAATCGAGATGTAATTAGCGAACGTCTTTCCTTAGGTATACCCTATAATATGATTCCGTGAATGCTCGTCGAGATACCCTATATAACTAGTTTAGTAACGAGCCTACCTCTTATACCATAAGGAATATACGAACTTATATTTACCGCCGCCCCTTTACGGTACTTATAGAGAGTTCCTTTATCTTTAAACCCGGCCGACTCATTAGCTACGGCCTCCCACTATCTCGCTTAATAGTATTATAGGGTACGCTGGGGATCGGTGATAATAAGGCCGGATCTATCCTAATAGGTGCCTCGTAGGATCGGAAGTTCCTGGACGCTCTCCTTGAAATTAATCGGTGTACTAAGACGGTGTTCCGGTATCTTCGTGAGCCGCTAGATATTAGCTAGATATTTAATATATTCGCTGTCGAAGGCGTCATCGAGAAAGGTATATATAAGTATATCCTAGATAACGTAAAGTCCTAAATTATCGTTCCTTTCGGTATACGTGTAAACGGGCCTAGTAGGACTTAGAATATATAATAGATATAATTTTTAATGCTGAACTCACGGTACGCCTTCGTTCCTTCGGCCCTTATTTAACCTATGCCTCACCCGTATTAGAAGAACCTAGGAGGTAGGATCTTCGGGATGTTTCACTATGAAGAGTTTAATATCTTTCTATTTTAATATATTATTCTTATAGATATATCCCGACGATTCGATTAACGTCCCCGGTCGGGCACTCGTGGACGTCATCATTTTCCGAGAGTATTAACTTAGAAGATAGTGCGTATAGTTAGAAAGGTGATAGGGCACTAAGCTAGTAGATAATATATTATAAATAATAGATCGTCGACGTTAAACGGAGGTTATTCCTTCGCGCTTAACTTAAGCTCGTACTAGTCCGATAGCGTAACGTTAACAAGCTCACAAATAATTAGTAAGCGATCTCTGGTCCGATAAATCGAAGGCCTTACCCGCTTTAGTTTCTGCTTTATTTTATAGGGGGGCCTCCTACCCCCGTTCTTAGTTATAGAATATCGAGAAGTATCGCGCTAGGGTTTAGAAAGACGACTTTCGCTTAACATTATATATATTAAGATAATAGCGGAGGAAGCCCTTAATAAGTTTCAAGCTAAACTTTTCGAGAAGCTAGAACCTCCAGTCCGGGGGATTAAGTTCTTCGGTCTATCTAGAGAGCTTAGTGATTGCTCGACCTTCTGCTCGGAAAGGGTATTACTTTTTAAAGCAGTTTCCTATAGCCACCACTAGACCTCGGCAGAGTCCGTCCATGGACACCCCTAAGGTGTCTATGACCCGTCTATGGACGCCCCTCTAGTGTCCAAAGTCTAACTGCGCTAAGTCCAGTCCAGCCCAGCCCGCACACGCTAAGTCCCAAACCTGTCCAAACCCGCCTATTTGTGCATAAAATCCTTATATAAATCTGATCACTCAGCAAAATAAAAGACTGTTATTTACTATCGTTCTTATTCGTCACACTACTAGATCCTAATATTATTATCTTCCTCAAGGAAATCTCATGAAATATCTATATATCTTTAATTGTCTACACCATTACCTTCTGATTGAACAATAAAATTAATATTATTATTATAGGCTTATGTTTTCTAAAAAGTAATGTTGGTTAAGTAATATTAAGCTTGAAAAAATATATTTTACCTCCAGGACTACACCAGGATTTATCTAAGGAAGCACATCTAGTATAAGTATAAAAATATAGCTAATTTCCCCTTAAGCTTTATATAGATTCATAGACTATATCCTTAATTTAAATACAAAATTATCAAAAATGTATTATCTCCTAATGAAATTAGGAGAAATCCTATTTATCTTAAATTAATATAGTTTGATAGCTATTGAGGTTGATGCCTTAGGCTTAATAAATAGGGTCCGAAGGATAAAAATTTTTAGACAAGGGAACTTACTAAAGTCCTAGGGTATTAGTCTTAAGTAAATTTCAAGGATTAATAGGCGGGTTTAGACAGTCCAAATCCGCCTATCTAGAAGTACGTATAGTGTAGCCAATCGGATCTTAGAGTTTTTCAGCTGAAATCGCCTATTTATAATATATCACCTAAAATCTATACTAATCCCCATCGCTATCCTACGCGTAAACAGACCCCCGGTCGTAATTTCCTAGTTTCTGTTTATCTACTTACTTATAACTTATAAGTAGTTTCTATCCTCTTAATTCTACTTTATAAACTTAAGCTCTTCTCTTATCTACCCGGGAAAATGTCATAATAAACTCAAGATTATTCCTCGTCTTTCTATAGAGATAATATTGACCTAATCCTAGAACTAGATATCTTAATCAGTTAATAAATAGCGCCTACTTCACGTTCTTTAGGTAGTAACTAGATATTAACTCGGCCACACTCTTATCTAGAGATCATTAAAGACTAGGTCCTCTATATAGAAATAAACAAAGACGAGTTTGTTAAGTGGTAGCTTATAATATCGATTAGAAGTGAGCTCTATAAGAAGAGTCACTAGTTTTTTGATATAAAGAAACGCTATTTAGATAGGTAGAGATCTTTCTATTAAGTCGCATATACCCGGACTAGGGATCCACGCATTTTATATAAGGAGTATAGCTAGCTCCTTAACTATCCGAGTCGGAAAGGAAATAGGACAACACTAATAATAAGACATTTAAAAGGGGCTAAATACCAGAAACTAGCTAGTTATACTAGTAAGACTAGTAATCTAAAAGAGCTTTTTGATCTATAAGTAAGTTCTACCGGAGATACTATCGGTTCTATTTAGTTACTAATATATAATATTATTAGGGATAACTCTACCCTCCGTCCTAGCGATCCTCGTCGATAGAATTCAATAAGAAGGCTTTTATAGAGGATATAATAGACTTTGTTACTAGTCTTCGTCTTCTATATCTTATTGTTGAAAACCCTCTTTTCCGGAAGCTTCTCTAGCGAGCCTAAGTATCACTAAGGCCTCTTTAATTCCTATCCGCTAGAACAGTTTATTAATAAATACACTAGACCGGGTAAGAAAAATAATAAATAATCCTAAAATCACTACTAGAGGGAGCTAAGCTTTTAATCGCGCTTAATTACTAGATATCACTATTCTCTTAGGCTTTTATGGTAATCACTAGTTATTTTATCGATATTAATTAGAATTATAGAGAGTTCCTACTTAGATTCGAGCCCCTAGAAGGCACTTATTCTAGTAAGAATCTTAGCTCGGTTCTTCTTACCCGCCTTAAAGACTACGATATCACTTATCGGATTTTAGTAATTATAACCAATAATACCTCGAACAACTAAACCTTAATAGACAGTCTAAATAATAAGATCGAAACTCTAGCCGAGTCTACTAGTATACTAATAGTTAGAGTTCTATATATTACATATATTATTTAACTAAGCCTCAGAGATCTTCTGATTTATATAAAGCTTAAGCTAAGGAATAAGTATACGGAGAGAGAATTCTAACCCCGTCTAAATAGTAGGAAGAAAGATATTCTATTAACACTTAATAAGGTACGTTAATTAAGTCTAATCGATATTTATATTACTAATATAGCTAAAAGGTCCGGGCATTTATAGTCTTTATCAACGCTAGTCCCTAGCGCCGTGAATTATTTTTAAAGCTTTAATTAGGGGATACAACCTTAGTTCCGATCTAAGATATAAAGACTCGCTAGAACTTAACATTCCTAATACTTCGCCGCGTAAAGCGGATCCAATCTACTTATCATACCTTCTACACTAAGAGTAGATACAATCAGTTTCTCTTAGATCGAGAGGAGTAGCGTTAGATCGATTACCTTCTCTGTATTACCCGACCCTTCTATAACTTTACCATAGTTCTTTACTAAACTAAAGATATCACTATCCACAATATCTTCTAGATCTACAACGCACTATTTAAATACCTTAAGAAATCACTAAACCAGCTCCGACGGAAAAGGGTAAGCTAGAAGCAAGCGATGCGATAAGCCCTAGAAGTAGGAAAGCGGAAGCTAGTAGTCTACTATAGAAAGATAATAAATACCTATAGTCATCTCTATATAATTAGCACAATCCTTACCCTATCGCATAAGCTTAACTACTTTTCTAGTGATAAATAGTCCGAGAATAAGTATAAATAGCGTACGACATACCGAGATAGTTTCTTTAACTATATCTAGCCCTACTAAGTACGATTGTCGAAGCGTCCTGGTTCACTAACTCACTCTACGATACCTATAACAGGCTTAAGGCTTTCGGCAATGCTAGACCGGGAGAGTAAGGAGAGCTAGGGAGACGAGATTCAAAGATATCTTAATAGTGGTGAGTTAACCATACTCTAATAAGTAGAAGCAGGCTAATTCTAGAATACCTTAGGTATAGTTAAAGAAGACCCGCTCGACTTCTAGAGAAAGCAAGAGTCGTCGCTACTAGCCCTCGCAAGCGTAGCACGCGACGTTCTCTCTATCCTAGCGATAGGTGCAGGTGTAGAGCGTCTCTTTAATTCTACACGGGATATATATCACTATCGTCGAGGATCACTAAAGCCAACTAGTATTCAGGATCTAATGATATATATATGCTCGGCTAAGTTTGAACTTACTGGTCGTTATTTAGAGACTGTAAAGCAGGATAGATTCAGGAATAAGAAGGAGGCCGAGGATAAAGAGGTAGACGCTAATGGTGGAGATGATTATGTAGATAGGATTAGTGATACTGAGGAATAAGATCCTATGTCTAATCCGAGTTTAGATCAGTTAACCGTCGAGGCCTATAACTAGCAAGCCCCCTCACTAGGTAATTAGGCTGGCGATAGCGATGAAATCAGCTTAGCTAGTAAGGAAGGCGATGCTAATGAGGAAAGTGATGACGGTCTGGTTCTTCCATTGCCAGAAGGAATTAGCCGAAAGCGCTCATCAGGGAGGATATATAAACCTTCTAAGCGGCTCAAGGATTATGAAACCTATTAAAAATGAACTGATGCTATTTTCACTGGATGTAATTGAGTTTCCGTGTATCCCTTATACCTTAAGATACTCTAAATTACTGCATAATTATATACATGTTACGAATACCCCGCGTGGGCGGGTTTGGGCGGGCAGGTTTGGACAGTGGGCGGACAACCCCCTATCCTGTCCGCCCATGGATATTAGTGGACTGTCCAAACCCGCCCAGTGGGCAGCTTTGGGCAGCTTTGGACAGTCCATGCGTGGACTCTGCCGAGGCCTAGCCACCACTTTCCGCCGGGTCGAGGCCTTATTATCGGCGTCGGGCTTAGGATCTAGCTCCTAAAGGAAGGCGTTCCAGTCGGCGACAGCTAACGCCATTTTCGGATTACATTTTAAGGATGCTATAGAAGCATAGAAGATAAAGGCGCTCTACAGTGAGTGTAAGTGAAGACTGTGATCGAAGCATGATTCCGACGAGCAGGCTACGAGGCCCGCCTTTATATTCTTTATCCCGTAAACCCCGTCACAGGCTCATGATAGAGCCGCCGGCCTGCTCTTCTGGACTGAGATGCGAGAGGAAGGAAGAGGAAGCCCGATGCGGTAAGGCGTGAATTGTTGTGGATGGGGGCGCTGATACTAGGATGGAAACAACACGGTAACGGGAAAAAATGCCACGGTATCGGGACAGAAGAGCACGCACGACCGTGACTTTTCCATCGATACCCTCCAATTATCACGTATCGTTAACACCGATAAGGTCCTGGGATCGAGCCCCAGTCTGGTCATCTTTTTTTGCCTCATTCGATCCATTAATGGATACATAGCGGGTCTAACCAAAAAAGCTTTGTTTTCTCAAGTAATTGCAGGATCTGGTTGTTTTAATTTCTATGAAGAGAAATTGACATTATGAGGGAATTGGGGGTGGTTACCACTTAGTTCAAATAAGACAAGATATACAGGGACTAGTTGAGAGCAATTTTAATACACGTCACTTTATCATATTTCTAGATCAAAGCTTCGTGATATCTGAACACACATGTAATTGAACATGCTGACGATTGCTTAGTTCAAATAACCCACAGAGGAGTGGTGTTATGGACCGGCCCCTGATTCATAGCGTCACGTCCTACATAGAACAAACATTGCCTAACAGAGACAACAGGATTCAAGTCGCTACTCTTGTATGAGGTGGATGCCCGGATCACTGGAGAATACTTAATTCTCCAGACTCGTTGGCTATCAACGAGCTGTCTGGGGAAGATTGTCTGGTCGTAGTTGTTCAAAAATCCATGCACACATCCTAGTGCTTGCATGTATTGTATTGGCTGGGCGAGTATCTTTCTCAAGCCATCCCGTCGATAGTAGTTTTTCGCGATATTGTGATCTCGAATCCAGGGCACCTTAAGCTCCCCAACAACTTTCAACTGGTGATTATCATCCATCAAGATCACATCAGGTATGCCACTATAAGTGGACTGTATGCATGTGAAATCCGCGAAGCGCATGCCCATCGACTGCGAGTTGAAGACCGCATTCATAGTGTCGCCGAATTATTTATGGAAGCGGCCTTGCACGCCATGCTCGTCCCCAACCACGGCGTTTCCATATGTGTAGGGGTCCCTGGTACGGAGGCTTAGGCCTAGACACTCATTCCGCCAGGCGTAGCTGTCGTGTGTATTCTGCACAGCACTCAAGAAGCCTGGCCATGGGCGAAGATTCCCCGTGAACTCGAGACTGTGGAAGGCGCTTGATGTCGTGTGGTATGGTCCTATTTGGAGCCTAAGCGCAGAAGCCTCGACTAATGTCTTCGGGCCAATATGGACTGCGGGACGAGGCATTCCCAGAAGTTGAGTTTGTTGTAGCGAAAGCTGTTCATTATTCCTCAATTTAGCAAGTTATCAAATATGGATCACAGAGAGTGCGTACGGAGAAAGCTGAGCAGCCAGAAACGAACTTGAAGGCTAAGGTGGAGCAAAATACGAAGAGAGTTAATGGTTCGAGACGATTTGAATGTTTGTTGACTAGGGACGAAGAACGCGTATCTAAACACAGACTAGGGCTTGACTCAGCGAGGAAATCACAGGACAAAGTTGACAAACATGACTTCCTAAAGCTATTGCCGCATCTCCGGCTCTCCAATTTGAAGTTGCTCCAGAATCTCCGTGATTGCCGCGCGAACACAAGCTGTGGAAGAGGCCATCCAGTTCATCCATCAAGCGGGCTTAATACATTCCGACTTCCGACCCGAGGTC
Organism: Penicillium brasilianum; assembly: GCA_001048715.1. Taxonomy (NCBI): domain Eukaryota; kingdom Fungi; phylum Ascomycota; class Eurotiomycetes; order Eurotiales; family Aspergillaceae; genus Penicillium; species Penicillium brasilianum. Next base: position 1,151,213 of record CDHK01000006.1, on the reverse strand, counting down.
TTTCTACTGCACACTGCAGCCGAGATTGAGCTCAAGCTTCTACTTTGTGACTTTGGAGGTTCATCAAACGGATAAGTAGATGGCCGGTATCTAAATCTCTGGATAAGATAGAGAATTACAAGAATTGATTGAAAATCTGTTTGCACGCTAACAGTATCCGCCAGTTAACGGAATAGTCACTAGATCGGTCATCCAGAGATGCTGGACAGGAGGATACTCTGATTCGAGGGCGCTTTTCGAAGACCGTAGCTCGCAACTTGAAGTTGTAGTACAATAAAGAAAAGAACGTAATTTTATGCAATTCGCGAAGTATCTTATCAAGGATATCAAGCTCAACACAATGTCACCGGAAATATATGACCGTTTGTTTGCAACTTATATAGAAGCGGCAATGATCCTAATCAGGACTAGGCATCGGTAATCGCCCCGCTACGCAAAGCTTGGCACTGCGCCTGTGTATGCCTGTTATTATGTGGTCATTCGTTGCTCTTTGCTTCCCTTACGCCTTCTCCTACTCTCATAAGTTTCGTTGGCAAGAAATCCTCAGACTTCTGAGCTGCTTTCACGCACTTTTACTACCTCTTCCCAGGTTCTCTCCCCGCATCAAACACCATGGCACCGTCTGTGAGACAGACGGACTTCGATGCTCACTTCCTCGATCGCCTGGTTGGGACTAAGGTCACTACCTATTTCGACATTGACCCTCCACAAAAGCTCTCATCCGTCTCCTTTGCCTCTGAGGCACCTGTGCCACTGTCTGCGAATTCCCCTCCCGGGGTTTCTCCCCCTCCACTTTCAGCTACTTCGACCTCACCTCCTCCGGTCTCGCAGACTACTGCCTCACTCACTACTGCGGCATCATCTGCTACAGTATCTAGCCTCTCATTCCTTGAATCCCCACCTTCGAAGGCCTGCTCGTGGATTATCACGGAAAAGCTTTCTGAGAGCGCGCTCTACCTCGCACAGGACCAAGTCAATATGGGCGCTGGGCCTCCTATGACAGTTGGTATTTTCCTATGCTACCTAGAAGAGGACCCGGCGCAAATAGCCTTCATGCGAATTTACTATCAGATTCCTATTACTGGGACCGAGTTCGCTAATTTAGCTACTCGAGCTCAGCAGGGCCGTCCTGGTAGGATCTGTGGTGAGCATGAAACGTTTCAGGTATTGATGAGGCAGGGATGTAGCGTTGTTCCGCGTTTTCTTGGATACGATGAAAAGATGCAGGGGCAGAGTGATCTCGTACCTGGTGGTTTTATCCAATATGTTGTGTGGGAAAAGGTCCCGGGGGAGTCACTCACAGAAGAATTGTTCTGGAGCCTGGACCGCCCTACACGTGATGATATCCGTGCCAAGTTTCGCGCTGCCTACGAGTGAGTTTTGGATCCCAGAAAACCAGATAACGAACCCTAACACGACCAAAAGAGAGCTACTACGTTATGATGTAGCACCACAGTTGTCAAGGATTTCCAAAATCATCTACGATCATTCTACTGGCGATATGTACGTTAATGGTTCCCTAAATGCTGATAGAATTTGCTGACAATTTTAGCCGCATCTCGGGGTTTCAGCGGGGATGGCCAATCCTCGACAAGGAACAATGGTCAGATACCCTTTACGTTGCGTATGACCTGGCTGAGCCGCCAGAGGAGGATCTGGACTGGAGTCAGCACCCGGAAAATTGGAAGTGGTGAATCTTTTGAAAGTCGGCAATCTTCTTCGGATCAGGCAGCATGTGTACGGAGAAACAAATGAACATTGGCCTAGGTTATCAATAAAGTTTTGGCTCTCATCAGCGTAAATGAAACCATCCATCCCAAGAGTTTCGGATTTTCAATCCGAAAGGCTTGTGGGCTAAGAGACATAGCGCCTTGGAGTGCAATTTGGGTCTATGCGCATTATAACACGCCAGAGACTCACTCGCGCAAGACTGAATTCAAACATGGCTGCCGTGCACATGTTGAAGCAAGTGTATGCGAGATCTCTTTGATGCAGTCTTCGTAGCCTTCTCAAACACGCTCAATGCCAAGCTGCCCCCGCAAACCTGAGAGATGTCACCCTCGCATTTCATATCGCATTCTTTTGCCGCAATCTTCGAGCTGCCTTCCATTTTGTTACCACAGAAGCATTGTCCAGCGTACTCAGTGCCTGCCAGGCTAAAGCCTGCATTTCCGCAATACTCCATACAGCCAGTTGAAGTCACATTGCCAATTCCCAGATCCGCAAATTGGATCCCAGTGAGTGCACGAGTAGACTCATTGTCAGAATAGCAGCCTAGATACGACCAACCGGTGATACTGTTGACTGTAGTAGAGACTTGAGTGGGTGTGGTAGGCAAGATCTGAGATGTAGACAGTATGCTGGTTGTAGTCGGGGTATTTTTTGGATCAGATGAACTAGATGATGCGCTCTCGTCTTGACCCCATTCAGTTGGGGGATTGTTGCCTGGCAGCTTCTCGAGAACACCGAAAATCTCCTCGGGGACCAGGTTGGCGATGTTGCAGCTGTCGGCAGAGTCGTTGATTGGGCCCGCATCAGCGCACTTGTCCATGCCCGAATCGCCGGCATCACAGTTATCAATAATCTTTTGCAAGACATCCACATCCCAGCCAGAGATCTAGATAAACCCATTAGCTATAGCACCAAGAACCCATCAGGATAAAACCAACAAAATCCCCGTGAAGAGAGTACCCAGTACGGTCTCCATTTGCCAAAATAAAGGGTTGCGTGCCATTCCCTTGCTCCCACATGTCCACGAACAAAGGGGTGTTCCAGTAAACTTCGTAGAAAATATGAGGGAGGTGAATCCATCCTGTCGGACAATTCGCTTTGCCCCCTGTGGTGCCTTTACTGCTTGGGAACACCATATTGCTCTTGAAATCCTCGAGGCCAGCCTCGGGGTTATAACACGAAGGAAAGTGAATATCAGCACGCAAAGGGGATGCATATCCGTCACAGTTCATATGCGGGAAGCCAGCCCCAGCCCCAGCATTATTTGGGTCTTGAATCCCAGCACCATGCAATCCATCGGAATCTGTAGGATACGAGGGAGGGTTATAGGAAGTCCGTGGGCATGTCCACTGCACTGGCTGAATGACGCCTTCATTCGTGTCGAGGACATTGGCAGCTCCGCGCGGTGGAGGAGTTCGAAGGCTATTGTTCCCACTGACCATGCGGAGGCCGACAGGGAAAGCTTTGATATCATCATCGGTCGGTTCGAAACTGTTATTTATTAGTCGGCAACATGATATCTCAGAAATGTGGGACTTTGAAGCTACGCACAAGTAGTAGACATTCATGTAAAACATGGGAACTGAGATGAAGCTTCCATTCGTGGGATCTTGGAAGTATAAGGCCGGAGTCCAGTAATTGCTCTTGTCCGCCTTCACAAGGGAAGAAGTGCAATGCGAGTCCAAAAGAACATCGTTGCCCATAGTCAAATTGAAGTTACTTCCCCCCTGGATCGCGTGCACATGAGTGGATGCCGTACCGGGACTGATGATAGGATCCATACGGCCCGTTGTTAGCGGACCCCGACCATAGAAGTGGTTCACAGCGAATGTTCGAGAGTCCTTGGCAAATGCTGTGACGGAGAAGGCAGCCAACTGAATAGCTGTAGCTTTGAAATGCATCTTAGTGTAATCCAGTCGAAGTACACCGTAAAAGAGTGAAAGGAAACAAGGAAAGATGGAAGAACTTGTGGGTAACCAGACCCCTGAGAGAAGTGAATGGAGGGTTATGAGGAACGACTAGACACAAAAGAAAGAGTATAAGATGATGGTCATGTTTTATATAGTTTCGAATTTCTCCCAACTACGGTGATTCTACCTGTTGGTGATAAATGGAGCTCGCTCGACAGTTTCCTTCGACGAGGGAAGACAGAGTCAAGCGTAGTCTAGGCTTCACGCGCGAAGCTCCGCGGTTGCTTTAAGTGGGTTATTTCATGCTCTTAATTGAGGTGGTAACGCCAGGGGTAACGCCACCAAGATTTCCTGTCAGCCTGCTAATATCCAAGCGCCATCGCGATTCTTTGAGACCAGAAGGCTTAATACTACGTAATCTTAAGTCGGGGTTATGAAGATGTTTCAGAAGCAACTAACTTGAAACAAGGGTCTCCTTTACTCATCCCGAGGAATTACCCTTTTGGTACCAAGCAAAACAGGGTCTGGCATGGATCAATCAGGCCCGTCAGAATCTACTGTGAGCTAAAAGTCTCCACAATAAGCTGTCGTAGGATTTCAAATTTGACATGAATGATGATATCTATCAATTCGAACAGGTTCAACTGAGCGGTCAGTGCAGCGATCGCGCGGCCCGCGGCTTGATTTTTCGCACCTTTGAGTGTACAACAGTATTCCCTAAACTCTGCTTTCTTTGACTTGCTCGAATTATTTTTCGTGCATTTGGTCATAATGCGCTCTTGTGTTCCCACAGATAAGGTTCGTCCGAAAAATGAACCACGAGCATATTGGACAAAATGCCGACCGACCGCAGATTAACTCGCGGAATACGGTAAAAGAGCGTAGGGCTTGTTGGTCACATGTATAACTAATGACAAGTTAGACCCAATTTAGTTCAAATTGTATTTTCTTCATATTGGGCAGACTACGCCAACGCTTTCCTGGCTTCCATATCCCGCAAGGTCATGAAGTTGTTCAAAATACGATCCTTTCTAGTTACACCCGCCTTTTTGTTCAAAAAGTCAAGAAGAGATATTACCAATATCTCTCCGCCGGCGTATCCGATTCTGTTTATGACGAATCAGATCAATTCTCATCCTACTTCTTGTATAAACATTTACTACAGACAAGTATCTGGCAATATCTCTCAGTGCAGTGGCCTATGTCCGTCTTTTCTCCGACCTCGAAACAAAAGGCTTCGCAATTTTGTAGGGCAGAAAGGCACGGATATGTACAAGTTTGAACGAATCAGATAAACCTGCAGAATAATTTTTTCCAAGTCTGGACAAAATACGGTGACTAGGCTTTAACCCCCAATTTGACACCGGCATGACATTCGACCTATCAAAAGGGCACTATGAGTGAATGGAGATGACATATGACTTGTCTCAAGCAGTATTACAAACTTTGTTTGATTCATGTGGCGGGAAGTCACTCGCCGTAAAAGGCAGACAAAATTTTCATCGGCTCGAAGATGACAACAAATTCTTTCACAGCGTATACTGGAAGAGTGGAGATCGATCTCCCATTTTCAAAAGTTGTCCATCAGCGTATGTGTCACGAATTTCAGTCTCAGACATCCTGCTTCTTCGTTTGTTGGCGAACATGAAGGATAGCTCCAGAATGATAGCCACGAGAAGACCCGATAAGCCGAAGGCTAATGATAAACCAAAACCAGTCGGGTAGGTCGGGCTTTCACGATCAAGATACATATAGCTACCAATAATGCCACCGGTATTACCAATGCAAATGATAAGCGCACTTCCGATCGCACGGCGTTTTGAAGGGGCCAGGTTGTTTATTGCCCATGATGTCGTGGCTGGATAGGTTGGATAGATACCTATAGATGTCACGACAATTGCAAAGAACCCAGGCCCAATATTGGTCTCCAAGTTACCTTTAAGACCAATGATAATAGCATAACCGATAATGATCAGTAGCAGAGGTAGAGCGACAAATGGCATGCGCCAGTAGTAGCGGTCGGCAATTTTGGAGAAAACGATCGCGCATACAGCACCCGCAATGTAGGGAGGGACAGTCATAAGCTGCGCATCTGTATTCTGAAAGCCCATTGCCTTCGTAATCGTCGGGAGAGTAAACTTTGTCCCTAGTGAAAAAGATCTTAGTGGCAATCCCTGCTCTGATAGGATAGGTCACGGACCGTAGGCGCAGGCAGACTGGCACAACATAATGTAGGAAAACAGATAATTTCTCCAATTGAGAATCAACTCCCAGATATCTCTCCACCTCGTCTTATCAGCCTCCTCCCTGAATTGCCCCCCTTGTTTGATGAAGTACTGTATTTCGAGATATCGGATCTCATCTTGATCAAGCCACTTACCAGACAACTTTGGGGAGTCGATGAGGAACAAGAAACACAGAATCCCCAGTATAACAGTGAGTAAGCCTTCGATCAGGAAGATCCAGCGCCAGCCTTCATAGCCGCCCACGCCGTCCATTTTACCAATTCCAGCCGCGAGAAGACCGGAAAATGCACCGGATAGCGCGCTTGCACAATAGAACGTGGCTATGCGGGTGCCCAGGTCCTTGGGCATGTACCAGAGGGAACACAAGTATACTGCACCGGGAAAGAATCCAGCTCTAAAGCGCCACATTAGCAATCAAACCAAATTTAAGTGGGATAAGGGAGATAGATGGAGGTGGCTGGACATACTCGAAAATTCCCAGTAAGAGTCGCACCGCCAATAAACCCCCAAAATTTTGGACGACGCCAGTCAAAGTCATAACGATTCCCCAGCTGCTAATCAGAGAGCCCAAATAGATAGAAGGCCGCGTGAATCGTTTGAGTAAAATATTGCTTGGCACCTCTGATCACTGATCAGTGAGATGGACAATACTTTTTTGTGACCTACTCACCCAGGAGTACGTAGGGGATGAAGAAGAGACTAAGCGCAACATTGTACTGAATGCCACTTAGACCAAGATCTTCTGCTAGTCCCAGAATCTTTGCACTGCCGATATTTGACCTGTCGAGATGAGAGATCAAATAGACGACTCCAAGCATAGGTACCAATCTGAAATCAACCTGCAGTAAATACATTCTTAGCTGCCTTCAGGTCGAGAGTATTATGGATTTTTACCTTTCGCATAAGCCTTTTCTTCCGCTCAGCGGAGAAGCTGGCATAAAAATTGGCGTCCACAGAGGAAAGACCAAGCACTTGAAAGTTCTCGATAGTGGTGATCACCGCGCAATTCTCCACGTTCTCGGTGCTGGGCAGTTTCTCATCCGCCAAGTCACCCCCAGTTTGCAGCTCTACGCGTGATGCAGACATACTGGTCACGATGAGACCGGTATTTCAAATAAAAGGAGGAGATCGATGACTGTAGAAAAAGAAGCTAAAGTGCGGCAATTTCCTGAATTATATACATGTGGTGTGGCTCACAAAGACCCAACCTATTTCATAAGAACCCCCGCGGTTAGGTTTGGAGTCCCATTCGAGTTATATCACTAGCTTTCAGGGCTGACTGCAAGCCTGTTTGGAGGATGATTCAGTTAGTTCTGTTCATTGCCCGTAGCTTAACGCGATTAATCTCTGATTAGGCTTGCGGGGTTTAAGGTCCGCTCAGGGTGCCGAATACAAGAATATGGGGTCGTGTGCCGGCTGCACAAAGGAACCCCGCCCACTTTGCAAGGATTGAATAGAGCATCGAGAAGTCTCAGCAAATGATGTTTACTTTTAGTGCTCGGTGACATGTCTTTTCGCCGATGCATCTTTAGCATCGGAGATATTGCGGGATGGAAATTGCGGACATGCATGCATCACACAAAGGCTATGACCGGCTCATAAATAGGAGATTATGATGTAGTCTCAGATCCTTGACCGCATTGGCCATTTTAATTCAACTCGACCAACCCAGTCCCCACGACTTCATTCTTCAGTCTTTGCGTCCTACATGAGTTATCGGTCAGCGTCGAATTCTACGCCCTGAAGAAATATTTGTCAAGTCAATCGACGCTATGAATGACCTCACTATTTTAGACCGACTTTATGCGCTCGATACCAATTCAGTCTCCGATGCTTTGGATTTTCTGGAATTAGAAGGAGCCACGTACGGCCTCCGACCGCTTTGGGACTGCCCAAAGATTGTTGGACGAGCCAACACAGTGAAAGTGGACCGCAAATCCGATTCAAAAACTACGGCTCACCCTTTCAGCTCGGTCATAGATGCAGTTACGACCGATGACCGTATCCTCGTTATCTCTGGGGGGATAGAAGGAGTCTCGTGCTGGGGGGACATCATTGCCAATGCCTCAAAACTTAAAGGCATTCGCGGAACCGTCATTGATGGCATGTGTCGTGATATCGACGGCAACCGTGAGGTCAGCTATCCCGTCTACGGCCGTGGTGTGACTATGATCAGTGGTCGCAATCGATTAGTGCAAATTGAGTCTGGCACAGCGGTGCAGATTCAAGGCGTCAATGTCCACCAAGATGACTATGTGATTGCGGATAATTGTGGCACAGTGTTCATTCCAGCCAAATTCATTGAGGATGTTGTGAAACTAGCCGAGAAGATAGCTGAACGTGAGAGCCTCATGATTGAAGAAATTCAAGCTGGTAAGCTGGTTTCTGAGGTAATGGATGATGCACGGTTTGAAGCTATGCGAGAGGAGATCTCTACATTGGCAGCAGCAGCTAGGGGAGGCGATTGATCATCTGTTGAAACCATGGAAGGCATGAATTAGCAGCAGCAAGTGTCAGCTTGAGAGTCTGCATAGTAAGGGGACGCGGTCGAAGGAGAGCTTTGGCATTTCTTGTTATCCTATCATTTGCCTAATTTGTTATGTCATGTTTTTATGGGTATAAAGAATGGAGTCATCTGATAAATATACTTGTTTCGTTTCTTTGTTTACATATTGGTTTCTTCTTTCGGCTTTTACCACGAATACCAACTACTACTTCTTTGAAGTAGATTTTGATTCTCATTTTCCTCCGAGACTCAGTAAAGTCGGTCATTATACCTGTTGAGTAGCTGCGTATGACTTCAAGGCTGCGCAGTCTCATCCTTGGCAGGCAGCCTTGGACGGAGTATAGAGCCTATTGTCCACTAGACCCAATTCCTCGCTCATCTCGCACTCTGTACCCATTTCAGCCAACACTCATCGGAAATACCAATGCATCGAATTGCTCATTTTACGGGTCAGGCTTCAATACTCCCACTGCGAACCTGCTTGGTGAAAGACGGCAAGAGGACTGAACACCGAAGTTGACACGGAGTGCTTGAGCCCGTTCCTCGGAGTGACAGATTCCGTGTTAGAGTTTTACTAAATGATTATCCGTGTGGTTCAGCAAGGGTGATTGGAACGTTATTTTCAGACTTGAATGAATTCATGAGTCGTGTTATGCGGGTCCTGGAGTGTCCCCCTCAGCAGCACCCAATGATCCCTCGGGACTTTGACAGCCGCGTCCCAAGATTACGCATCCCATACTAGAATTACTTTAAAAGAGAGCGACAGTAATTTCCCCATGATGAATCAGGCACCAATGATGAGCGACCGGAAGTAATTGTGGGGAAGTCAATTGCGGGGAAATGAAATGACCCTAGGCTGAAATCTTATCCGCATTCCTGCTGGTCAGACGCTAGACTATCCTTTTTGAACTTGGGTTGACTTTGAGCCTAACACTCCACCTTTTGGTTAGCCCTTCAGCCTTTCCAACCAAGAAACTCGCAGGCTGAGATGATTTCCAAGTCAACAACTACCATGAGTCAGGAAGAACAAGTTTGACAGTACTTACGTAGCCACCACCGATGCTGAATGTTCCAGAAGGTCGAGCGAGGTTTTCTTGTTGAGATCTGGAGCGAGGATTACGTTACCCAAGATGACCCGGGCATGCGAGTTCTGTCGCAGACGTAAGATCAGATGCGACGCAAAGAACCCCACCTGTTCTTCATGCCGGAATAGCAGTAGGCTATGCATCTACCCAAACGGTCCTCAGAAGCAACGTCCTTCACGAGCACGAATCGAGATCCTGGAGGAAGAGAAAGCAGAACTGGAAAATGCCTTGCATTATTTGATGAACGCAAATGAGGCTCAAAGACGTGCTCTACTCGAGAGCGCAAGAGTGCAAAACGAGTGGGTTTCGGCAGACCGAAGCACCATAATCGCTACACCGTCATCACAGCAGCATTACGACGAAGCTGCCCATCATATCGGAATCAGAAGTCCGGTAGAGCAACGACCGCTAGGTGATCCCGAATTTGTTCGATCTGTTACGATACCACATGTCGATGACACTGATGAAGCAAATAACGCAGACTTCAATGCCCCGAGGGGTGAAGGCAATCTGAGTCTTCAAACAAGCATTGAGAGTGCTGTTTCCCCCGGCAAGAAGAATAAAAGCTGTACTCCGGGGAATGATATTATGGCAAAGGGGAAAAATCAAGCCAGCGATGGTATTTTTATTTCAATTTCGGTGGTACATGTTAGCAGTCCAATACAAGCTGTGGACCTCGGCCGTTCTCATGATTCGCAAAATGTGTCAACAGAGTCTTTAAGGTACCAGTTAATTGCTAATGCCGCAATGGAGCGACAGCGGGAATATCGACTGCGTTTTTTGGCGTTCATAAGGGGAATACCGGCGGACCTGGCGCTTCATCTGCTTAATCTCCACTGGAGCAGGCAGCACCATACATTTCTGTTGACGTACCGGCCGACCTTCATGCGAGAACTGGAGCATGGGGGACCATACTGCTCGGATCTCTTGCTGTATGCTGTGTTTGCTTGTGCATCCAAATTCTCCGAGCGGCTGGATGTGCGCAGTAACCCTGGCGACCCAGAAACAGCAGGTCAACACTTTTTCACTCGCTGCGACGAGCTCTTACTGGGCGAGGGCTTACTCATTCAATCAAGCATACCCACCGTCATCGCGTTGGTTATGCTCGGGTCGACATTCATCGCTAGAGGCATGACTTCGAAGGGCTGGCTATATACAGGCTATGCTATGCGTATGGTGTACGACCTGGGTCTGCACATAGATTCGCAAGAGGTCAATAAACATAATGCCGAGAATATTGAGATTCGGCGACGTGTATTCTGGGGGGCCTTTGTGTGCGAGAAAATCCAAAGCCTGTACCTTGGACGACCTCCTATAGTGAGACTTCAGGATGTGCATGTCTCTCAGAACTTTTTGGATACTTTCGAAGAGCTAGAGCCGTGGGAGCCATACAATGACAATCCCATACAAGCCGCAACTGATAAAACGACCTCTTCTGCAGTGGCTTCAGCATATTCGGTGACTGTCTTCCAGCAACTCTGTCTGCTGTCTCAAATAATGACCAGAATCATTGACAAGATATACTTTGTGGGAGCGACCGCGTCCAAGACACTTCATGAGATCCGTCCACTCGACGAAGCTTTAGCAGGATGGCACCGCGACCTTCCAGCTCATCTAACTTACCAGCCGTGGACGACCAATCCCAAAGGTCCACCCGATAAGGTCGCACCAAATCATATCATAATCTTGACGACTTATCACGCGCTTATCATTCTGTTGCATCGACCCTTTATCGCAGGGCCTAGAATTGGAACCACCAACCGTAACGATGGCTCTATCATTGGAACATCGGCTTTCTCATGGAGAAGATGCACGACGGCCTCGCGAAATATTACTAGACTTGCCTTGAATTACAGATCTATCTACCCGTTGCGAAAGTCTGGCTATTTGCTAGGCTACGCTATTTACGTCGCGTGCACGATCCACGTGCTCAACACCGCATTCCTTTCGACCGGCAGTGATAGGAATGCATTTGCCGAATCGTCAGCGTTGCTTAGCGAAAGCCTGAGGTGTTTGGATGAACTAGCAGTTCCAAATTCGGGAGCTGCAGATACCGCGCGTATTATACGAAAGCTCATGGCCGCCCGAGGGGTTCAAGAGTCACCAAGTAAGCTATTCTTCTTCATAATGCAAGAAATACATTGATGGATTATTGTCTAGCTCTAGCAGATTTTGAGGTTCCGGTACTTCCTCGTGCCTCTGAAAATGGAGGACAGTTCTCCAATGTCTCTCCAATATATGACGTCGAACAGATGCAACCGTTCGTGGACATTTTTGATCCTGGTCAAGACTTGCTGTTTGGGTTTATGAATGAAAACTTGTCTCTTGTGAACTTTGAAATCAATGAGACTACGTCTTGAACGAGATGACAAGATATCACAGGATGTGTGTAGGAATGGATTCAATGAGACGAGACAGCTAAAGACATATGGTACCCCTTTAAATAAGGATCGCAAACAACCCCAAATCATAACCAACCGTATATCATGGAGTTACTGGAGAAGATCGGGCTCTTCTTTTAAAACCTGGTCGTAGTACGGCTGGAAACCTAACCACATCTTGTTTGAATTGCCACTTCTCTTGTGCGTGAATTCAGCTTCTTCAGCAGGAATATACTTTTTCTCGAAACCAGGGCACACTGCAGCATTCGCAAGCAACTGCGCATGGCAGCACCGGTCGAGCGCAATGAAGAGAAAGCCGCCTCGTCGACCGTCTTACCGCACGTTATCATGCCATGATTCTGTAGAATGACATTGCGGCAGGTTGGCACCAGCGCATCCGCGACACGCTTGCCCTCCTCAGCCGTGAGCACGGTACCCCCGTAGCGTGGATATACTGATAAGTCGTTGTAGAAGCGCAGCGCATCCTGATAGAGCATCTCAATTGGGCGGCCGAAGCAACTGAATGCCTTACCGTAAGCGCTGTGCGCGTGGCACACTGCATTTAGATCTGGTCGCGCGCGGTGTATAGCACTGTGAATGGTGAATGCTGGGCCGTTGATGGCCTTTTGCGCTCCTTCTGGAAGAACATTACCATCCTCACTGACGAGTACCAAGTCGCTGACACAGATCTGTGAGAAATGTGTTGAGAGAGGGTTGATCCAGAAAGTTTTTGGGTTGCCTGGATCGCGCAGAGAGACGTGCCCAGCTACGCCCTCATCGAAACTCTGTCTGGAAAATACCCGAAAAGCGGCTGCAAGATGTTGCTTCAGGTGTCTGCGGGTGTCGTTGATGTCATCAAACACTGGAGGGCAACGAAGATGTACTTTGCCCTCTTTGTCACCCAAGAAGTGCACGTCTTGCCTCCAAGTAGAAGAGACGGTGGTGCAGGCCGATTCTGACCCTTCTTGCTTCTCTGTCTTTAGGCTGACTTGCGACCTTTTATGTGCAGACTCCCCAGTAGATGAAGCTGACGACATGGTGATTGTTCTGAGAATTATAGCCAGTCTGAAAAGGGCTCTTAGATACTTTCTTTTCAGAGCTAGCCAATTTGGTATACTGCAATTTATATGTGGTAAAATAAGAAAAACTTCGGAAAATTATCCGAAAACATGATCTAGGTCGGCTCTGCATAGTCCATTCGCATGCGAGAGAGAGATGTCAGATGCAACTAGATGCACCTAGATGCACCCGCGGAGGAAGCAAGCTGTTTCCATTGACCATTATGCGAGACCGGCGACAGAAGCCAGCCGGAGCTACAAGCTCCGCTATATTTGTTACTATCTATGTACATACATCCGTCCTCGGAAATAGGTAGGGTTGTCTTGGGACCCAATCGGCACGCAGGCCTATCGCAATCCAATGTCCCTCCACGGATTGGGCCGGCCCGTATCTGTCCATTCAATGCAGGTCTGGTATCCAGAATCATTGTACTTTGCCTAAAGGGACAAACCTTATTTAAGATGTCTCGTAGAATTTGAACTTTGGTTTATTTGCGATGCCCCTCGTTTAGTACCCAGACGGAGATAAGAGGTCTGGCTGTGCGACAGGCTAGCGAGACAAGGATAATTACTTCTCATAGATTATGCTGAAATCTTTCTTTCTCTAGTCTTCTTAAACACACAAACGCTGCCATATAAAACAAATATCCTATCCACAACTCATGATTTGAAGTTATCAAGCTCAATCTCCCTCGAGCCCGATAACACGCGAACCTTTATTTTCCTTGGATAAAGTGAGCTGCCTTTCTTTTGCCAGGTAGGCTATAGTGATTGCACGCTTGCTCATCCGATTCTTGAGAGACTCCCATTCCTGAGCAGATAGGAGAGTTTCATTGGATAGCTTCGAGAAAATATCCGTTGGCCGCGTTCGTGAGGCGAGCCCGATAGGATAACATCGAAGGGTAAATTGCTCACGTTGTTCAAGGCGCGGCCGAGAACTTGCTGCCTGTAGCCACTCCATGCCTTCTAGAGGGCAAGGTTCCTGCGCTCCCATTTCACCTGTCGTATCTTCTTTCCTGAAAGTCTCTGTTGGCTGCTCAGTAGAAGAAAACTTATCGTCAAGGCGGTGATAATTCGATGGTGGCTGATCGGGTTTTCTGGCGCTTGAGTAGTGTTTTGGTCGGAAAGGAAGGTCGGGCAAGTCCCGAACAATCCACTCATTCAATCTGGCATGAGACTTCGTTGGGGTCACTTCAAATGACTGCTTTCGTCTCCTTCCAGTCTTGTCGGAGGGTGTTGGTCGGAGAAGAACTTTCCATGGCTGGACTTCTCGTTTACGCTTTCGTGATGATGGTTCAGACCCCTTGAAAGGTCCCTCGCGAGGAGAATTGTGAATCAAAGACTTATTGTGTTGAAGCAGTATGCGCTTCAGATATTGTTCAGAGATTCCCCTTTTTGATGCTTCCCAGTAGAAACGAACAGATTCCCCCTCTGGATTAAGAATATCCATGAGACAAGGGCGTGCGGCTAGGAAGTGGTCGTGGGCTGCCTCCATATTTTGCTGTTCAAATTCAATTCGACCCATCCAGTAATGACAACGGGCAACTAAAAGCTTGTCCTTTGAAGCCTCTGCAAGGCTAAGCGCTTTCTGTGCTTGTTTTCTGGCCTGCCGAAATTGATTGTCGGCAATGTGATTGATGACAGTTACAAGCGAGAAAGAGACTCGTAGGTTTCCTAACCTATTTCCGAGTCCGGTCGGTATTGAAGGGGCCCGATTTTGCATGATCAGCTTGGCCGCCTCAGACTTGTGTCGATGCGTATGTTGTAGGTTGTGCTTTAATTCTTTGGCCCTGTCGGTCAGGTCGCTCGGCGTAATTGGAACATAATCAGGTCCCTCAAGCACGTCCGAGTGCTCACTGCCAGATGAATTCGGATCTTGTGATGCAATGTTTCTCTGTGGCGAAACAGAGTCGGGCCTAGCTTCGGCCATGTCGGGAGGGTTGCCTCTGGACGGTGGAGCTTTATGAGGAATGGGAAAAAAAATATCTAGGTGATCGTAAACAACACACACACACACAGAGAGAGAGAGAGAGAGAGAGAGAGAGAGAGAGAGAGAGAGAGAGAGAGAGAGAGAGAGAGGTGTCTGCCGAGTTGATAGTCCAAGCCTAGTTACACAAGGGAGGTGCCCTCCGATGAAGTGAGCCCTTCATTGGGCTTTCAACAGAAACGCATCAGGCCGACAAAGAAATCAGTCTCTTTGTTAGGTCGCTATTCATAATGCGTTTTGACATGGGTTTTTCAACGTGGTCATTGAATTTCTATTTTCTTTATTTTTCTTTGACCATGTGTCAAGTTAGCTACAGGTCATTGCTATCTCACTATTGCTCATTTTTGGGTCATGGCTGGGCATCTACGTCATCAGGGCAACCTAATTTCGGCTTGGAAAAGATATGCTATTAATTTGGGCACCAATTTAGCCTGAATCACCCAACCCAAAATAAGGCAGTGAATTAATACTAGTCTCATCAGATTGGGCAATCTATGCCACGCTGTTAGGCGCGAAGGGCCATGAAACCTAGGAGTTTGATTGGCAATCTAATTGAACCTGGAGATCTTCACTTCTTATCTCGTGTCCAGCAAGCGACCGAGGCAGATACTTGACTATTTGTCTGTCTCCCATACAGGCAGAGTCTATAATGTTATCAATTCTTACTTTGTTGAGTAAATTGGCACTGAAATCTAAACTCGGTCATGCATATTTGGAGGGCGTTTGCGGCACATGATAATCGACCTATTCGATCTTATGCTTTCTGATGAAAGAAAGTTAGTAATCGTGAGGAAACTATTCTAGAAGCATGAAAAAAGTAATAAGAAATTCACCAAACTCGGTACTGACAGGGGTCGTCATCAACATTGGCTGGGACTGGCAGATGCTCATCCAGGCTCTTCATAGGACGAAGAGAAAGAGAATCCGACGCACCATCCTCGTAGGCTTGTTGTCGAGTAAAGTCCACGATGACCTTGATTTGAAATTCCCGAGCTTTGTGGCAATATCCTGGATGTTGCAGAGATCTCGAGAATGACCAGTAGGCTCTTTCAAAACTGTCCATTGCCATGAAATTCATCGCCTCAATAAAGAATGCGGTGCCAACAATATCCCTATATCGGAACCGCCGAACTTCGCTTCGGGCGGAGATCTCATTCATCACACGATCCAATTGGCAAAGAGATTCATGGTACTTACCAGTGGCATACAGGATAGCTGCAAGGAAGACCCGAGAATGGAGCACTTCAGCTACCGATATACACGAGCTGGCCATGAGCGAAGTCTCAAGTGTACTGCGCGCAGCTTCAATATCTCCCCTTTTCCACTCCTCCTCTGCGCCTTTGAGGTACTCCTTACCTGTACATACCCAGACATCATCAATCCAGTGTATGCACTGGGCGGCCTCTGAATTCACCAAGGAAGCAGGCATCTCCGAGAGGTCGTCTTCCAGCCGCAGAGCCACGTAATTGAAATCTCCCATACGCGACTGAGCATGTGCGACAAGTAGGTCAGACTCTGCAAGTCTCGCCTTGAGGTTCTTGATCTTTTTTTCTGCTCCTTGAAGCTGTCGAGCAAGGTTTGCATTTGCCGTGGCGAGTAGTTCAACATTCCAGTTTGCGAATTGCTCTTCCTTCTTCGCAGACTGACCCCTGCGCATGTAAGCGATTAATATTGATAACATTATGGTGAAGCGAATAGGAAGGCGAGCTTGGGGGCAATGGCTTCTAGAAGTCCAGGTCATGGAAGGCGACCGTCTTGATCAGGAACTCCTAAGCCTTTATATAGTCAGCTGATCCGGAAATTCGCTGCTTCAAAAAATCAGTGACAGAAAGCCAAAGTTCTCATAGACAATCGCATTCTTGCTGAAAGCCTTCAATGACCATTGTTGTGTGCCTCAAAATAGCTTGTATTGTTGCATGTTAACAGTCGCTCAAAGGATCAGCCCATTCGAGAGATTGACATTAGTTAGTTTGAAGAACCCTCTGTTGCCAGCTTTGAAAAAAAAATCAAAGAAGAGACGAGCGGTCGCAGATGGTTACTATTGTGGATATAGGTAGCATCGTTAATATCAACATACGAGATCATACGAGGATGAATCATTCGAGTGGATTCAAAAAGCGCGCAAATCGCGCTAGCGGCCAACAGAGGCCGGATCTAGATCGAACGACACGAGCGTCGTAAATTTGTCAGCCTTGACTTTTGTTCCATGATTGCAAGACTCGCTCCGTGTTTTCATTAGTTGACTAAACTTGGACTTAGACTTTTGACTAAAGCCCGCCATAACAGAAAATCCACCAAGTGCAAAGCGAGCAAACAGGCCAAACCGGCGCTATGACCTCAGCGCGTCGTGAAGCTCTTTGACCCCACACCCGCGATCACCGCGACTGGAGGGATCGGAACGACGACTGGGGCAATGCGCTCACCAAGAGTGGACATTCGCGACGTCAGACGGCAATACACGGCTGCTTCGACCGGTCCTGGTCCAATCTGGTCCAATCTGATAATGCGGATCCGCGCCGGAACAGGAGTGACCCTCGATCTAGACTTGCGGGGCTTCCCTGATGCAAACATGTTCTACGAAACAAAACCGGGTCTACACGGGCCAATCTGACTGAATATTTAGGATATTTTCCTTGGAGCTTGCAAATGCAAAAATGTCAAATACAGTAAGGTCTTGTGTGGATGACTTTTCCGTGGTCTTCTGCGCCCCCTCGTGCAGCCTGCCTCGGGATTTGACTGGTGGTGACTCTCGTCTGGGTCGTCCTTGCCCCTGGTGTTTGGCGATGATTCGTCATAGAGTTTAGCTCTATAAGCTGCGTCCGAGGTACAGCTATTTCCAGGATTATTTCTTAAAACCCTGGCCTTTCCCCCTCTCTCGACATTTGCACACGTGTTTCTTTTCTTCCAGGTATGTCTTCCTCACTGTACACTTTTACTCTACTCCGTGGCGTTTGCTTTGCGAGAGATAGGTGGTCGAACCGTGCTCATCATTCACTTTCTCGTAGTAACCGGCAACACAATGTCTCCAACGGCGCTGAGGAATGTGGACGCAGTCGAGATTGTCGACATCCACCAGGATGACATAAAATTCTCCCTCGTGGATGAGCTTTACACAAGTCTGAATCCCGCGGAGGATAAACCACGTTCATTCCCCACGCTCCTCCTCTATGACACCAGGGGACTCAAGATTTTCGAAAAGATCACCTATCTGGACGAATACTACCTCACAAACGCGGAGATCGAGGTTTTGACAACACATGCACAGAGAATCGTCGAGCGGATACCGGAGAACGCACAGCTGGTGGAGCTTGGTAGTGGGTCTGTTGTCCTTGAAACTCCAGATCCGTGGACTTTGATGGATTGCCCGTGAATGGATCGTTTTGGCCTTGCACTTTTCTAACACCTAATTTTTAGAAATTTGCGCAAGATCGAGATTCTTCTGCGGGAGTGTGAACGGGTGGAAAAGCAGGTAGACTACTATGCATTAGATCTATCGCTGGTCGAACTACAACGAACTTTCTCAGAGATTTCACCCGAGGGCTTTAACTATGTCGGGCTCCACGGTCTTCATGGAACATATGATGATGCTCTCTTATGGCTGAAGAACCCAGAGAACCGCACCAGACCAACTGTGGTACTATCTATGGGGTCATCCCTGGGTAACTTTGACCGCACCGCAGCCGCGGACTTCTTGGACGGCTTCTCTAAAGCTTTGGGTCCGTCGGATTTTCTGCTCATTGGATTGGATGCTTGTAAGACCCCGGAGAAGGTTTACAGAGCTTACAACGACTCACAAGGCGTGACACGGCAATTCTATGAAAACGGGCTGGCACATGCCAATTCCGTGCTCGGCTTCGAGGCATTCAAGGCTAGTGAGTGGGAAATTATTACCGGTTACGATGAATTCAATAGCAGACATCAGGCCTTCTACTCACCGAGGGTTGATGTGACTATCAACAAGATTCGGATCCCAAAGGGAGAGAAACTTATCTTTGAGGAGGCATATAAGTATGGTATCAATGAGCGTGAGCAACTCTGCCGCAACGCAGGATTGATTCCCCAGGTTGTGTTCGGAAATTTAACGGATGACTATCGTATGTATATGAGGTTTCCTTTTTTTTCAGTCGAGTGATGTTACCATATTTCTGGAAAACAAGAGTCGCTGACTTGATCAAATCTCTCTTCAGATATTCACCTGCTTTCGCCAGCCTCTCTGAACATCCCACTGCAGCCATCTCAGTACGCAGCTCATGCAGTTCCGACACTTGAAGAGTTTCAGTCACTGTGGACAGTGTGGGACGTTGTGACCAAGACAATGGTTCCCCGAGAGGAACTTCTTTCGAAACCTATCAAGCTCCGGAACGCTCTCATCTTCTATCTCGGTCATATCCCTACCTTTCTCGGTATGTTCAATGAACGAACCTGCTTCTGTACGGTTTCCAGGCTAAATGTTCATGGTACAGATATTCATTTGACTCGCGCTTTGCGTGGGAAGCCCACCGATCCGAAATACTATAAGCAGATCTTTGAGCGCGGCATTGACCCTGATGTCGAGAATCCAGAGCAGTGTCACGCTCACAGTGAGATCCCGGACGAGTGGCCACCTCTTGACGAGATCCTGGACTACTCGGAGCGGGTACGAAACAGAGCACGATCCATTCTTGAGGAGGGGTCTGCCCTCCAGAACCGTTGTCTTGGCGAGGCTCTGTGGATTGGCTTTGAGCACGAGGCAATGCACCTCGAGACCTTCCTCTACATGCTACTTCAAAGTGAAAAGACCCTTCCCCCGATTGGAGTGGAAACTCCCGATTTTGCCAAGTTGGCTCTGACTGCAAAGGAAAATGAGACTGACAACCAGTGGTTCCGGATCCCACAACAATCATTCACAATTGGTTTGGACGATTCCGATGATAATGTTCTGCCGAAGGATTCTTTTGGGTGGGATAATGAGAAGCCACAAAGATGCGTCCACGTACACTCGTTTGAGGCTCAAGCTCGACCAATCACCAACGGAGAGTACGCCAAGTATATGCAAGCGAACCGTCTGGAAGAAATTCCAGCATCTTGGACACGCATTCACTCTGACCAGGGTAATCCAATCTCGAAGGGATTCGGTGAGTCACGCCAGAGTGCAGCCCGAGACTTTATGGATAGCTTCGCTGTGAGAACTGTTTTCGGTCCGGTGTCTTTGGATCTTGCACAAGACTGGCCGATCATCGCTTCATACGATGAATTGGCTCGTTATGCCAAATGGACAGGGTGTAGGATTCCCACCCATGAAGAGGTCCGGAGCATTTATCTCTACGCCGATCAGCTTCGAGGAACAGGAGTGCACAAGATTACCAATGGTCACAGGTACATCCCCTCGAATTTTGACATATCGCATATGAGCAACACTGATGCACCATATAGCAACGGAATGAATGGGACCTCTCATCAAGTCAATGGCACTTCCAACGGAGTCACGCACATGACAAATGGGACGGCCAAAAACTCTTCAACGGCAGAAACACCAGTATTCCGCGCACTCGATGGCTGCAATGTTGGTTTCCAGAATTGGCACCCTGTTCCAATCACGCCAAACGGGGACAAGCTCGCCGGACAGGGTGATCTGGGCGGCGTTTGGGAATGGACCAGCACGCCACTCATGGCACACGAGGGTTTCAAAGCCATGGAGATTTACCCGGGTTACACATGTAAGTGACACAACGTGAACCATCCTGTGTCGGCTTTGTGCTCACAGATATTTTAGCGGACTTTTTCGACGGAAAGCACAATATCATTCAAGGTGGCTCGTGGGCAACTATGCCCCGGATCGCGGGACGGACTTCATTGTGAGCTCCCTTTCCCGAACGACTTGAAGAAGGTTTGCTAATTTTCTAGTGTGAACTGGTACCAGCACAACTACTTGTACGCCTGGGTAGGAGCGCGGTTGGTGCGCGATGTGGCTGAATAGATGTTTGGGAGCTGCAATAACTTAATCTAAAGGGGCCTCCTAGATGTCGTGGATGGCTAGCCACTTCTCATCTCCTTCAATACAGCTACCTTTCTAGCTCGCCACTCAATCACTCAAAACAATAATATACTTCGTAGCTAAGGAATATTTATACCATCACGCGAGATCTTTTTTTTTCGAGGTTCAATCGCACGACGCTTAAGCAGACTCCATTGTCACTGGTATAAGCTACCGGAGACAATTAATGGCGATGAGAGTAAAGTGTTGTCAGCCTCGCGCAACGACGGATTCTAGACGGATCGGGCCGAGGGCCAAATGCCAGCTATTTGAACCAGATCACTATGGAATAAGGATCAGCGCATGGTCAAACTCGACATGAAGAATCTAGAGCCTCCTACTAGGATTGGTAATCTGAACGAGGAATGGATCCAGGAAGGCCCCAGAGTGGCAATCCCTAGGTCAGGGTGTGGAACGTTCGATCAAAGTGAAGAATGCAATGACCCAATCTCTCGGGATGGGTGTTTGAGGTGAACAGTTCCAGCATATGTCGTGAGCCTTGCATTGCAAGGCAACATTTTCGGTAATACATGCCATTCGACACTCCAAATCAACGTCGGATTGCGATGAACGTACCGTGGCCCCGGTTACTGAGGCCACACATTCGGGAGAGATAAGTTCGGTTGCCTGGGACTAATAAAATGCCCGTCGATAGTGTCGAAGTCTAGGATCTATCGTTGAGGGCGCATTTCCAGTGTCCAGTACGGACGAGATTGAGTCTCTAATAATAATCTTACAGACGAGGACCCCCAATATCCTCCCGTAGCCCCTTGGATGCATGCCCCCGTTGCGGATTTCAGCCCCGATCATTAGCCCCAGCTTCGTTTGTCGCTGGGCCCCGAGAGAAGGCACGTCCAAGACCAGCCCTATATTGCGGTATTCTTGCAAAATAATAGGATTTCTGTACAACCACTGATTTAATTTACTGCCACTTTTTCAGCTACGTGTTCTTCTACACATGACGCCCCCATCGATTCGCGCGCCGGAACTGCCCGAATCTTGTGAGGTGTTCGTTGGCGCAGCATTGCTCCGACGCAAGGGAGACACAAGCACGTCTCAAGATACACGACCCTTTCTGAATGATAAATTTCACTGTGCGTAAGGATTTGGGCATTCTCAGCTTGGATCTCATTTTAGGTGATGATGCGACAATGCTGACGAGGGGAAGAGAGTTCATAGTGAATTGTTCAGATAAAAAGACGAACTAATTTGACCGTGTCTTCGGTCTGCAGTAATTGACACCGTCATCGTTGATAGAATGGCTTTCTAACTATGTATGTAATGTATACGGTGCGTCATTTGCCATGAAATCAAGGAGCAGTAGTGATCGCCATTGCACGGTCAGGTCGGTTATAATCTAGGAGGTACGAAGTACCTATACTCTGAACAGCGAGAAATAGTATCCCAGAGATCGTTTTGGAAGGCATGCACGAAGTTACTCGATCGGAGAGGCCTGAGCATAATCGTGGGTTTAGATGCACTATAGGCTATATTACACGTCTTATCCAGTCCGTATTGAACTGTCTGATCATCCCTGTCAGTGACGGATCCATGATCGATCGACAGGGCCGAGAGCGATTGGCGATCTCTTTGGCATCCACCAAAACTGGCGCCGATAATCACAGTACGTGCCAGATGGCGCACCAATTGCCGGCTTTTGTGATACACAATTAAAGCGAGTAACCCATCACAAGCGTATGTAGCTCAAGAGGAGAGCATGATTCTAGAGTGCAAGGTTGCCTCGTTCTTTGATGACTCGAAAGACACGAGTCAGACACAATAACGAGGCTGTTCGGCACAAAATTGCCGGCATTCCCAGCGACCCTTTCCTTCTTTGCTTTTTCACGCACGTATCCGCGCAAACGGCGGGTCGACGCCGGATCGATCGAAATGCGGCGCTGCTAGATTGAAACCTTAAACATCGACATGGGTGTTGCCCCCTTGGGGCCAGGGCTAAGAATGAGGTATGGGGTTTCTGGGACACGAGGCACGCCTTCGATACCTCCCTTTTACCCTTTTCGGCCCACCCTCTCCACTGTTTCGCTCCACTGGATCTCCGAGTGGTGCCGACGACTGGGCGCTTGACTGCATATTCTTCTTCCCTGCAGACTGCAGGTCATCATGACCTTGCTGCCTGTAAGTAATGAAGGACTCCAATACCCATAGATACGCCGTCGACTCGGAGTGCATACTTCCGCCGTTTCCCAGATCAAAGAGACCATGACAGCACCATGGATCAAGGCACATGTCACGAATAGTTCCTGCATAGAGAACCGAGATAGTCACAAGAGACTCCGAACTTTCGGGTGACCCTATCTCGTGATCGTAGCCAATAGTCCTTGGTTTCCCCAAAGCGAGGAAAACAGTTGGCCAGCCCACCGCTGCCGCTAGGGGAGAGCACAGAGTGACCAGGTGGAATGTGTCACAGACCCATAAAAAGGGATTTTTTCACAGGTGAATCCTCCCGAGCCTGTCACTGAATGGTCCTAGTCCATGCCTGAGGAGTGACTAAGTCGGCTGTCGCCCAGTTCAACCTGCATGAGCGGGGCCGTGGAGCAATTCGTCCCTGACACGCTGTGGAGAGTATGGGTGTGCATACTGCATGAAAGGCTCTGGAACTCGGCTCGGGGCGCTCCACAAGGGGGGGGGGTATCCTTTTCTTTCTGTCTATATGTACTCAGGTAGGGCCTCAAACAGTCCTTTCCTTTCCTCATCCAGCGCATCAATGACATAGCGCGTCCGTGGCTTTTGTTTCTTTTCCGTTTATAGACGTACGTCCCCGTACACCGTCGCCAGTCTCTCGTTTTCGCATATTGTCGCTCGTTGTATAGCATTTGTTTCATCGGCACAGGGCCTTGCCCGTTCACAAGTCACCTTTCTCGAAGACAAAGCGACCATTCTTTGTCTCAAGACGTCCCAGCTGTTCGAAGCCGACCTCGAAGTCATCGATACCGGACACTTATATATATAAAAAGCCACCGAAGATCCCTCAATCACGCCCGAGGATCAGATATACTCTCATCAAAATGGAGTGTTTCCGACAAATATTCCGATGCCTTAAGGCACCGTTTGCTCGCAACCAGGGACAGATAATTGACATTGTGAGTGCATGAGGTATCTCGCCCACCGAGACGGAGTGCAGCTAACAAAGATGTTTGTTGCAGGGACCTCCCACCAACTTCCGCAAAGAGGAACTGCCTGCGTGCTTCTCAGATGCCGAGTCAGTCTTATCGCCCAATCAAAATCAAACCGAGCGACCAATTCTGACCTCCCAGCCACAGCACGCTGACGTCTCAGAACAGCCGCGAAACAACGATCGAGAAGGACGAGACGACGATCGAGGCAATTCCTCGTCAGCCGTCCGTCAAGGAAAAGGTTCAGGGCCGAGTCCGGAAGATGAGCGTCCGACTCTCAAAGCCCGCCTTGGAGACCGCATGAAGCGATCTCGCTGGTTCAAGTCGACTCCAGCGACCAACCCTGAGAAGGCGGTCACCAGCGAGGAAGACTTGTTCGTCGCGACTGAGGAGAAGCCGAAGGAATCAGCGGCGGGATTTTAATATGATCTCCAAGGCATGATATGTGAAGTTTAGGGGGGATCTCAGATTCAAAACAAAAAAGTCGGAACATCATTAAAGCGGGATTTCTTGGATTCCAGATTGTCGTTTGCAGGACCACTTTGGATAATGCTGTTTGTGGAGGACGGATCCTTTTTCATGTCGGAGTTAGGAGAGGTGTTCGATCGCGATGGCTCTGGTAGCTCGTCGAGGTCGTCGTATAACATTTGAACTCTTGACTTGAACCCACTGCCCGGTGCGGGAGTACCTCGCGCCTTCTCGTAATTTATTGTAGGCCTCCTGTGTATGCTTTCCCTGCCACTCCTAGGATCCTTAGGTTGAGCGGTTTTTGTAGGGCCACGCGTTTGTAGCCGTGTCGACTCGGGTATCGTGACCAGACGGTTCTGCCTATCGAGGTCGTCATCTCCATCGGAAGCAGCCTCCCCATCCATATTGAGATCATCATCCGACGCCGTCTCTTCCTGAATCTCGAGGATATGCGCTGCTGCTGCTCTTGATAATGGAGTCGCAACCGCAGTTCGGTCGATGTTGGATCCGGCAGCTTGTCCAAAGCCTGCTGCAGCCCTTGTGGAAGATTTCAATAAATGCGTACCCACCAACGTGCGCGATTTCCTAGGGCTAGTCATAAGCCCATGGAGATGTGTCCCAGCCCAGATATCATCGTCATCATCGGAATCATCCTTGTCTCCTTCCAGAACCCCTAGCTTTGTCAACCCAGCTTTCTGACGCGCAGCGAGCGCCTCTGCTTCCTTCTTCCGTTCTGCTTCCTTTGGTAACTTGGTTCTACCATCCGTAGGCCTCTGGATTTCATTTATTGCCTCCGCGTTCTGCGCTTTCGCTTCTTTCTTCCGTCGAATGTATTCGGCGTAGTGTAGATGTTGCGTGAACGATTGAGCTATAGCATAAAATTCATCTTCGACCATAACCCATGCATCGTCGTGGTCCAAGCCTTCGATGAGGAATCTGCGTACTCAATATTAGCGTCTGCCTTGATTGTGGGGTAATGTAGTTTGAGACGTACTGCTGAGCGGGACAAGGTCGCGCAGGCGAGGTAGGCGGGGTTTGAGCTGCACAGTGCGTCTGGTGGTTAGCGCAATCCCAAGAAGATTGCAAGTTGCGATCACATACAAGACCTGAAGAAATCCCGCTTGTCTGGTGATGTGGGAGGTTTCCTCGGGGTAGCGTCGTCGTCGTCGGGCGTGCGCTCTCGTTTGACACGCTTTCGAGGAGTGGACACTCGCTTGGCCTGCCCCTCATTTCCCTGATTGATCAACCAAGGCAGAGTTCTCGGCATCGTGTGCCTTTGGCTAGCGGCTGTGAGGATATTGCGCGACGCGCTCCGGCGCGGAGTGGACGGGGAAGGAGGCGCTGATAGGCACCGATAAGATGAGGTCACCTACCACTTCGGGTGCCGGGGCCATGCCGAGCACTGCAAATATACAAATCCAAACAGGATCATTACACAGGATTAAATAAAGGGGAAAGTATATGGTAGATCTCTCAATTGATATGGGTATCTGATCTGATATGATAGATCTTGTTTATGCATGATACAGAGCGATGAAAATGATTCCCTCAACGCCGGCTGGGATCGTAGCCCTGAGCCAAGGACATGCCTGGAAACGCCTGTGCAAGCCGAAATGAAAGTAACGCCAAAGTGTCCTCAACCGCTAATACCAGTCTATGTCTCGCCCGGTCGCTTGCTGTTGCAGCTCACGATCTTCACGCGGTCCGCGTTTATGGTGGTCTGGTTGTCGAGCTTGAACTGGACGTCCTTGATCAAGAATGTCCAGACCTCGTCGCAGAATCGGTACGTATCAAGGTGGCCCTGTGCAAAGTAACAAAAAAAGAGAGCAAGTTAGCCTAATTGCACCATCCAAAATCAGACTGATCTCCAGCCACTGCCTTGGTCGTGTGCCCAGGATGATTCCTTCAACAAAATGAATGTACCTTGAACGTCAGTCTGGCTCGGACCTTCTCGGCCAGAACCTCGGTGACCACCTTGTCAAAGGTGGACAGGATCTTCATAGCGAGCTGAGGCTCGATACGGCCCTCGTTGATCAAGTCGTCCAGGGTATCCGTTAGGGACAGGCCAAGGCTAGTCACGTTCAAGTCAGTCCCCAAATCAACATCCTATACTGTTGTGGTGATCATCATACCTGCTCCCACGGTAGAGCTCATAGTATGATTGCTGGGCGGCCATCGCGACTGTAAGATGGGTCTATTGGAGAGAAATATCGGGACGGCGAGGGAGGTGTCTAACGGTCAGTTGCCTTGGCTTGGTCGATCGCGGGGATGATCGCCCACGTGAGGTCACGTGCTCATTTCAGTCCTTATCGTACATCTGCGTCAGTCTCGCATCAACTAGATGAATAGATTCAGATATTTTGTCACAAAGTATTTCTGAAATTGGTTCCTTAATACCACCCCCAATGGAGCTAAACCATCTTTCGAAGTCCCTTGCTAGACGCCTGATATTTTTTAGTCCTGTTCATCACCTTTTCTCGCGGTCTCTCTCCACAAGTACTTCCTCGACACTCAAAGGTTCGTCTTGATTTCGCTTGCTATTATTTCATCAGAGATAGCTCGCTAATGTGTGTCCTTTGATCCATAGATTCTTCAAAAAATCCTTCAACCCAATCATCCACGAGCACGAATAGCGAGACTCCTTCAACCACCGATAAGCAACCATCGATCCCAAATAAGACCAAAACAACTGCCCAGGCCGATGCAGAGCTTCGCGAACGCTTAGAACGAATGTCTGGCGACGGAGGCGCTGCAGGCATTGAATATGAAGACGGAAAACCAAGTGCTATGAAACGTGGCGTACGCAACAACATGTTCCGATTGATATAAGCTATTGCAGAACGCAATCACGTCGAATCAAGCCCAGCAAGAGTGTGGAAGTAAATGCTGGATATATATCGCGGCTTGGGCTATTCGAAATGCATGTTTGGCTCCTTGACACGGCATATCGAGATCGAGTGGGCATACCCAGCCATCAAACTCACGAGTATCTGGCTTCAGCCATTGCCGCGGAAAATAACATTTGGGCAGTGGGTACGCAAAGCCTGGGTTCTGTATCCGAGGATTTCAGGTGATACTTTACGGGCTCAAGCTTAGCTTTTGTCGAGCGGCTATGAAAAGCCGTTGTGAAGATCCCCGTGCATCACAAGCCGGGACCCGCATTCCTCAGGAACGGCCTAGTATTCCCCATTACGCCCCATCCACGGCAGAGCCGCGCAAGCAGGAGCTTTATGTTTTCGTGCGCGTTCAGATCGTCTCCGAAGGTTCTGATTCAAAGCATGCTCGAGACGTTGTCTCTTAAAAATTACACGACAGCGCTCGCGTCCTCTCACCGCGAGAATCAATTCACTTCTATGAGCAGGATGGAACAGCAATGCGCAGAATAAGCCGAACATTGGCTATGGCCCAGAATCGTAAAGCGTAACAGATCAATATAAGTTTCCCTTTCCTTTTTACTTGCCGACAACCATGCCAGCCAAGACACCTGCACCGATAACGCCACCATCCGACGCTTCTCGCAAAAAGACAGACTTTCCTCCCCGTTGTGGACCCGTGCGCATGATCAAGCGGTCAATATGTTGTTGGCACATCTCCTTGAACTGCGGATAATGTTGAATGATGCCGCCCGTATAAGCGACGACTAGCTCTTCAGGGCCGAACTGCCAGTCTGCTGGAAGCGGTTGTAGAACGGGGACAACGTGGCCGTGGACACTGTTGCCGGGTGTTGCGATGGATGACGGGGTAGCTGTGCTACTGGTTATGGGGACGTCTCCATTGCTTTGTGGGGAAGCGGCGACTTCGGGGGTGTTGACATTGCTGTCTTCCTTCAATTCAATTTCGCGGCAACAGGCCAAGAGCCCTATCACGGCCGCGGCGATTAGTCCTGCCGATCGTCTCTGCACTGCTCGTGCAATTCGTCGGAATGCACCGGCGGTTCGCGTATCCCAACGCCAGTCGCTGCTCTCGGGTGGGGGAAGCGATTCGTTCAGCACTTTTGCAAGGTCTTGATCTGATCGGGCTTTCGCCACATTGTCGGAGATATAGGTGGTTGTCAAGGCGTACTCTTGAACCAGGTTCGCTGGCAGGACTCGCTTGGAAAGCCCTCCTTTGGAGGTAAGGTAGTCGAACAGGATCAAGCGAATCAATTCACCAATGTATCGACCGCCAGTCATGTACTCGAATGGCTGAAACCCGGGACGTGCGCACGCTCGGTCTAATTCAACATCCCACTTGGTCGTAATGTTGAGCTCTCGTAAGGGTGGCGCAGCTCCGGAAATGGTCCATTCCGTGTTAACAATGGTCTCCACGGCTTTAGGATCCATCGTGTTCACATTCTTGGCCTTGGATTCGTGAAGTTCAGTCAACTTCATCGGAATGGTCGCATTACACCCGGTGCCCACAATGATACCCATAGCGACTCGACTGTTGGGTAGCTGTTTCACCTTGTATGCAAGTGAAGCCAGAGTCGCAACCGTGTCGTTCGTAATGGCCTGGATCTTTAGCTTCGGTAGAGCGAAAAGCTTCCGGCGCTTCGAAGAAGGCTCTTCCTCGTCATTCGGTCTCCTGGTGTGCTTTTCGTATCCATTGAGAAGAATGTTGCGAAGATCGAGATTGGAGGTAATAGCGAACCCCTTGCCCATGGGCATCAGCGTCGCCTCGGCCAGCGATTCTTGCCTATGAATATGTTAGCACCGGGTATACCGAATTGGGGTCGGGGGGAATAGATTTAAAATGCCCTCTGCACTTGGAATCCATCCCCAAAGGATGAACTAACATGATTGGGAAGCTGAAGGTGATGCCCATATCTAATTCTGCTGGAATGTCCTTCTTCGTGGCATCCGACGTTAAACTCTCGGCTACCACTTCAGCAATGCAGTCACCGATCCACGAGAACAAATCTTCTGCTTTGTCCTTCTTCAAGTGCTCCTGGATTGGCCATGCCCGTTCCAGTGTGCGCTTCACCCGTTGTCGCTGAGCCTTGCGAATGGTGTCTCGCGACCTCTTCGAGGCATCTGTAGGGCGGGAATCCGACTCATCCACTTCACCGAGCAACTCAATAAAAGCAACCCGGAGATTACTGCCTCCTACATCAATTGCCAGATATCGGCCGGTCTCGTGACCAGTAGGCAGCTGAGTTACTGGGGTCGGCAAAAACTGCTGATCCGACGTCAAGGCCAGGTGGCGGTAGGTTTCAGAAAAGCGACGAGCCAATCTGTAGAGCACTCCCTCATCTAAGCTGAGAGGTGATAGGAATTCGTCTAATTGATGGTGAAACTCGAGATTTTCTCGCTGAGACGGATCCATTTCCAAGCTGATGTCATGGTCCTCATCTTCGATCGCCTCCTCGTGCATGATGTCGCGATCTTCCTCGTTGTCCTTCTCGGACGATATTGAAGTGACAGATGCCATTGTTGTAGGTGCGCTTGATCCTAGCAGCGGAGTCCAAATATGCTTCTTGGAGCGCGCGCAATGAAAGAAGACACGGTAGAATGGTTTTTCTAGGGTCCTAGACGAGCAATTCCAATTGCTCAAGGACACCTCGCCGGAAGAAGGTTGGCGAGTAAGGGAATCGTAAGTGACAACAGATTGTACCTTTTAATCACGGCACTCCAATATCAATCGTAACGTCGGCAACCCTGGAATGTGAAGGGATATCGTGCAAGTAGGACACGGCCGTGCAGTCTAGAGACCTAGAGGCGAAATGGCCAGACACGGAAAGGCGCGCGCGTAGCGGGGTTAAAGGGCTAAAACTAAGCGTCGGCGAGCATAAATTTCAGGCGCGGGGACTGGATCCACGTTAGCAAGGTTTCAATTGAAGGTCGATCGAGGGAACGTTGCGGTGACGCGGTCTGCAGAATGATCGAGGAAAGGCGGAACATGGAATATGGACAAGCCGAGATAACGGGACAGTGAAACAACTACATAGTCCAAGGGCTAAGGATACGTCGTGGACGGGCTTGCAGGAAACAAGTCGCAACGATCATTCCAAGAGCTGGACACCAAAGGGAAGTATGATCGACCGCTGTCATGACTTTCACGTACCCTGGTAAATTGTGGGTATGCGGGCGGAGATGCAAGAAGGAGAGAGGGGGAAGTGGTCAGGGTTCGGAGAAGTGGCAGAGGAACGAAGCTTGTTCGGCAGTTTTGGCTTGTCGGTGAATTCAGTAGTTGAGGGGAAACAAGAGAAAAGCGCAGTAAGAAAGAGAAAAAAGAATGCAGGGAACACCAAGAAAACCGAACAATCAGAAAGGAGTTTGGGAATCTGGCCAGGGATCGACCAGGGGAGCGAGGTCGCTCTATAAATGGAGGGCGAGTATCCCTGGTGTGCCTGAGGCCGAGCGGTGTGCGTGGTTGGAAATTGGCGGGGAAAAGAGAATCTCAGTAAAGTTCACTATAGTGGACTATAGAGTTGACCGTAGCAGGGAAGGCAATGATCCAAGAACTGGAGTCGTCAATCAGATATATGTTCATCCGACGGCAGACAGAAGAGGTATACACAAGCACGGGCTTGCGGAGGAGTCGGGTCGAAATGGGCTAAATGATTCAACGAGGAATGGTCGACAAGGCCAGGCGTTGGTGGAGCCCATTACCCACTTTTGTATGGAGTCCCTCACGCTCCAACTCGTCCTGTCTGTCCCAAATTGCCGTGGGGGTTTTTATTTTTATTTTTATTTTTATTATTTTTTTGCCCCAGAGAGACCAGCGGCCCTGCGTGGTATTTGGTTAGAAGAAGAACTTGTGACGACCACGCCAGTCGTACAAAAAAAAGGCTACTAGTTGGAAACAAGCTAGGAGACTGGATCACGGCCTGGAGAATGGCCGGGGGCCTATGGGAAGTAAATAAAGACATACCTCAAAACGTGATCACGGATAAGTAAATAAAGAAATGCGCGGTGGCTCGGGAGATGCGACCATCGGAGGACACGAGGCGATGTGACGATGTGACGCTGTTCTTTTTCCGGGGGTGGGCAAGTGTATGGTAGACGTCAATTGGATGATGGATCATCGCATCTCGCGTTGAAACACTTGAACTCGCAGGACCGGCTACCGAGATCTTTTACCACGATCGAGGCTGTCTGGTTTAGTACTGGGATGGCTTCAAAATTTGGTGGCCGGTAGAGCCGATAGGAGGCATATAGGCAGATGTGGGAGACTCGTTATAGCGAGGCTTGTCAGAAACAGCTTCACCTTGATAATGAGTACAATCTACTACTACAGTCCTGGCAGCTGCTGGCAGTATAGGAAATTGGAAAATCTCCAACTATATCATAGCCTATGCCCATGATTACCTCGACTTCAGTCTTCTACTTAACTATCCCATCTCCGTCAGGAGCGATCTCTTCCGGTCCGGCCTAATCGCTGTGCTGCCCTCCGTGATCGTGATCTAGTATTCCCTCGAACGAGAAGAATCTACCTGGACGACGGTCTCGGTCGGAGATGTTCCGCTTTGAAGCTTCAGCCCGCGCAGCTCACCCTGACCACCATACAACCATACCAACCCCTCCCCATTTTGATAACGGGAACTATGTAACCCTACCCGGACATCTGACGCCTCGAGCTGATACGCCCTTCCGTCTCGGTAAGAGAACTCGGCTACGCTTCCAATATTGCTCACCCCGCCAATCCAGTCTCTATTTTCGTCGTCTTGCTAACCGCCATTTTCTTGGCTCTGGCGCCGAAAAAGAAAAACACACGAGCCCTGGCGTTCGGGCCAATTGACGCACGGCCGCGACTCAAATCCCCCAAAGCCATGCGGCAGCCCAGGGTGTGGGTGGGGCTTGCGATCACGGTTTGGAAACGTGCCAAGTGATCATTTCTCTGTCGCGCCATTCGCCAGAGGCCGATACAGGGAATCGGGTCTCGCGTTCCCTTATTCAACCACTACGGGCGTCGCTCACCGTGCCGACTTGCTGGGCAAACAGCGATGATCACTTTTCAAATCTCTCCTCGTGGAGAGGATTATAGGCTTAGTTCTCGGGAATAACCGTGTTCATCTACGTATGGCTACTGGTCAAGTCCATCCAAACACCCACCCCCTCCCTCCAAAGGGCCTCGATCGTTCGTTGGCGTCTCAGCCACCAACGTCCGTAAGCTTCCTACTGGAGCGGTCCAAACCCTCTCATGGGCAACAAGCCAAGATGGTTGATGGGGGCTGCCGGAGCGGATCACCTGCTCCCCGTCGTCATCACGAATCCGAGGGGGAGCTCCGTGCTCCGCATGAACGAACGTTGTGAGCCTCAACGGCAGAGGTCCATGCCTGATAGCGCTAGACAAGGCTGTCTTTCGGGTATTTTCCACGAGGCCCTGATTATTCTGGGTTTCCCTTTGGTTCAAGGAATCAAAGCGCTCCAAATACGAACTTTGGGAGCTTGGGCACTGGCGCCCTTTTCTGGGGATAGGTCTCCGAGATCGGAGCCAAGCCATAGGCAAACACGCCTAGCAGAGTAACCAGTCGTACGTAGCTGAGCTTTGTGCATCTTGTGCAAAGTTCAACATGCTTATTTGGGGTATGTGATTGGCTAAAAGCGCACGCTTTATACGCCAAACGTCCAGTCCGGTTGGTAGGAGGCGCTGCAGCAATTTGCTCCCCAAGAACGATTGGGTTGCACGGCGGAGGGCGCTTCCTATCCAGTTATCACTAGAAGAAAATTCAGCTTTTGAGGGTCACTGTAGATTTGAATTTAAATGGTCGAGAATACAAGTAACGAAAATGGATGGCAACCCAGTCTCCCACTATTGAACGGATGTTCATATGGCTAATGCTCTAGACCCTTCCTAGGTTCAGCCTTTCTCGTTCTTCATCGACTTCCGCACTACACCCTATTGCAACACCGGTCCCTCTTCAACTGACGTATTGCTTCTTCGTCGTGATGCCCAATCAAGGACAGTGTGGTTTTGTGGACAGGCTTCCAAGCCTCTTGTCAGGCTTTGATAAACGCCAAGTATATTGAGAGATGCAGATAGTGAGACAGAACCGCAGAAATGTGAGAAATCCCAACACAGGCAAGGAACAGAATGCAAAGGTCCGACATACGACATGTTTTGAGCGAATCTCTCCGTGTAAACCGCTACACACCTCCATGCCGAGAAACATGTAGCTATAGTTCAGAGTGTGGAATGTGTTTCGTCGGATTGGATACAACAGTACTCGCATTCGCCTTTTAGGACATCGAATGATGAGTCCATTATTAGATCATGTTTGCTAACTGAAAGGTTTATTTAACACCTAGTCACAAGTTCCACCAAAGTTCAGGCCATGCAAACCCTATCGTGGCCTTGTCACCGTCACTTAGAATTACTCCGTACTGCATCCCAAAAGAAATTCTCAGAATTGGTCCGCAGAACTTTTACTTGTGGGTCAGCGTGTCGGTTACAGAATGGTGTGACTGGTCGTGGTTTGGTGCCTGAAGGGCGTGAGATCACCTCGTTCATCTAACCACGCCTTGTATCTGGAGTACAGATGGGGGCGTCTACTTTTGAGTCGTCAGATTGATCGAGATAGGTCACCGAGCGATGACATGAACGGCCGATAATGGGCGTGCTGGCCTGCTCCCGCCAACCAATTCTGACTAGAGACATACCGTACTTTGATATCTGTTGGGGAAAGATATCGCCTGGTTTGTTCCTCGCAGAAATTTCGAATGTGGCTCCCATCTGACGCGGGTGTTTTGATGGTATGGGCAGCACGTCATGGGCTCATCGATTGCACTGTACCTGAGCTGGACACCTACGATAGCTGTGTAGACCTTGGCTGAATCGGGCAATTGATCCGAGCACTGTTCCGTCCTTCTCTGCGACCTGCCAATTCAGTCAATGCGGGACCACAACTTGAAAGCATCTCAAGTTTTATGAATTGACTATACCAGTTATATACTAGTGGCTCCAGATGCCTTGTGCGCATAAATCCAATCATGACTTAGGGCACCGGATATATTCCGTCGCATCTCGTCCACGAAGGAAGGCCGGCCTTGGCACTCAGGTACCGTCCCTGGCTCGTTTTCAAGGCTTATAGTATCAAAGAGAGCTGATCGATTATGTGAAACTTTGAATAACTTTATTGAATTGATGATTTTGATGACTAGGTCTTGATCTGTAAGGAATCTAGATTGAAGGCGGGTTGTCTAGCATGTTCATAGATCGTTACTGAGTCTGCGTTGATAAAGGTTGTCTGTTCCATGATTCTGGCCAGAGTATTATCTCTTTCCTCTATATGATCTCCTTTCTAGGTGTATCTTCTAAATACACGAAACCATTCACCCGCTGCTACAGTCAAATTAATCAGATAATCAATTGTTCCCCAGACTCGCTCCACAGATTGGCGCCTCAGGCATAAATATCTGACGTAATCCGATTAGCGGCCTGGAACCCGCTTTCCAGCTCACCTCGTGCGTATGTCACACTTCCAGGGCCAGGAGGATTGATGTCGGCGTTGTTTGACCCTTCAATCTACATCCAAAACAAGTATGGAAACGCTGCCCCTTCACAATGAAGATGCCTATGAGGGCTCAGAGAAGCCCCGGTGGGCCAACCCACATCCACGACCTAGCCGTAACACCATGATATGGCGCTACATTGTTGTTGTTAGCTTCCTGGTCGGCTACTACCTGCTCCTGAGACCTGTCGAAGCGCCGTGCACGTCGCCTAGCTGCAACTCGAAATGCGATTCTACTGCGTGTACTGCACCGGATGCTTCTGTGGCCACTTTCACATCCCCTGAGTTGGACCAGTCGCAATACGAAAACATCGAACTGGAGTCTTACGAAGAAATCCCAGCGATCCAGCGCCCCCTTGTCATCTCTACAGAAGTTTCAGAGAAGAAGATTCCGCTCGAAGCACACATTATGAGCAAATGCCCAGATGCCAAGGACTGTTTGCAAAAGTTGGTTCTGCCAGCTATGGAGCAGATTAGTGATAAGGTCGACTTTAAGCTCTCCTTCATTGCTAGGTAAGCTGATCAATCCTGAGATTGTCCGAGGGCATCTCTAACATGTTCGTGATATCTAGTGTATCCAAAGAATCATCTGAAATCGAGTGTATGCATGGTCCTGGCGAATGCATCGGTGATATGCTCATCCTATGCGCTGCAAACCTACCCTTCCCTGCGACGACCGATGACTTACTTTTGCCGCAATCCTATCCCCGTACACCCATCATTCGATCTTTGGGCTTCGCCAACTGCCTCATCAATGGCTACCAATACATCCCAGACCGCGATTTCATTCATGAATGTGCAATGGAGCACGGTATCGATTTCGATTCCTTGAACCGATGTGCCAGCCAACAAGACGATAATCCTGGCGGTGGCGGCCAGGAAGAGCCACCACTTAGTGGTATTGTACTATTACGCGAATCTGCCCTCCGCAGCTCGGAACTAGGAGTTAGAACCAGCTGCACCGTTCGACTGGACGAAGCAATCTGGTGCATTCGTGATGGCGGCGAATGGAAAGATTGTGTTCAGAATGGCGGTGCTAACCCCCAGGCTCTGATCGACCGAATAAACGAGCTTTGGGAAGAGCGAAATTGAACGGTCTTCCGAACGCTTTGCTGTGATACCCCTTCTTCTTTAAACGAGTTTATGATTTATCTTTCCTAATACAAGACCCAGTATCTTCTTTCTCAGTGATCCAACGATATAGATTGATACAGGTTGAGCTCTTCTGCCTATCGTATGGGAATGCCATAGCCTATCTACTATAGTAGGCAGAGATATACAATGAGGAACTGACGCCATGGAAATGGCAGCATCGAATAGGCTTCTTCGTGATCACAGACTTCTTCTCACCATCTTCACATGATGAAGCAGTCTTTCCTAGAAGGCAGACGCGTCTCGAGTGAGGCTTGACGCGACTTGGGAATATTTTGGCCAACAGCCTGTGCCTCATTTGATTTCTGTTCCCCGTCAACCTCCGTCTTCTCTCCAACACTCTCCCACCCCCTCCCTCCTCAACCTCATCGATTTTACCCGCGATTTTTTTTCATACGCTCTTAGTAAACCCCATCTCGACGTCTGTCGAAACGAGAGCCATTGATATTCCACTGGTTGCGCTTCAGGTCGATCAGGGTGTCAAGTCCCGTATCACTCGTCTGAGGTTTTCTCGAAATCTACACTCTGGTTACCCCCCGTTCCCCTCCCCACCATCATGTCCTTTCCTGGCCTTGTCGGTGCGATGCACTACGCTTGGGCTGAGGTCACCGAACCCAGCAATGTCCTCGTCGAGATCCTCAATGACGAGAGCAAAGCCCGCACCTTGTACAACATGATCGAGCGTCAGTACAAGTTTATCTCCACTGAACGCTCTGACGAAGAGGAGCGTGGCGAGATGACCATCTTCGACAAGGTGCTCGTCGATATGTGGCACGAGGAGCACCAGCTCCAAAACATCGGGCTCCTCGAGTTCTTCCTCGAGGAGTACCTGATGGCCAAGTCGGTGGACACCTACGCCGAGAAAAAGGCCCTCGTCTTTGCCCACCTGGAAGCTGGGGCGCTTATCGATGCAGGTGAGTTTCCCATACTCCCTATGAGATTACTCTGATTTCCCGCGGATTCTAACACCATCTAGCTTTCGCCAACCCTGACCAACTCGAATTGGTCGCCGGGCCGGCCGAGACCACCGCCAATGAAGGTCTCATCCAGCAGGAGTCCGCCCTGGACAACCTCATTCGAGTGTACCAGGAAGCCAAGGCCAGCGCCTACTACAGTGACGCGGACAAGTCGGGCATTTCCAACAAAGAAACTGACAAGTTCAACAATGTCCGTTTCCTGCGGGACACTGCCGAGAATCTTTGCCGGCACATGAAGGCTCACGGCCACGAGTCGCACCCGCTGATGCCCGAGGTCGAGAAGATGGTCGAAATCAGCGCCAAGCATGCTGAGCATCTCGCCGGTGGTCGGAAGCGCGTCTTCGAGGTCTCCGAAGATGAGGACTCGCGTCCTGTCGGACCTCACTGGAGGTGGCAGCGACGTGGATCTGGTCGCCACAGCAAGCGGCCCCGGGACTCATACCGTCCCAACTACGAGAGCCGGCGCGACCGCTACGAGCCGGACGATGATTACGACGACCGTCGTGACCGTCGTGACCGGTACGACCGAGACAGCGACGACGAGGACCGCCGCCGCCACCACCACGGCCGGGACGACAGCCGTGACCGTCGCCGCCGCGAGCACTAAGTCCATCTGATGAACAGGTCCACCTGGATACACTTTGGCTTGTGCAGTGATGCATCGGCTGGAGGGCGCTCGTTGATTACGAAGTTGACGACTCACGACGGTACGATCTACGACACTTTCTTTGTTCTTTCCGGAAGGGATGATGTAGAACTACGGGATATGTCACAATCTAGCGACACACTTCATTGTCTGCGTGTTTTTTTCATTTGTCAAATATGATCGATAGCTTAGCTCTATCTCAAGTTTGTTATCAATCTATTCCGCACCCGCCTGTAGTTAGATGGTTCATACTTTGTAGTTCGCGATGATCGCCGCTTAACCCTATTGGTATCCCCCACGTGCCCCTGGTTACCTAATCCAACATGTCCGCCGATCAAGTCATCTGCAGAAAGTCGGTGGCCGCCGCATCAGCTGAAGAAGGGACCCATATTCCGTTCGAATGGATATATTCGGTCTAGAGAACGGCTCATAGGACGCCGCAACAGTGATCGACGCGTTTATTTGCGCCTCAGCTGCCGTGAATCGCTCCCTAAACGGCATGGCCGGTCTCTATCTGCCCCCGTCCGCCGCGGGGAACGCTTCTTCCTCCGATTCCGGCTTGTCGAACCCTCGTTTTACGCCTGTTTCCAATGGTTCTGAGGAGGAATATTCGGTGTCGAAGCCGGTGAACTCGCCCGTTGGAAACCTACGCCTACAAACCACTTTCGAGGATGGGATGGACGCGGGCGGGTCTGTGTCTGATATCGAGGAGCACAATGGATACGATTCTGCGGGGGAGCTGGAAGGGAAGAATCGCAGGGCGCAGGTGAGGCCGAAATTCACACTGGAAGAGGAGAGGGAGGTAGTGAAGGTCTTTGACAGGAGGCTGGTCCCGTTTTTGGCGCTTCTCTACTTGCTTGCATTCTTGGACCGTTCGAGTAAGCATCGAGAGATTGAATCTCATTGGTTGATCATACTAACGGATTCATGCAGATATCGGGAATGCCAAAATTGCAGGGCTACAGGACGACCTCCAGCTTTCGTCCAACCAATACGAGTGGCTACTCACCGCGTTCTATATCACGTACATCCTCTTCGAATGGATGACCCTGATGTACCGCCTGGTACCTCCGCATATCTACATTGCTCTGTGTGTGTTCAGCTGGGGTCTGGTGGCCTCGTTCCAGGCTCTGGCAACCTCCTTTGAAGGTCTTGTCATTCTACGCGCGCTGCTCGGCATTGCCGAAGCAGCTTTTGGCCCTGGTGTCCCGTTCTACCTGTCGCTATTCTACCGGCGCGATGAACTTGCTTTCCGAAATGGACTCTTCATTTCAGCTGCGCCGTTAGCAACTTCCTTTGCTAGTAGCTTGGCCTGGTTCATTGTCAAGACTAGTAGCGATGGCCCTATTTCTCCGTGGCGTGCCCTTTTCCTTGTCGAAGGATTCCCTAGTGTGATCGTTGCTGTATTTGCCTGGGTCCTCATTCCGGACTCTCCGGGTCGTGCTCGATTCCTTACTCGTCGGCAGAGGGTGGTCGCTCGGCTTCGCATGGAAGATGGGCAGTCTGACTTCCAGCAGTCTTCCACGACAAGCTTCAATTGGAGGGAGATTTTGAAGACGGCTGCTGATCCTAAGGCATACATGGCAGCTGTGGGTCTACTTCCTTATGCACAATCTTTGAGAATGGTCTTCTAACCTATTTGCAGCTCATGTTCTTCAGTTGTAATGTGGCTTTTAGCTCGATGCCGGTATTTCTACCGACTATTATCAAAGAGTGAGTAAATCCAACCTCCAAATTCGACTTTGCCAAGCGCTAATCGTCCACAAGTATGGGCTACTCCACTCTTAACGCCCAGGCTCTCTCCGCACCCCCATACTTGGTCGCCTTCGTTGTCGTCCTAGCCACGGCATGGGCCTCGGACCGCAGTCGCAGCCGCAGCCCTTACCTCATTGCCCACGCGCTCATTTCCTCCCTCGCATACTTTGCCATTGCCGCAACGGGCTACTTCCAAGCGCACCTATCCACCCAGCTACACACCTTTATCCGGTACATCTGCGTCTACCCAGCCACAGCTGGATTCTTTTCCGCC
Source organism: Penicillium brasilianum (assembly GCA_001048715.1). Taxonomy (NCBI): domain Eukaryota; kingdom Fungi; phylum Ascomycota; class Eurotiomycetes; order Eurotiales; family Aspergillaceae; genus Penicillium; species Penicillium brasilianum. Next base: position 1,111,458 of record CDHK01000006.1, on the reverse strand, counting down.
ATTACACTGATCATTACCTGGTCGATGGACAACCGTGTCGAGAAGGAAGGTAAAGGCGCCAGCATTGCTATTCTGAACATCATCGGTCAGTGTGGCCCCCTCCTGGGTACGAGACTGTACCCCGAAACCGACGGGCCTTGGTATATCCGCGGCATGGCAACGTGCTCCTTCTTCATGGTTCTCGTTGCAATCTTGGCGTTTGGTCTTCGACTTCTCTTGCAACGAGCCAACCGCAGGACTGTGGATACCATGTACCAGGCTGTTGATCAAGCGGGACCTGCTCATCATTCTGGCGAGGAAAGAGACGAGCTTATGGGTGGTGGGCGAAGAGATGATCTAGAGCATCATACTGGTGATCGCCGGCTTGTTTATATTATTTGAAGCGTGGATTTAGATCAATGACTGTCATGTTGGGGGGTTACATCTATTGAGTTTTAGCGATATTCAAATGATACTATCATATTGTAGAGCCACACATACCGGCTACATACACTAGAAGAATACTTGTCCAATGTGATATCCTGTCAGTGAAGTAAATAGTAGGTCTAAAGCTCAGAATCGGAAGGAACGGCCTGAAGAGCCATTAATTATTGCAATTCCTCACTATACTCTCGTCAACGTCAATGCCAATTTTCCAGGTTGTCGTTATTAGTGGCTTGCTCCACATGCACGCCTCCAGGTCTGGGCTAATCGCCCGAAGCCGAGAGAGTACATGCTGCAAAGCAAAAATGCCTTGCACCGGGGTTCCAAGTTCAGCTGCTGGCTGCATGGAGGTAAACCCAGTGAAAATTATTTACAGAAAATGGAAACATTGTCCCATTTGCACGAGTCTCCCTCAGCGTCTTCGAATTATCTCGTGCATCCCACACCCACCGTAACCACCTTGCCTCCACGTTCTGTAGTCAAAATGATGCTTATATCTCCAGATAGCCAGCCCGCTCACCAAGCAGTATGGCCACCATCAATAATCAACGTGCTACCAGTCATAAAGCTGCTCGCATCCGAAAGACAAAACAGCGCCGAGCCACGGAACTCCTCCGGCATAGCCAAACGACCAAGCATATTCTCCGCCTCCCACGTAGCCCGCGCCGCCGGGTTCTGCTGGAAGACATCCTCAACCATTGGCGTAATGATATGTCCTGGGCAAAGACTGTTCACGCGAATACCGTGACGACCCCACTCCATCGCCAGCGAGCGAGCGAGCTGGATAACAGCTGCCTTGGAGGAATTGTAAACGGGCGAAGTCATACCCTTGTTAGCGATGAGGCCGCTCATCGATGCAACGAGTAGGATGGAGCCCTTTTGCTGGTAGTTGAACATTTGGCGGGCTGCCGCGGTGGCGGAGTTGAAGACACCGTTGTAGTTGATGGTCATTACGTCGTCGAGGGCTTGTTGGGAGTGTTCGAGAGCGGACTGGAGGTGGTTGATTCCCGCGGCAGCAATGAGCCCGTCCAGACGTTTCTCTTTGGCGGCAATTGTTGCGAAGGTATTGTTGACTTCGGTGTTGTTGCGGACGTCGATTTTGATGTAGTCCAGGTAGCCGCCGTAATCCTCGGCTTTGTTTTGGGCCTTGAGGAAGTCCGGATGAGGTGTCTCGAGACGGTCTAGGGCGTAGACTGTAGTTGGTATTAGTTTTTGTACACGATTGAGATGAACTATGCAGCGATTGAATGGAATATACCCTTTGCGCCAGCTTCGATCAGAGCTTCGCCCATCGCTAGACCCAATCCACGGCCGCCACCAGTGATTACATAGACGCGGCCCTCCATGTCAAACTCGCGGAATCGGTTAGCATTGCGCAATTGCTTCTTCGACGGGAGTTTGGACTGGATGTGATCGGGGTTGTGGGAGATATTGTGGATATCGTGTGGGTTGAAGGCGCTCTTGGTGCTGGAGTAGAGTCGGGTTGAAGAAGAGGCGAGCAGCTTAGGGGCAGCAGCTGCGGCGCTCGCAAATCGAGCACGAGCGGGAATGAAAACTCTCGAGATGCCGACAGACATGACGTGTGTGAGAAATTAAAAGGGAATATAGGGGTAGCTTTGTGCAAAGAATCTGTAATTGTCGAGTCGGGGTCAGGTTGCCGGGTGTTTTTATAGAGCAGGGCACGATGTAACTGAACACGAAGGATACAGATTTTCAACCCCGATTTGGTGGACTATCGTGTCAACTCATTTCCTATTGTTCTCGGGGAAGAGGGTTTATATGTCTAGGAAGGTCCGGAACGGTACTACTTGGCAGAGTCTACCGAAAGCGCAGGCTGAAATCAAGGGAGATGTGAGCCGACGATAAAGATTTTTGAGAAAAATGAAATTGCTAAAAAATATCAGTCCCCGCGTGACCCCTCGGTGGTTTTTGCCAGGTTGCTTTCACCATGAGTTAAGATCCAGACAAATCGACGGGAGCAACCACGGATCTAGCTCTTTGCCACTCCAGCTCCAAGCTACACGATGGGGTGGGGGGACGTGCCGATAATGTACCCGCAGTTGATACAATAAACCACAAGTATAGAACTGTGGGGTTACGGTGGAACAAATCAAGCAGGGTAGAGTGCGGACACGCACTACCTGACCCAAACAGCAAACATCGTGACCTCTATTTGATTGCCGAAGGCGGAAATTCTTCGAACACCTCGATGTAATGGCCCACCTAGGCGGGTCCCCCAAGTATGCATGGCCGATCTGCAGCGGGTCTTCTAAGACTCCTTTGCTCGCACCGGTTATCCTTGTCGAGGGACCGAGCATGGAGGCGCCGGGATTGTAGCCGTGTGGCGGGTTCAAGTAGGCAGACTCGATGACTTTTGATATCTTGGTCCTCTAGGATCCAAAGTCCAGCCAAGTGGAGGCTCGGGATATCGGGATATCAAGATATATCGTGGAATGTGTCCCTGTTCCCTAGCGGCAATGATATCTTGTTGAAATCATATCTCGACTTGCTTCAAGCTTGTGATTCTGGGTAAAGTGGCTACCGATGATCTTCGGCATCTCCATGTATAGATTAGGGATTGCCGAGCATTGGGGATGGCTCCATCTGTGGGAGGGCTGCCCAAAGGCTCCACGACACGGTGCCCGAAATAGGCTCTGGATATTTTTAGGTGAGGGGACAGTGGCTGGAAAGTTTGGATGTCGTGGATAAGCATACAGAAAGTCCCACTGGAAACAGGAGACTCAGCGGTTCAGCACTTTCAAGGTGGACAGGGTGGAGAAGCAGGAAAGAGGTGAAAGCCAGCCCCTGCAGTACACCTCCGGGATGTCCGAAAGAGGCAATCCTGGGCTGACACGGCCTTATACTGCCAAGGGATCAGGATTGTTCGGCATAGAGGCTCCAAGTGCTTCACTTCGCTCAATTGAGTTCTACTGAGAGACGAATTGGCATTCCTTTGCGTACAATTGACCGATCTTGGTTGAGAAACTAGTGAGACAGAATAGTATACGCAATCCATGATAGGTCGTACCCCAGACTCTCGTCTTCCTTACAATAAGCTTCCGCCACCGCCCGAAACCGCCAGCAGGCGTTGGACCCGCAAATGCCACGCCCCATTTTATAATGAATATGTAACATTATCGACCAGCCCGGAGCTCCTTTTTAGGTCAGAGTTCGTTTGATTTTTTCACGGCAGTAGCTCGACCCTGAAACATCTGACAAGGATCGTCAGATCGAGTAAATTTTCAAGGCAATCTCTAATGCGCTGCGCTGTCAGATTGCGCGCCTGGTCAGCTGGACACTTGGGACAATTATGGGTCTCCTAGTCACGTATGGAAGGGTCACGTAGTCGCATGTCTGAATGGATCATCGATAGCCAGTGCTTCGTGAAAAGAGACGTTATTATTGCGAAAGGCAGTGACACGGTGTAATTCTAAATGTGTTTATCGTGAGCCGCTCTGTAGTACTATTGTAGAACCAGCGACAGAGGCGACCCTCGGCCGAAGGTTACGAGGATGTCTGGAAGAACGGATGAATGGTTCTCAAAGGTACGCATGATCCTGTCTTCTATCTTGCATCCGCGGATGCATCGAAGTCAATTGCCCCGCAAGACTTCCCGCTGATGTCCTTTTTTCTCTCTGTTGTAACGCCTAATCCGCCAGATCCCCCCCAGAATAGCAAATGGTATTTCCCATGCTCAATAGTCATAAGAATCGTAAGAATGGCAAAATTATGAATCCAGAAGCGAAGTCCTCACTCTGATCACCTACGTCCAAATTCCAGGTCCGCCAGACCAGGTGACAACGTAGCTCCACGGAGGCTCCCAAAGTCGAGCTTCATCAACAGTCGGTCCACACCCGCCGGTTGGCGCGGCACGTAGTGGTGGAACCCGGGGCCTGTGCTCCCCTCTGCACGGGTTCCCGGCCAGGCCTGGCCCATGCCGAACTGCGTGGCAGGGCCTAGGCCCTCGCCCGATCGGTGGTCGTCGATATCGCGGAGACTCGAAACGAGGTCTGTCATGCCAGCATTCACGTCGTCGCACGTGCTGCGCAAGTCTTGCCAGACTTCGCGCTCTTCTTGCGCGTAGTCCACCAAGGCATCGACGACGCCTTCGTCCGTCTCTAGGTCCATGTTGCGTTGAATAGTTTCGAGGCGGATCACAAGAGCCACGAAGCGGTCGACGCTTGTGAGAAGGATACGGAGGACGCTGGTAAATTCTGTCTCTGTGAGGAACAGCGATTGAACCAGAGTGGAAAGATGGCGGCGGTGGGCAACGGTCAATGCTTCAGGATCGTGCCGTCCCATAGATGGAGGACCGGTGTTAGAGGTGGGTTGACTAGAACCGCGGTCTGGAGACGCTGCACGGGATTGACGCTGCTGTTTTGAGGATGATGCCGTCCCTGGTCGAGAGCCAGGCGCTGAACCCGTTGAAAGAGACGGCCCTTCAATCCACTCTCGCAGATGCTGCCAGGACTCGTGAACAACTTCTCCCTGAAAGAAGCTGCCAATCTCCGAAAGTACAAACAGGCACGCACTTGCAGTGGCCCAGATTGGACGCATTTGTCGAATGCGGGCATTGTCCCTCTCGCGACCCTCTTTCAACTTGTTCTGGCCAAAAGCACTGTTACTGCGCGGTGGCCCCCAAGGCGAAGGATGATTCCTCCGGAGGGACGTTCTTTTCCATAGATCGCCAAGACGGATCTGAGCACGTCGGATGCCCAACAGATAAGAGTGTATTTTGGAGTAAACGGCAATATCGGAACTTGACAGGAAGAGATCCAGGGGCGCGCGGACCTGGGCTGTGAGGCATGTGGTTGTAGGGAAGAGAATATCATCAAACGAGACTCTCGAGATCTCCGGGATCGTAGTCGAGCGTTGCGATGGGGTCATGGGACGGCCAGATTTGTTGTCGCTGATTGACAAGCGAAGAAGCTCTCGCGCAAGCTCTAGCTCCTCATCCGCTGGATCTTCTTCTTTTTGGAGAGAGAACAGCTCAGCCCATGCCTGGGCCAGGGCCGTCATCACATCGCCTTCCTTGATGAGGAGACCCGCTAGACCTCCAGAGTGAGCCCGAGCGAGGGCACCTCTTCTTCGGCTCTCCCCAATGCGGGAGTCCGCATGGGAAACTAACGCCACGGCAAATTCGCCTCGTCCCAAAAGAAGGAAATCGTGGAGTAGTGTCAGCATTTCTAGAATTCTTGGAAGAGGCAGCAGTTTAGATAGCGTTGACTGCGATAGGGACAGGCGTATCCAGTCCACGGCCGTGGAAAGCTGAGTGGATGAGAGTGGCGACTTGAGCCCGGCAAGATGTTGTATATGTTCTCGATAAAGAGTCACTGGGGCAGTGGAAATCCCTCCCGGAATCTTCTTCTTTGCACGGACATGATTGAGTGATTTTCCAATGAAAAGAATCGATCCTGCTGTTTGTGCTGACACGAAGCTTGGGAGCAATTCCATGTGCATGCTGAATTGAGCATCGTCTTCTTCAGGATCGGAATCTTCTTGGATGAAAAAGTCGTCTTTGCCGTATATGGGCAAATTCCCATATAATATCCACATGGATAACTGCTTCATCCATGCTGTCTCCGCTGCAGTCGCTAGCTGTACGGCCATTTCTTTGACGTCCAGATATCCGGTTTGGGACTCGGTGCGCAAGTGATTTATAAGTGCCGCCCCGGTACAGCCATGGCGTGAATCTTGAACTTTGTTTCCGGGCTTTATGAACTTGACAACCTCCCACAGCCACTCCATGCGCCGCGTCCACGGCGTGAATTCGCCCACGATGGTGGATAGCGGGACGATACCATACCCGCCAACATACCCGCTGTCTTCCGCCAGAATTGCTTTCTCCACCTCGAGGACTTTCTTCTGAAAATTGCCCAAATGATTTGTAACTATAGCGGTGGACACTGAGCGACAGATCACGGACCGATGCGCGGACGATATCTGAGAGGTATGGGCTCGGAGCTGCGCGTGCAGTTGGCTTAGATGGGCAATAGATCGGAGGAGTGCTTTTTCCGGAGGTGCGAGAAGGAATAGATCATCTTGAGCGAGCGCATCTTTCCCTTGCGACGGGCTGAAGAGGGGGGATGGCTGGCCGGAGAGCGAGAGGAGGATCTCGTGGAGCATCTTGGCCTAGGCGCTCTGTCGCGATCACGAAGATAAACTGTTAGCTTCAATTTTCACATACGGAGCCCTGGGGTATTGTCTAGCCTACCTAGCAGATTGGATGCTGTCCTCTTCGGAGTTTTGCTTGTGCCAGTATAGTAAGCCACGTCCTAGAAGCTCGAATCGACACATGTGAGAGACGGGCGGACTCGAGGCTTGGGCGCGGAGGAGATGATGATGCAACTGGGCGATTTGACCGTGAGGAAAGTACCGTTATGAGTCCGGGTCATTCAGCAAGCCCAGACCACAGCCATCATCATAGCCAATAGCAAAAGAGACAGCCACGAACAAGTTGTAAAGCACCGAATTGCCCATCAACCGAACATCTGCGAATGTTCTCCGAGTCGCGGGGTGCCCGACGCGCCGATTAGTCATCCACAGCTTGTCCCTCTTACGTCGATGAACCGTCCCGCTTCGTTCAACAGCTGTTTCTCCCTTGCCTCTCTTCCTTTCTGCAATCAAACCGTCTTGCTTTATTTTGTATAGCTCTACCTCCTACCTTCTTCTCCTATAACTGCGCTATCTACATCAACTCTTGCCCCTGCCCTGTCTGGTTAAAGATAGGTACCTGGTACGCTTCGAGTTGCAACTTGTTTTACCCGCACTAGTCGAAGGTCTTGCTCACTGGGCAAGACTTTCACCTCCTGATTCTCACCATTCCTTCCGATCTTACTGTTCGTGAATCGGCTAAGCCGTCAAAGCGCAGAGCGTCTGAAGACGACACCGCCGCTCGGCCTCAAAAGAAGACCATGACGGTATGACATGATCCCCTTAGCCGGAGACCCCAAAGTGTCGGATGTACACTAATGCAGCTTCTCTATCAGGACGTTACGATGCAGGTCGAGAACCCCCAAGAGACCGTGGAGTTGATCAAGCAGGGCGAGATCGATGAGTCCCTGTACAGCCGGCAACTGTAAGACTCCCCGGACCTGCCTCTTTCCGGACTATATGCAATGGAACCACCGTATCTAACCGCTTCTTCCAAGGTATGTGCTTGGCCACGAGGCCATGAAGCGCATGGGCTCTTCGAATGTTCTCGTCGTTGGCCTCAAGGGCCTGGGTGTGGAAATCGGTAAGCAATAACGACAGGTCACGCTATACTTGGGTAACATGAGTGGCAACCCCGCGGGCATCTAATTAACATATCTCTTTCCAACTCTATAGCCAAGAATATTGCTCTCGCGGGTGTCAAGTCCCTCACTCTTTATGATCCCGCACCGGTTGCCATCGCAGATCTCTCCTCCCAGTTCTTCCTCCAAGCTCAAGATGTCGGCAAGCCCCGCGCCGAAGTCACCGCCCCACGAGTCGCCGAGCTCAATTCCTACGTTCCCGTGACAATCCACGAGGGCGACAACCTTGCTGGAGACTTGGAACAGCTGAAGCGCTATCAAGCAGTGGTCTTGACCCAGACGCCACTGAAGGAGCAGCTGGCGATTGCGGACTTCTGCCACAAAAACGGCATCTATATCACGATTACGGATACTTTCGGTCTGTTCGGTTACATTTTCAACGACTTCGGTAAGAACTTCACGGTCGGCGATCCTACTGGTGAAGAGCCTGTTGGCGGCATTATTGCCGATATCGATGAGGACGGTCTGGTGTCCGCCTTGGATGAGACTCGGCACGGCCTGGAGGATGGCGACTTTGTGACTTTCACTGAGGTCAAGGGCATGGATGGACTGAACAACAGCGCTCCTCGCAAGATCACTGTCAAGGGCCCATATACTTTTAGCATTGGGGACGTCTCCGGTCTTGGCTCCTACCAGGGTGGTGGTCTCTACCAGCAAGTGAAAATGCCCAAATTTGTTGATTTCCAGCCTCTGTCGGAACAGATCAAGAAGCCAGAGCTTCTTGTCTCTGATTTCGCCAAGTTTGACCGACCCCAGCAGCTCCACATCGGTATCCAGGCTCTCCACAAATTTGCGGAGACCAATGACCGTCAATTCCCCCGCCCGCACAACGACAGCGATGCTCAGGAGGTCCTGAAGATCGCCAATGAGCTTGCCGCGGTGGGAGAGGAGAAGATTGAACTGGATGAGAAGATTATTAAGGAGCTAAGTTACCAGGCTCAAGGTGACCTGAACCCCTTGGCCGCCTTCTTCGGAGGAATCGCTGCTCAGGAAGTTCTCAAGGCCGTCTCTGGAAAGTTTAGCCCTGTGCACCAGTGGATGTACTTTGATTCTTTGGAGTCTCTGCCCACTTCGACCACCCGCTCCGAGGAGAGCTGCAAGCCCACTGGTTCCCGTTACGATGGCCAGATTGCAGTCTTTGGTAAAGAGTACCAGGAGAAGCTTTCCAATGTCACTCAATTCCTAGTCGGTTCGGGTGCCATTGGTTGTGAGACCCTGAAGAACTGGGCCATGATGGGTCTGGGTACTGGTCCTAAGGGCAAGATCTTCGTCACGGACATGGATCAGATCGAGAAGAGCAACCTGAACCGGCAGTTCCTTTTCCGGCCCAAGGACGTTGGTCGCCTCAAGAGCGAGTGTGCCTCTGCTGCAGTCCAAATTATGAACCCCGATTTAAACGGTAAGATTGTGACTCTCCGTGACCGCGTCGGCGCGGACACCGAGCACATCTTTAATGAGGAGTTCTGGAATGAACTTGACGGTGTGACCAATGCTCTGGACAACGTTGATGCCCGCACGTATGTGGACCGCCGTTGTGTCTTCTTCCGCAAGCCGCTTCTTGAAAGGTATATCAATCCATCTCGAAAAGGTGTAATACTTGCTAACTTCATACAGTGGTACTCTTGGTACCAAGGGCAACACTCAAGTGATCCTACCATTCATCACCGAGTCTTACTCTAGCTCTCAGGATCCTCCTGAGAAGTCGTTCCCTATGTGCACACTGAAGAGTTTCCCCAACCGCATTGAGCACACTATTGCTTGGGCACGCGACCTCTTCCAGACCTACTTTGTCGGTCCCCCCGAATCGGTCAACATGTACCTCTCGCAACCCGACTACATTGACCAGACCCTCAAACAGGCTGGTAATGAGAAGCAGACCTTGGAGCACCTCCGTGACTTCCTGGTCACCGAGAAGCCCCTGACATTCGATGACTGCATCGTCTGGGCCCGCCAACAGTTCGAGGCTCAGTACAACAATGCTATCCAGCAACTTCTTTACAACTTCCCCAAGGACTCAAAGACCTCTACTGGCCAGCCTTTCTGGTCTGGTCCTAAGCGTGCACCTACTCCTCTCAAGTTCGATAGCTCCAACCCCACCCATCTCGGATTCGTGATTGCTGGTGCAAACCTCCACGCCTTCAACTATGGTATCAAGAACCCTGGTGCCGAGAAGGAGTATTACCGTAAGGTGGTGGACGATATGATCATCCCCGAGTTCACTCCTAGCTCGAACGTGAAGATCCAGGCCGACGACAACGAGCCTGATCCGAACGCCCAACCTGCTGGAGCTAGCAACGACAACGATGAGATTCAGAAGCTCGTTGCTCTTCTCCCTTCGCCCAAGTCACTGGCCGGTTTCCGTCTGCAACCTGTCGAGTTCGAGAAGGACGATGACACCAACTATCATATCGATTTCATTACTGCGGCGAGCAACTTGCGTGCCGATAATTACGAGATCCCCCAGGCGGACCGTCACAAGACGAAGTTCATTGCTGGAAAGATCATCCCCGCCATTGCCACTGTCACGGCTCTCGTGACTGGTCTCGTTGCCTTGGAGCTCTTCAAGGTTGTCGATGGCAAGGATGACATTGAGCAGTACAAGAATGGCTTCATCAACCTTGCGCTGCCGTTCTTTGGCTTCAGTGAGCCCATCGCCAGTCCCAAGGGCAAGTACCAGGGCAAACAGGGTGAGGTCACCATTGATCGCCTCTGGGACCGCTTCGAGGTGGACGACATCCCCCTTCAAGCGTTCCTCGACTACTTTGCCGATCGCGGCCTGGACATCACCATGGTCAGCTCTGGTGTCAGCTTGCTGTATGCCAGCTTCTACCCTCCTTCCAAAGTCAAGGACCGCCTCCCTCTGCAGTGAGTATTACCATTTCAATTCGTGATTGCCATCTATTTTACAGCGTGCTAACTCTACACAGGATGAGCAAGCTCGTCGAGCACGTCAGCAAGAAGCCCGTGCCCGAGCACCAGAAGAATATCATCTTCGAGGTGACCGCCGAGGACCAGACCGAGGAAGATGTGGAGATCCCGTACGTGATGGTCAAGATGAGCAAGTAAATAAAGGACTCGTTGAGACTGTTACATTAGAAAAAAGCCCCTCGTGGTAGCAGTCTCTTCGGGGCAGGGAAGAGGCAACACATTCATGATGATTACCAACGAACCAGCTCGATGCGATGCTAGAACTCCAGTCTTGAAATTCCAATTGCTTCCTTTGGCTCACGCCTAACTTTTGAGTGGTTTATTAGCTTAAGTAAAATTGAGTAACCGCTGCCAAACTTGAGATTATGGTTGGAAACGCCTGAGTAAATGCTTTGTCAACGCTGACAGGACCCGCTTCGGTAAGGAGATGAGTAAGCATCTCGTCATTGCAGGGCTTCCCCCGCAGTTGGAAAGCCCGTCAGCTTCCTTTTTTCCCTTTTTTTTTTTTCATAAAATCTTCTTTGGCTTGATCTCGTATTCTTCTCGGCGAGATCTATAAAGTCGGCTGTCTCCCGCTGATGCTATTGACGTTATTGCGTTCACCAGCAATACTCACTCTTCCACGACCAGCTCTTCGTGCGGGGTTCTTTGCCGCTTCTAGAGTTCGAACGTCCTTCTCCGCAGGATCATCACGAAAAATGGCGGTAAGCAATGATGACTTATGCCAGATGCTTTACTATTGAATTTCCTAGTCTAACTCACTTTATCGCGTGTAGACCGGCAACTCGGCTAAAATCACCGACTGGGTCAACCCCAACGACACGTCTGGCGAGTTCAAACGTCAGCAGTCTGTTTTCCGCAGCTTCATCTCCCGCGAGCCTGGCGCAGAGTTCCCGCCTGAGAAAGGCCGCTACCATCTCTATGTCTCTTACGCCTGTCCTTGGGGTATGTTTGTGAGCCAATTGCTATCGGAAATCTTGGGAAGAGACACTAATGTCTTCTAGCTCATCGCACTCTGATCACCCGTAAACTTAAGGGTTTGGAGGATATAATCAGTTTCTCGTCCGTGCACTGGCACCTTGGAGAGAAGGGTTCGTTCTTCAGTCCATTACCAGTATTAGTCCCGATTCAATTGCATGCTAATTGTCAATCTAGGATGGCGCTTCGCCACTTCCGACGAGAACCTACCGGGCGAGAACACCATTCCCGACCCGCTGCACAAGGACTTTGCCCACCTGCGTGATATCTACTTCTCCAACAACCCTGACTACACTGGTCGCTTCACCGTCCCTGTCCTCTTCGACAAGAAGACCGGCCGGATCGTCAGCAACGAGGTAAGATCTCCCTACGGATCAAACCTCCCAAGTGTGTTTCCCCCATCTAACAAGCCCCCTTCCAGAGCGCGGAAATCATTCGCATGTTCTACTACGAATTCGACGACATCCTACCGGAGGAATACAAGAAAATCGACTTGTACCCCTCGGCCCTCCGCTCCGAAATCGACACCTCCAACGAATGGATCTACAACGACGTCAACAACGGCGTCTACAAGTCCGGTTTCGCAACCACCCAAGAAGCCTACGAGAAAGCCGTAGCAACCCTCTTCTCCTCTCTGGACAAGATCGAAGCACACCTCGCCAAGCAGGCTTCTGTCTCGCCCTACTTCTTCGGCGAAACCGTCACCGAGGCTGATATCCGGCTGTTCACGACGATCATCCGGTTTGACCCGGTGTACGTGCAGCACTTCAAGTGCAATATCCGTGATATTCGGTCTGGGTTCCCGGCTATTCACCGCTGGGTGCGTGGGCTGTACTGGGATTTGCCTGCGTTCAAGGATACGACGGACTTTGAGCATATTAAGAAGCACTATACCAAGTCTCATAAGCAGATCAATCAGTTTGCGATTACCCCCGTGGGACCGCTGCCGAATGTTCTGCCCAAGGATGAGGAGGTGAAGGCCGTACAGGCTGCGAAGTGAGAAGGTGGGCGACTAAATAATATAAAGTCCAATCTCTGGATAGGAGTTTTCAATGCAAGCATTTGATCTCTGGTATTGCACATTTATTGAATATGGAGACTATGTGAAATGCAAATTAAATTGAATATACCGTCATATAGCCTCTATCCAACATCTCTAACACCCTCAAGACTGTATCTAGTCGGCAGGATGTCCAGGAAAGAAATGTAGTATTTCACAATATTCACAGGAAAAAGAAAAGAAATAAACGAAGAAAAGACCCAGTGATAATGCATGGAAATATTCACATGCCTCGACGCCTTGCCATGCTTATGTTTGAACGTATTGTGTGGGAGTGTGGTGAACTCCCCAGTTTGGCTCTGTAGCAAAGCACCTGTCAAGTGGAAGATGTCTCACAAATGAGAAAAATGCAACGCAAACGAGGTGAAGCCAGAACTGGATGCAAGTGATGTGGCCGTGATTTGTGCCACATATTTGAGCTGAGGATAAAGTATAACCAATTTGGAACAGAAACAAGCTGTACCATTATTTAGTGACCTATTTTGCGGGTATCTTGGGCTGGAAATGGCTCTAAAAGGGACAATGAAAATCGAAAAGGTTTAACAGGTCACGGGCGGCGGGAGGTGGAAGAAAAGAGATGAAGGTGAAGGCGAAGGTAGCTTTCGCGGGTTGGTACAAGGGTCTCACGTTTATTTCAAGCCGAGCATCCGCTTCGAGTTCTCGTAGACCACGTAGCTGATGGACACGGCCGGTGCCACCTTAAGAAGGTTGGGGGTGAGACCCTTATAGAACCCGCGCGGTCCTTCGGTCTGGAGAGTTTTGCGGGCGACGTCGGTGATGCTGGAGTAGGTTGTTGGGTGGAGGACGGTGCCCTGAGCTTGAAGCCTAGTCCGCATCACGTTGAGAGGGTAGACGACCGAGGCACTAAAACCGCCGCTGATAGCACCAATAGTTCCGGTCCAGAAGTTGTTCAGAGTCACGTCATCCTCGTGACAATGATCGATGCAAGCTTGGCGAGAGACGAGGGCTCGTTTTAGGTATTCGAAAGTGGTCAGGTCAATCGCCGCGTATGGAAACATTCCAATGAGGCCAAGTGGCAGGCCACGGAAGAAACCAAAGATCCCATTGGCGTTTACCACTTTCTTGGCCGTGGCTATGATGAGCTTGTTTCCTCTCAAGCCGCCTTCGACAGTTGAGCACTGCATCCGGCTGGATTAATTGTCAGTAATTGGGTAATTAAGAAAAAAGGCCGTGTAGCATGCTCAACTCACAATTTCAATGTGTCAAGAGGATAAACGAAGCATCTGCGGGTTCAGTCAGGTAAATTTTCATTGAGTCGTAGTCCGGGAAAAAGGATAGCATACTGGGCTACCATCCCACCAATACCACCCGATAAGAACTGTGATGTGGGCCGAAGTTGTTTGGGGTCGTTATGTCCTTCGAACCGAGCGAGTGCTTGTTTGGCCGACTGTATCCAAAAGTCAGAAACGAGATAACACAAAGTATCACCAATGATTAGCTCACCTCGTAAGCTCCAAACTTGATCGCAGACTCTGGCATCACCTTCAAGACATTCAACCCGTTGCCTATGAATCCGTCAGATGAATGATACCGTGAGTGAGTTAGCTAGATTGGAGAGACGAACCGGCAAACAAGCTTCGGATACCGCCAGCCCGCCAAAGCTCCTGCAGCGCAACTGCCAAGGATTTCGATGCTTTGCCTGCCGCCGCCAAGGGAGCGCCGTCCTTCGCCGCACGAATCGCCGTGTGTTTTGTCCCCGTCTGGGCGATGAGATAGACTTTGAGGCGGTCAAGAGGGGCAGTGGCCGTCCTCGAGATGACGCCTGCGATACCGCCCGCAATAAAATAGCCTAGTTGAGGGGTATTCTCGGTCAACTTGCGTTCATAATAGCGGAAGGACATCCACATGGCGACAGTCTTGGGGATGGGCAGCCACTCCAGCTCAAAGTCACCGTCTAACGAGGTATATTCACTCCCGAAAGCAGTGGTCGACGTTGTAGCCGGGCTGGTGATGGTTTGCGCGAGGGCTGAAGGAAGGAGAGAGGCCAGCGCAGGCAAAGAGAGGATATTGTACAAGAGGCGCTGGAGGGCCAAAAGAGAACGATTAAGAAATATGTGGTCTGTACCTAAACCCTGCAGATCATTGATGTGGACATCTCCTTCCGGGTTTAGATTGCCCGTCGCCGTGTAGTATGACAAAACGGCGCGTAGGTCGGACGTGGAATGTAGCGGTAGGAAAAGAAGGAAGTCCCTGAAGCGACACAAGAAGTGAGGTATCGAGTCAGCTGGATTTCGTTCACTTGGGCTCCGGCTCACTATGGTTATCAAGTCCAAGCAAGCACCGGATCAAGGGCAGGTGTTCAACGAACCTCCATTCCGCGTAAGATAATACCCCGTCATTGTTTTTGTCCATCTCGGCAAAGAAATTATCAAGCTTCGCGCTCGATACGGTGACGCCGGACTGTGCAAAGGCGCTTCGTAGCTCTGTTTTATCTATTTCCCCATTATGGTTGCGATCGATGGCTTGGAACATCTGCCATAACCCGGACTCGGTGTGCTCGATGAACGTTCGGAACTCTGAGGGGAAGCAGGTTAGGGGGGACTGAGCTCAGATCACAGATGCGCCGTCCATTTGGGAGTGGCAAGGGGAATCAAAGCTCTTGGTGCTCACCATTGTAGTCTATCTGGCCATCACCGTTGGTATCGACATCATGCAGGATGTTGCGCAGCATCTCATCGGCATTTTTCAGAGCTAGTAAATGCGACCGCGTCAGTCGGGAGCTTCCGGCACGAGACCCGATCAGAGACGGGGATAAACACTCACGGTGGTCGATCTTTTTAAGGCCTTTCTTTAGACCAGTCAAGTCGATATGACCCTCTTTGCGCGCGTCCAGGGATTCCCAGAGCCGAGCGACTCGTTCGTCGCGCTCATCTTTGGACTCGCCGGGCGCCATGTTCGAAGGAAAATTGTTATCGAGCACCCGGCATTATTCAAGGGAGCATGACCAGGGTTTTGGATTGAAGGCAGGAGAAGGAAAGTGAAAAGGACTCCCAAAGGGGCGGAGTCTGAAGATCTGAGGTCGGGAGCATCCAAGTGAAGAGTGAGCCTTAACGTGTGGGGTTAAGATCGATCTCAAGGATCAATGAATAATGCGCGGCCGGTCATTGCTGGGATTGCTGGAGAATGCTTGACGCCATCATCGCCGGGCGGGCACGGGACCAGGGCTGGGCCCTACTAACCTCTTTGGGCCCATCCTGCTGGCCTTATCGAACTGCGAAGTCCGAGGTCCGATCTATACAGCCCGCTTCATTGCGGGTGAATTGCGTGTTATTCATTTCTACTCCTTCCATAGTTCTTCTACTATGGCTGCCAACTACTGGGCCTCGACCCAGCGTCGTCACTGGCTTTTCACTCGGGAGAAATTGGCCGAAGTTCGGGAAAGACTTCGAGAACGAGATAAGGTCACACATTCCCAGTTTCCATTACCAGACCAGCGGTTATTGAACATTTACTTCAATCAGCGTGAGTATGGGCTCTCTGTTGAGTCCAGAGCTGGTTCACTGACTCGCTCTAGAACTCATCAAACTCGGCAAGCGCATGTCCACCCGCCAACAGGCCATTGCTACCGCCCAGGTATATCTGAAACGGTTCTACACCAAGAATGAGATTCGCCAGACCAATCCTTATTTGGTTCTCACCACGGCATTCTACCTGGCTTGTAAAATGGAAGAATGCCCTCAGCACATCCGTTTTGTAGTGGGCGAGGCCCGTGGTTTATATCCTGGTATGCTCTACACAACCATTTTCAAAAACAGAAAAACATGTCCAATTAAATCATCATCGCAGAATTCATCACACCAGATGTAGCCAAGCTGGGTGAATGCGAATTCGCCTTGATCTCCGAGATGAGCTCCCAGCTCATCGTACATCATCCATATCGGACCTTGTCGGAGCTACAAAGCGAGTTACCCCTCAGCTCGGACGAGGTCGCCCTAGCGTGGTCTGTTATCAACGACCACTACCTAACAGACCTACCCCTACTCCACCCGCCACATATCATTGCGATCATGGCCATCATTGTCGCCGTGGTCTTTAAGCCTTCTCACTCAGGTAACTTTGGCAACTCGGCACAGTCGGCGTTGGCTGGAGCGATGAGAGACGGTGGAGGCCTGGGCATGCTAGCCGCATTGTCCGATAGACCTGGCTCTGGCCCCCCTCGCATCCAAAAGCTCGTACAGTGGCTGGCAGAGAGCGAAATTGACATCAAGGCCGTCATCGAATGCACCCAGGAGCTTCTTTCCTTATATGAAGTGTGGGAGCAGTACAGTGAGAAACACTGCAAGGAACTGATTGGACGCATGGTGAAGAGCAAGAACTTGGATAAGTGATGTCTGTGTGGACATGATATATACCTTCCCGGGGCGACATTTGGTTTGCTGACAGTGGTTACTACGATGTGCATGATTTTTTTCTATAAATGGCGTTGGTTTTGGATTATGAGCTTTTTAATTCTAGCGACTTTGGCATCGAACACGGTTCACATCTGCGATGGGTCGAACCATCATCTTTATTCCTGCCCAGTAGTGGGCATTGAAACCTGGACCTCAATAGAGAAGCCAGGGAAGCCCAACATGGAGATAATTAAATACCAGTCTGGCGATTGTTAGCAATCTGTCAAGGTTCCTGACATTAAGCTAGCAACGGGATTGAATATTGTGTAAGATATCACTTCTGGGAAATACAGCTATCAGGGACTCCCTAGGATGGTGGGGTTTATGTCATGCAGAGTCAGATCCTAATGGGTCCACTATAAACATCTATAAATGTCAATTGTTCAAGACATTCTATATCTGCAGTAGGGATGAGAATACACGGCTGTTGACACATGGCCATGGGTACTTGGGTGTGAATAGCAGTAGCCATTAGAGCTATAAAATTAGAATTAAAACCTCGATGTGCGCATCTCCTGGATTATTAGTAATGTCCACCTACCGATACAATGATAGTGTGAAAGTCTTCTTGGCGTTTAGAGAAGGAAAGGAAAGTGAGAGAGAAAAGGGCTCCGGAAGGCTCTCTTATAAGAGACCGAGAAGTGACACGACATGCGGCAGCCTGGGGATCTATTCACTGATAGCTCATGGAGGATGAGGCGTCAGTACGCCAGGTCACGGATCGCATAGCAAACAAGCACACAAACTCCGGTGTGATATCATCCTCAAGCGTATCTGGAAGGACTAACTGCATTCATCACTCACATGCATGGTCTAGCCCCCAAGTTACTATGATAGGTGGGTTGGAGTCTCATTATCAATTTCCCTTCCTCTCTCCTGCGGGGGTTCTTCACCACGCAATGTCGCCTCGGGTATCATATGCGGATGCTATGTCAGTCCCCTGTAGCCAAGTCATAGTATTAAGGTCTGCACACCCATCACATCATTCGGCTATTTCGAAGGGCTAGAATTACGCTGGCGGACCTCCTCCTACAGGACAACCCTAGCTCGGGGAGTTCGTTTGGTGAGTTGGACAATCCTGTCAATCCTAGTGGCGCTTGTGAATAAACCATGGTCAAGAATGTCGAATCAAGACCCCCTGGACAGATCGAGTGCTGTGTGCAAAAATAGAGTATAAAGTGTTGTGATTGGGCGTGATGAGGTTCATGCTTTCACCGTATCATTGTAGTGAGTTAGGATTCGCGGAGACGCCCGACAAGAGTGGATCTCGGGAACAACCTTGGCCTCTGGTTCACAAGAGCCGAGACCTATTCACACCCGCCCGAGTTATATCAGATCCCCAACACAGAATGGAGCTCTCAGTGCTCCACTGCACATGTTTGGGTACTAAAGCGACTGTACTCGGAAGCAGATATTCGGAACCAGCGGGATCCTCCCTTCATCTCGATTCATTTCTTGTTTACGGAGTACTCCATAATGAATCTATTCCTGGGGGTGTTTGCTTTTTCCAGCTGAACACATACATCAGCGCCTTGTTGATCTTTTCCCTAATCTTTACAGAATCGTTGGCTTCGGTGCACTTAGGCCCCCATCCGCATTGCAGGGGACTTATGCGGCTCTTTTCTCGTCGCCAAGTTGGCATCCCTGCATATTTCCGGGGCGCTAGACGGCTTAAATGTCTTAAGGCACCATTCCCAATGCTGAAGGAAAATATCTCCCGATTTACTTCCAACATTCACCAAAATATCATGATACTAAATCTTTTACGTCTGTTCAATGTTAATATCCCCATGTTCAAGATCCTTGACACTTGTGCCTTCCCAATTTATTATTTTTGAAGAATCCGAAAGCACTTGTCGCGTACCATGAATACCGAAACCGAAATGACTTCGTTGACCGATACGACCCAAGGTGATACACGCGACTCATCATTGAAAAAACCGACACTTGGCACTACGAAGAATTGGAAACGCTTTTGGCTTGATACATGGCGATTCGAAATTTTGGCATGGGCATTTAGCGTTGTTTGCTTCGTCGCTATCTGCACTCTACTCAAAGTATATGAGAACAAAGTGCGACCCCAGCTGGCATACAGCCTATCACTCAACGCAATTATCTCGGTCCTCGCCACAGGCTGCAAGTCCGCGCTATTTCTAGTGGTCGGAGAAGCTGTGTGTCAGTTGAAGTGGCTCCATTTTCGAGGTCCGAGGCAGCAAAGGCTGTCTGGCATGCAGGAGTTCGACAATGCCAGCAGAGGGCCGCTAGGATCGATTAGTATCATCGTATCCCATCAAGCAAAGTCGCTCGTCTGCCTTGGCGCGGCAGTCATTGTTATTCTTCTCGCATTTGAGCCGTTTATGCAACAAGTCATCAGCTATCCTGTATTGGCGGTCAATATTACTGATGGCAAAGCGGCTGCAAAACAACTACATGGAGCCTTGGTGTCCCCTGCAGTTTTAAAAACCTTCACACTCGAGCAGGCTGCGCAAAGTATGTGGAGCCTGTCAGATGACTTCGCAGCCGCCTGGGGGCAGGGCCTTTGGTCGAATGATGGGTTTGAAGTTGCACCGGTATGCTCATCGGGTAATTGTACGTGGGAAGAGTTCACCTCGGCCGGTATTTGCAGTCAATGCTCTGATATGACGTCTTCTGCTGTGCTAGATTGCAACCCGCCAAGCCTAAACTCTTCTTCCAACATGACTTGTCAAATCAAGATACCTGATGGTGCTGCTTACACTTTCTCTGTCACCACCACGTTTCTAGATGACTTTGCCCAAGTCGATTTTAACCTCCCATATTCAATTCTCTGGAGAGTCTATGACAATGAGAATGTGGGCAGGAATACATCTCTGGCTCCCAATGTTACCTTTGGTGGGATGCGTTCCCCAATAGCAGCATACGGTCATGCCAAAGTCAATTTTTCGACACCACTCCACCCTTCACTGGTCAATTCCAACGTCATTTCTATCAAAAAATTGACTATGTGTGGCCTAGGAGATTGTTTGCGCAACTACAATGTCTCTACGAGCAATGGCCAAGCTTCAATACAGACCGGAGACCCCGAGTTTGGCATGAGATATAACGAGCGGCGTCATAATTTTACTGATCCCTCTTCGGTGTTCACCTACGTACCAACTGATTACGATTTCACATCTTGCTGGATCCCTGATAACAAATCAAAAGCGGGTTTCGCATATTGTGTGCCCTGGTTCAATTCCTCCTTACACTTCATCTCGCAAGGCGACTATGGCTTTCTCCCGGCTTCAGATAAACAAACCTATTCTTATCGCAATGGATCGTTCCGGAGTGAGTATTCATTTGAGGACCCTTTCATCAGTCGCATTGACCATCTTGGCTTGGAGAAAATCATGTCCAACGTTGCCGCTTCATTGACGAAGCTACAACTGGAAAAGACAAACCGAACTTTCAGCGGCACCGCACACAGTAGCGAAGTCTTTGTGAAGGTTAAATGGGAGTGGATGATTCTACCCGGCTGCCTCGTCCTTGCTGGGTCTCTTTTCTTCATAGCAACAATGGTTGTGAATCGAACAGCCAGAATGCCTCTATGGAAGTCATCGGCTTTGGCACCCTTGTACCATGGATTGGAGAAGCAAGAGGGGGATAGGTTGGTAACTGCTATTAGTATGGAAGTGGAAGCGGAGAACTATAAGGTTCAATTGATGAGTTCTGACGGGGACGGACGCCTGGTTCTACGCCGAAAAAGCCTCGAATTTGACAACCCGCCCAATCTCCCAGGTCCGGATCTGACTCCTCGATTTGGATCGTCGTCTGCACATGGGTATACTCGGATTTGACCAAACTGTGATTCAGTACTGTACATTCTGGACCAGACAGGGGAAAACACCTCGATCCCTAGATGCATCCAGATGCGCTATCACGCTGTCAGTAACCTGCACTGGCGATAAGTTCGTGCTGCAACCTGTATTTTTAGAACGTCAATTACACAATAGCTTTAGCTGCAATTTCATATACCCCGACCCCTCGCGAATTGAAACCCTGAATGAAGTACAAGTGTGATGATTATTCTCTAGCTAGGCGAGTATATGCGGCTATATACACAGGATTTTGTCCGCCGGGTGGGGCTTTCCTGTCTGGGCTGCCGCCGCTTTTATGAGGGCGATCAGGCTCAGGCTCACTGAGCAATTGTCAGCGCGGGCTCAGGCTTAGGGATCTGGTCAGTGCAGTCACCATGGCTTTTCGTGATCTGATGCTTCTTTCGAAAATGAGTGATTTCTTGTACACCTTCAATTAAGATCGCGTACTGACACAGAGTGCATATTTCAACATGTTTCCCCCAATGCAGATACAGGGGCAGTGAAGCTTATTCCCGCGTGGAAATCGGATAGGCAATAGACGCTGGACGTAACATTGAAAACGGTAGCGCAAATAGAGAGGAGACAACGACAATGGATGACGCGGAGGGGAGAGAGTGAGTGCAGGGAGTCCGTGGTTTTCCTTATGTGTTGTTGTAGTATGAAAGGAAGCTTAATTTTTCTCCTTGAGGAAGTACATGACAACATGAAGTCCAACTTGGTTTCTAATCAACTTGGTTCTTCTTATACATTAAGCAGGAATTAATTGCCGATGTTGCGGCTTCATTCCTAAGCAGCAACAGCCTCTCATCACAACAGATGTTCATCCTACCACACCTTCCAGCACTGTCATTCTTGCTCATTTGACAGTACATAATTTTTGTATGACAAATAGTCCCATTATGTTTGCCCTGCTATCGCCATGGTCGGATTCGACGGCAGTGGCTACAAGTGCCTTTCAATATCACTCGTTCCGGAAACCCCACTATTCTGGTGCTTGTCGGCGGGTACGTGACTTGCGAGTACATGATCAGAGCTCTCACTGTCAGGACCTTGATTCCGCGAAACAGAATTGACCCACCAGCTAGTCATTTGGTTCCCTCGTGGGCGATAATTGCGGCTCGTAAACCTGGAACGGAAGCTGGTCGCCATGTCATGGATGGTCGAGATAACCAGTGACCGCAGACACGGTAAGGACGCAGTAATAATCACTATGTAACTTTCAACAAGACCCCAGCATATTAGGCTGGCAGTCGCCCCAGTAATGTTAACGCTAGCAATTTCTTTAAGAGTCACAATTTTGACTAAAGAAGCCGCCGTTCCCCTGAAGCGATTTGGTATGATCAGATTTATTGTTTCAATGGCGAACAGTGCCAATGACAGGATGTACCTACAGTAGCCCAAGACCTATCAACACAACAAGACTAATCTTTATCCTGAGCCGAAGATTAAGCCTCCAAAAGATACATGTCGGGACTGCGACGAGGTAAAGATCGACGGCACTGTTGAAGGCTATTCATCCAGGGGCAGTCAGCCGAGTTTGGTAATGAAGCGGTACATTATCCAGGGAAAGTGTACGAGATGGAGAAAAATAGTGGCGATAAACATGATATGATTGAAAATGGAGGAGATGGCATACCGCTCTGGAAATAGCCATACCGTATCTGACGATGAGGAGGCCCACATTCACTGTTGATGGCTTTGTCCCAGATCGTCCGCACGTTCTTACAGCTGGTAAATATCAGGATGATAGAAACAGCGTTAACAACCACCTCCAGAGCTGCGAGGGTCGACAAGATGATGCTATGTTTCTTCTCGCTCCCTAGTATGGCCAGCAGATAAATGATAAAGGCCACACGGGCTGTAGCAGTGCTGCCAATGACACACGCCTGAGTGATTATATAGTATTTGACTGCAAGGGTAGAATTTTCCAAGAGAAGTACCTGCATATCTTGCCCGTAACCATAATGCACAGCAATCGTAAACAGGGAGGAGGCGGTAATGGCTAAACTCTAGCGAGAACAGTGAGATTGAGTCAAGGATGAATTGGAAGTGAAGCACATCGGCCGCAGCCTACCTACCCAGGCTAATATCATGACTATATCGTCCACCCTTAAATGACCGATCTTCGCCTTGGCGAAAACGCGCAAGGCGACTACTCCGGCGGCTAGACCCCCTAGACCCCAAAAGAGGACGACAAGGCCTTGCCCTCTCATCTTACGGAGATGTTTGGTGGCGTGTGAACCAGGGCGAACAAAAGGACAAAGTCGGAAATGTGTGAAAGGTAGATAAATTGAGAACAATAATTCCTTATGAAAAGGAGGTTAAGAACTCGGGACTTCAAACTATGTGGCAAATCTCATGAAGTCTCAAGGTTCAGTTCGGTGTGGCGCTTAGCCCCAATCCTGCTCTTGCTCCAGATTTAGGAGGTATGGGGTCTCTAACGCTCTAGAACTGATGGGTTGGGTTCCTACTCAAAAGAATCCAGCCTGTGTAATATCGGACCGGTATCCGAGGGTTAACAAAAGCTACCAAGCTTACAGACTTTCTCAAGGTGACTTAGGAAGCCGAGGCACTATGAACTAGTGATCCTCTTAGACGGATGGGTAAAGAGGCGAAAAACAAGCAGATTGATCTTCGGAAGGCAAAGATCGATTGGGGATATCAAGGAGCAGGTTCGTAGATGGTAAGAATATACGCTATGGCGAACGCCCTATTGCCAATGACACCAAACAAGCATACAAAACACAAAGGAAAGGTGTCGTTTAAGATGACTTCTACCTAGGCGGTTACCGCTCCGTGTCTTGACAAAAAGCGCAGCCGTAGTCTATGACGCCACCTGCAGTGATGTTACAAAATTTTGGACTACCCCCGCCAACACCTACAAATAAAGTACTAGAATGTGGCCGGTCGCAAAACCTCCGCCAACACTCCATGAAATCGATAACCTGCCACAAAACTAGCTAATAATCACCTAGTAGGCCTAGTAGGCCATATTGAAACCCTATCGGGCATGTGTTTTCTGGCTACGCGTATGTAGTAGGCCGTAAGGCGTACTTTACACGGTGGACAGGGCAGGTGTTGTAAAACTTTTGTAACGTCACTGTACTTCTCCTCAGTCTTTTGTATTGAATTTCTGGCCCAGGCGCCATTCTCAGCACACGAAATCAAAATACATGGGTGAAAACCTTAAAACTTACTACGTTAATGTCTTGCCCTGGTACTTTCCTTCTGCGAACGGCTGAAGCCAAATCGGTTTAGTATCAACTAGGCCATCATGTTATCTCCAAAGGCTTTGAAGGAGAGAAGGAACATAACAAGCAAAAAAGTATAAGTCATGCAAGAGGAGGTAGTAGAACTGAATAATACGGGAAAGGGGTATTTCGTAGTTATGTGAATGCAGCATGACTTGTGGAGCCTGTGAATCGATATCAGGTGTTAGCTATCCCCGCCGCCGCCGGGTTTGATTACTGTAGGTGTCCATTAGACACCCACGGTTCAAGAGGCTCTAGTCCAGCCTGGACCTTCGCTCCTGGTAAAGAGGTTGGACCATCCACCCTTAATACGAGGGTCTTAGAGTGACACACTCCAATGCTCACCGCAGGCAAAGCTGAATTCTAGTCTAAGTCTACGTATCTAAGCGGGCTCAGCCACATATTGTATAAGTCTACGATGGACGAAGACTGTTACTTGTGTTGTCTTGAACGGTGAAAAAGCCGCCCCATGATTGCGAGGGTTCGGTTGATTGGTAGAATAGAAGATTATGATTACCTCTTTAGAACTAGCTCATTTTCAAGATCTCAAAGCCCTTTTATATTACATTTCAAGCAGCCAAACAGGACAAACTGCAGGAACCCGTTGCCTGCATATTATGTGTAGGTCTCACAAGTACGCACTACGGCGGACTATAGGGGGGAGAAGGCCATAACCCTGGATTTCTTCAAAGACTATTCACTGCTTTTCTTCCACCCTAAATATGTTTCATGCTTGCTACATTGCTAGGAGATTAACGTAGAGATTAACTAGAAAACCGTCTAGAAAACCGTCTAGAAAACCGTCTAGAAAACCGTCTAGAAAACCGTCTAGAAAACCGTCTAGAAAACCGTCTAGAAACTATCTAGGAAGCTGTCTAGGAAGCTGTCTAGGAAACTACCCCTCTATCTTAATTACGATCGTAATAATCAATAGGACTAGGTAAAGACGTTAGGCCGTAAGAGGTTTTAACATCAGATCACAGATTACGGATTATATCTACATTTTAGCTCCAGGAAAGTCATTAGTTATTTAATCTGAATCGATTTCGATTGTGTCGGTGCGGGAAATCGCACTTAACAAAGGGTATATAGGATATACATAGATTATATGGGGAAAAGAATGCCTGAAAATGAGATTCTGCCGATTCTTAAATTGCGGACAAATGGTTATGGCCTTCTCCTCCCTATAGTCCGCCACATACGCACGTTTCTGACTTAGAAGACGACCTCAGTAGTCAGGACCGTGTTCTCTCTTATGGCCTGAGTCAGAGTCATGAGTCTGAGTCTAATTCCGGTTATTTCCATTCTCTACCATTCTTTCCAGGAAGAATACTCTGAACTATTTGAAGTTACAATAGTCTATGGTTCAGGTCCACTAATACCGAGAAATTTTTCACAATTACAGAGCGGGTTGTACACCCTCGTATCCATTATGTATACAGATACCGTGTCCCATTTCTTAAGCGATCTTGATATCCCGCCGAGACCTGTCCGGCTCCATAGCCGTTATCTTTCCATGCTGCCCTGGATTGAGTACTGTAAGGAATATGGGTGCACCAGTAGAAAGCCAAACGAGTCGAGATGGATAACCATGCCCCTATACGGAAGAAAAGAGTTCTTAGGCTTCTCCTTTATTCACGATTGGAAACGAGCTCGAATCTTTGCCCCGAAGAAATATAATGGAACCACGAGCAAATAACTTGCCCATAGAGCTCCTGCCATAGCACCGAACTGCTTCAGAGGACCATCACGTAGGTACCAATCCATTGACTGGAATGAGACGCCGAACGCCAGAAGGTTTTTGATGACATTCACTAGTAACGCTGTATGTGCAGCCTTGTAGGGATAAGCGTCGACCGCATAGGTGAGAAGAATGTTTGCAGAGGCAGTTAGACCAAGCGACAGTAAACCCCATCCAATCGCTGGTCCGATCCAATGAGTGTTGTGGCTCATGGTGAGGCCGATAATGAGGACACCAGCTGGGCTAAGAACCCCGCCGATAGTGACTAAAAGGAGTCGGCTTTCTGGGATATGGATTCCCAAATGTCGCTTTGCAGAACGAGTTGATAGGTGGTCCGCCAAGATACCGCCGATCGGGAGACCGGCAATCAGTCCAGCCAACGGAGCAATATTGAAAAATCCGACGGCTCTTGCACTCCACGACCTGGGTGGCGCTTGGAAGACATTGGAAAAGACAATAGAGCAAGCAACGGTCCATCCAATCGTGAGGCCGAATACAATAGTGGTGACGAGAACAGCGGGCTGAGAAAGCATCAAGAATGGCATGTATAAATACTGAAATGCATTTTGGTCCCGATCCCAGTCTGAGTTTCGAACCTTGAAGGACCTCGACACCCATACGTCCCAAAGAACAACCTCTTGGTGTGTGTTTGGAATGACTTCGGAATGCTCAGCAATTTCAGCATCATGTTTACAGGCTGGTACCTCAGACTGGTCGCAATAGCCGACGGATAGTGAGCTCGTGGTAGTCTCAGGTAGCATCAAAATGCAAAGCAGCATAATAACCCCGGAAATAACCGCCAGGAGGGTGAAGTACCATTGCCAATTGCCCGTCCCCGTTCCGATGAGGCCAGCGAGAACAGGTCCAAGAGCAGATCCGGCAGCCATGAAAGCTACATAAACGACCATGGCCGAAGCAAGGCGTTTCTCATGAAAGGTTTCCACAATCATCTCGGGGCCGAGAGCTTCAATGACTCCGCCACAGAGGCCACCAACGAATCTTGTCGCCAGTAATGAATCAAAGGTAGTCGTGTACACGGTCCAAACATTGGTGGCAGTGAACACGGCGAGTGAGGCGAGAATTGTATATCGTTTCCCAATGTATTTAGATGCTACAACGGCAAACACGTTCTATCTCAGCTAAGAATTGATGCGCCATATCAAGGATGAGAATTTCTCTTACCGAAAGTCCAAGAGCGAGGACAGCATATGATGATAGTTTTGAAACTTTGACAGTGCTGACTCCCAGATCCTTAATGATTAGGCCAAAGAGGGGCGTGATGCCCGCAGCAAACATGTTCCCTAACATGGTGTACGCGCTGACATTGAACAGCACGGTTATCCGCCACCACAGTGGCCAATCCTATGCAGTCCCTTTGTTAGAAAGAACGCTCAATACTTCAAATAACTATTAGATTTCATACCCGAGGGCTAATCATTGCGGTGATCGGTGATAATGTTCGTTCCATGTTCTTGCAAAACACCATGAAATGTGAGCTGGGGAACAAGTAAAAACTTGGAGTACAGCTGCCAAATCAGAGGAGAAGAAGAAATGCAATGTTGGAGTAAAGAAGAAGGAGGTAGATAGAGAGAGTGTGTGCTTTGCGGCGGGCTTTCCGGGGTCTAAATCCACCACCTGAAAAACGCGTGTTAATAGTCACGACGGCGAAACGGGCCAGGTGAAGTCCATAAGATGGCTCCAGCTCCCGACCTCCCCGCTATATCCCCGCGACGCCACCTAATGCTCTACTTGGACCTGCTCCTATGGACAAATTTGGTAGTAAGACTCAGTGCACTCCGTAGTCTCAAAAGCGTCAGGAAAATGGTGGTCAGCATGGACGGTTTCTCAAAGGTTTCCGAGGATATCCTATCTGGTGTTGTGTTTAAGTTTACTTTGCCACTTCCACTTCGGGCGTGTAAGGTCAGCCAAAGGGATTTTTGAGGATATTTCGAAACTTCAAGCAGTTTGGCAACCAAAATCAACACTATTTCCATCCCATCCTCCTGGTTGTCAAAAGCAACAGCACGGTCGTTCAGGTGTAATTTGCTACAAGAAGTCATTTTAATCCCAGCATGACTTGTGGCTGTCGTACTGGCATACCTGAAAAGTTGGAACTGCTAGCTGCCGCGCGCTGTCATCTAACAATCGACGAATATGTCCCTCCTGGTAAAGTAGCCACCTTTTAATCCCGACAATACTTAGTGCTCGTAGATGACCCCCGTGCGCGTGCGTGAGGCGTTTCAACCCTCGATTATTCACACTTACTTTTACTGCTGCAGGGCTCGTTCCACTTCATCCA
This sequence comes from Penicillium brasilianum, assembly GCA_001048715.1. NCBI lineage: Eukaryota > Fungi > Ascomycota > Eurotiomycetes > Eurotiales > Aspergillaceae > Penicillium > Penicillium brasilianum. The sequence continues at coordinate 1,083,235 of CDHK01000006.1, read as the reverse complement.
GGAAAGGCCTTTCTAAGGGAGAGACCATTTAGTTAGGCCGATGTGGAGGATGGATTGTTACCGGCAGTCAGAGGGCAATCAGAAGTCCGCGGAGTGGATATGTATCTGCATCAGGGTGGTCGGGGAGTGATCGGGGAGAGAGCGGAACGGGTTACCTCTTAGTCTTGCCACGGAACTAGGCGGTGATTTGCAACCAGTGAAGTGCCTTTGTGGTACTATCTAACCACAGCTAAGAGAAAAACATAAATCACATTGGCGTATCGCCATCCCCTGAAAAATTGCTCAAATTTCCCCTCCGAATACCCGTTGGCTAGTACCACTGCTAATCGCCCGTCCCCGTTCCGATGAGACCAGCGAGAACAGGTCCAAGAGCAGACCCCGTCGCCATGAATGCTACATAAATTACCATGACCGAAGCAAGGTGTTTCTCGTTTTACGTCTCATACTTCTAGGCATTCTCCCATTTTAGTTCCAGTGCGCTAATCATCAAGTAATCCATTGTATTCCTATAGCTATGCGGGCACTCCTGTTACCAAATATATCAGCAGACCCAAACAGAAGCTGTCCGATATTAATCGCCCTAAGGGAAATACGTAACCTCAAAAGCTCTATGATCTTTCTCCACCTCAAAAGGACAACTGTATTTCGCGAAATCCGCGAGTTGATTTGACTAATATACTGTCAATCTTGACGACCGATCCTGCGACTTGCTGATATTGATTCTGCTTATCTCGGCAGCAGTGCTCTTCCTGGTTTGGGTAAACTCCGTCCCCCTCCGTGTTGAGCTCACTCAAGAAGGCCTACTACAGTAGCCGCCATATTGCTTTCTATTTTGACAAGATATGAGAGGTCTCAGTCCTACTTGTATGACGAGCTAAGCCCATTGTGGGCTAAATGTCAAATAGAACTTTGTGCGGGAAGGAATCATATGAAAAATACAACAAGAATCAAAAGGACGTAGGTTGGTGTGTAGAAGCAGAAGGATATAGCATAAGAAATGAGAGAGGCAAGATACCACCTGATGGGAATAATCTTCATGAATAGAGTCCGGGTAGTAAATTCAAGTTATTGGGATACAGTATCAAGCAAATGACGAGTTAGATGTACACGATGTTGATCAAATAGAAAAGCAGAACAGATTTTGCATATTTCTAATAAGCGGGTGCGTGACTGTCTCTATTGTTGTGGCGTAATAATTCTAACAGAGGAAAGTACCTGAGTCATGAGAGCTGGGTTTATCACAAAAAGCTCTTACTTCCTTATACTCGAGAGCTTTCTATAATTTTACATCTTCATCAATCTGCTCTCGACACTTTGAAACATGAAACATTAAATATAAGGTAGATTGAGTGCTCGCCAGCTAACTTAACGGACGTAGTGGAATACCGCGTCTTGAGTATGCATGCAGATTCGCGTTTAAACACAGTCACCTACGACGAGTCAGTGGCACTTGCAATAATAGAAGTGGCCGACATAGAGCCAATGCTACCCAATCCAGCCATATCCATGCTGAAATTATCGTTCACTTCACCGCCATCTTCAGTCCAGTAACCCTCGGGTGAGAGATCGTCATCTCTTTTGGCATTGATGCCAATAGAGATCCATGCAAAAATGCCGTCGGAGGCATATTTTCCAAGATAAACATATTCCATGACCGGATCGGTGTTCCCCGCTTCAGCCTCGAGTATACTGTCCTCAGAGTTCTTAAGCAAATCCTGTGTGTTATCGGCGTATGGATGACATTTCTCTACTTCAGTGATGAGGTCCTGATCGAAGAAGATCTGACCAACATGAGAGGATTTCCCATCATACATGCCAGAAAGTGTGCCGTTGGGGAAAATCTGGGTCTCGTTCGCTGGGTGGGTGACGACTGCCAGAGAAAATGTCAAATTTACGGTAAATAATAGTGAATTCATCCGCTCATGATAGGACGTACCATGGATATGAGTAGTCCTGCCAGTATAGTGACCAGGGAATATCGTCTCAAATCCAACAACACCATCGTGACCGCTAGGCTGGACACCACGAAGAAAAGTAGTCTGCAGATTGGCAGTGTCATTGCCGTTGCCATTACCGCTGGCAACGACGCCAGAATAGACACCCTATGAAAATTCCGGTAAGCAAGTCAATCTGCGAATATGGAGCAGTTCTGTGGACAGCTTACGGTAGAGTTACAATGCCAGATATCGGTGTAAATACCAGGAAGTGGATCGCAAGTGTTCGTGTCGATGAGCTGAATATCTAAGAATAGCGGCACGCCGGCTTGATCCTCGGCGACATTCCTGCGTATCAGTTCGCCAGCAATGTCTTCCTCGATGTTAATTAAGAACCAAAATGGGCCAATTTTTCTACTCACAGTAGGGTCCCTGTGTAACCTCCGGCTGCACAATACAAGTGCCACCCGATGAAAACAAAATGCGGGGGTCAGTCGATGGTTTAACGTTCTTCAGGTTGGAGCGATGGTCTGTCTCCAGGACAGAATTAAAGTCACGGGCCTTGAGATAACCGGCACCTAGGACGCCATTCAGGGTGCTGTCTGCGAAATAGAACTGTAGGAGAGTTCTTACCAGTGTCTAGGCCTCTCTGCTTGCGCAATTGACGCACAGCCGCTTCGCGACGAGCAAAGTTTGTATCATCAATGCCTCGTTTTCTGAATTCTTCTGTGCAGTGAGTAAGGCTGCGTAACCGAACAGGGATATTGCGAAGGTACGCAGCTCTCGTAGCCGCCTCAGTCTTCACAGTGTCTCCGGGATGAGCTGAAACAAAGCTTAAAAGACCTGCAAGGCCTACAATAAGGGCATAGCAAATGCGAACCATTGTGATTCTTGGAAACATCTGCGGACAAGTTTCTTAAGAGGACGATAGTTGAGAGTAGAACATAAAGATACTCTGTCAATAGCAGCGGGGAGATCTCTTTTATGAATGGTAGAAGAAAATGCCAAGCAGCTAGCTGGACTCGAAGTTGCTTGTAGGCTCAGCAGCTATTTGCAAGGATTTCGAGATTGGGCCGTAGTGCACGTCCAATCTCTCGCTCATTAGCAGAGCCAGATAGGGCTATTTCGTGGCCATAGTCGTAAGCTCATTGCAATCTGTTCGAATTTCATTTCAAAGTAAGCTAAAATTGCAGATCTTAACTGAAATGCCGCGGCGGCTTCATGCGAAAACATGATCTATAGCCATTAGCCCTGCCAGAAACCCCACTTGAATTAACAAAGAAAGAAAGGACTGATTATGATGACGAATCCAGTTTCGTCAGCTGCCTAAAGCAAATCTCAGCTGAGGGATATGCCGAGAAGTGCAGATGAAAGAACACAGATGATTCGAGTTGTTCTGCAGCATGATCGAGCGCATCAAGTGTGAATAATAGTACCCAACGTAGAGAGACGCTGGCACTGTCTATTGATCTTGCAGATCAAGAAGAGGTTTTCTTTCGTATTCCACGAAATCATGATTGGCCGAAAGAGGAGGTGGTATGGAGCATTGATGTTCACTTAATTCCGTCCCCTCACCAGGACGGGACAAACTATAAAGGATGGACGCCTAGACCTGGTCCACACATGTGGGCTTTGGGACTTTTTGAAGGCAAAGAATGAACTTGGATTTAGAGCCTACGGCAAGGAATTTGTAAGAAAGCCAGTGGATGCAGTCGTGCTAGACCGACGACTTTCCGATTGCCTGCTACTAAATCCTGAGCTGATACAACGAAATATGAATTGTTTATCTACCAAAAAAAGATCATTGGCCTCAAATTTCTCATGGTACAAATAGTGATATGCTCAGTCCTTTAGAAATACAGGGCGGCAGCACACAGCAAGGCCGTCAGTGGAGAATTCTTGGGATTTCTTGAGGGCATGTAGCTATAAGGCGAGTACTAATAGCTATCACCCTTCCAAAAAAAAAACATGGCTGCGGTACTTGGAAAAGATTTTCAGCTGTGAATAAGGTCTTTTTTCCTCGTGTTAGGGGCTAGCTGCCCTATTATAGCCACCTCTGGATACTCAAAGCAGGTCCAAGTTTTGAAAAGCAGATAATTGCGTAACTCTTGAACAGAGAAGTACTTTTTGTCGTCTCTGTACTTCTCGAAACGCATCAAAAAGGTGATCTAGCCACGCTACCACTCCAGCGGGACCTACGGATGCAGGGTGACTACTTTCGTCTGGACAAACTCCTCCATCCCCCAGTGAGCGCCAAATCGACCCCAACCACTGTCGCCATATCCTCCGTGAGGCAGGGTTGGCTCGTCATGCACGGTCATAGAATTTATGTGAACTGCACCTGCCTTGATCGACTGGGCCAGCTCAAGCGAACGGCATATATCCCGGGATATAATCGAGCTTGACAGTCCATACTTAGCCTCCTTTATCATCGATTTAATCTGCTCTTCTGTTTCCACGACCACGATTCCCACCACTGGGCCAAAAGACTCGATCTCAAACAGCTTCATTTGGGGGGTTAGACCCGTCACCACCGTAGGAGGGAAGCTTTGATCTGACGTGTCGTTGTGATTGACTATTGGGGGCGTATGAATCCGAGCACCCTTGTCACGCGCATCGGAGATGAGCATCTCTACCTTAGCCTTGGCTGCCGAGGAGATGAGTACCGGCATGCTTCTGATGCTGTCCAAAATAGCCAGAATTTTGGCTTCGAGAACTGGGGCCACGGTTGCGGTAACCAGGACCTTGTCGGTTGACATGCAAATCTGACCGTTCTGATATGACTTTTAGCTTTTCCTGCTCCCACGGGGATCAATTTTGGTACCATGCCTTACATTGAGGAAGGCGCCTCTAGTAATTTCCTCGGCTGCAAGATCTAAGTCCGCATCATCGAGGACTACTGTGAAGTTCTTGCCACCAAGCTCTAACAATACTGGCTTTAGAGCCAAGGCGGCTTGGGAGGCAATTATGCGCCCGACATGGGTGGATCCGGTGAAATTGCATTTCTTGACAGCGGAATGGTTAATAAGGGTATTGAAAATCTCGGACGCATCTTCAGGTCGATGTAAAAGGAAGTTTAGGACGCCGGAGGGAAAGCCAGCTTTTCGGAAGAGCGAGGCGAGGAGATAGTGGGTCTGGGGACTCAATTCGGAGCCCTACTCTATTCAGTCAATGGTGTTTCCGTGTATCTTTGCTAAATCAGGGAGCTACTCGCCTTCAAAATTGCGACATTGCCAGCTGCGATAGGAGCCACAACGGCACGAAGGCCCAAAATTATGGGGGCGTTCCAGGGGGCGATTCCAAGAACTACTCCAAGTGGTTCTTTGAAAACTAGGCCATGGCCAGTCCGCACAAATGGCATTGAACCAATGGAGACACTGGTGGTGAGAGCACCGTACTCTTCAATCAGTCCAATAGCGTCATTGGTGATTATGTCTGCCCACTGCAGGCCGCAATGGATCTCTCGATCACATACAAGCTTGATTTCCTCAGCTTGGTCACGCAGAACCTGAAATTGCCAATCAACTACTAGAGCCTCAAGATCATTTATGTTTGTTCAGTTATACGTACCTCGGCCAATTTGAAGAGCAAGGTCCGGCGCTCTATCGGGGTCGTTTTCGACCATGCGGCAAATGCTTGTGCACAGGAATCTGCAGCTTGCAAAGCTAACTCCTTAGTTGCACCCTGGTAGAAGACAGTATCTTGTCCATTTGCGTCAACCACGGTACCTTGTCTGTGGGACATGGGCAATAGGACATCCTGTCCATCAATTATGAGAGGGGTTGTCCACATCTTCAGGTGATGAGAAGCGCGAGGATTATTGAGCGCCTACTTGCTTATAGGGTGCTTTATGTGAATTTGAATGGAATACTCAGAGGGACTGAAAGAGCGGCGAGAGGAATGGATAGATCGGACTTTCCCCCCAAAACCGATCGCATGTCGGTTCAAGACAATCCGGTTGAGCCCAGACCAATACCGGGGAGTCGCCGGGAATCTCGGATCCCGCCCCGGCTGCTTAAGTTCATATCCTTTTGAGGCGAATACCTCTCACCCTACTTCGGGCAAGGAAAACATGATCAAGGTGATTTGACAGCGCTGCTGCTATCCATGTTTTTGATGCCTTAAAGTTGCTGTGCCCTGGAATCCACCCCTGAATAGCCTGTTCTTGGCAACAACGTCAGTCAATGGCACAGCCTGCCGTTGAGCAAACAGGCCTCACTGTCTAAGACTTGGTAGCCACTGCCTCGGACAGCTGCCCTTAAGATTATATGTCAGGTCTAGCTGGTTGAACAGCCGCGCAAAATAACTTTTGCAAGCAATCATCTAATCCCAAATGCATTACCCTACGTTACTCGTAGCTCATTTTGAGGACCCATTATTTACATGGATTTGGGGGTCGGCCGCCCTTGGTTACCACTCAAACAGCGCGTAATCTACCTAGAGCAGATCTTGCTGCGTTGGTTATCATCTATTTTTACAAGACCACAAAACAGGCAGGTGCTCGGAAATTCATCCAGTCGTCGAATTTTCAATAGAGGCTAGCTTTGGGATTCCAGGTCGCCTAGCACAATATGTTTTCTATTAGTGTGGTTGTTTTAGAAAGGCCCGTGATGGATAGTGACTCAAGCATGTGTGCCAGCCACCTAGTTTGACTCTTCTTTTTGATACTACGTTATATAGACCACTCCCCACATATCACTTGCTAATTCCGTGCCCGTTGATTATGAGCAAGTGTAATAAATATTTCTCCTCGAGCTGCCTAGCTCACTGCAAAATCTATGGTGGCCGCGTCTATGCATTTTACCGCCCTCTTTCGATTTATAGAATGATATTACATTATGATCACGCTTTTGAAAGTCCCTTGAGCCAATGAAAACCTATACATCTACAAGTGCAGATATGGGCATCTACGTGAATGCAGAAGACAACATGTCAAAACTATAGTGGAGGTGAAGGTTCGGCCAGAAGTACGTACTATCGCGAGTACAGTATTCGTTATCCGGCACGTGAGTTCCTAATTCCTAAAATATAGCAAAAATCAAATCCACTGTCTCAGCCTTCGAAGGAAACCGAAACATTGGATTCAGTAACTAAATTCATGCCATCCCACAATACCAACGGAGATAATCACCCTGATCTCTCAAATGAGAGTTGACTGCAAAAGCGACCCAGATAAAAATAGTCCAATCACGCCAAGAGCAGCAATGGACAATTTAGCATGCTGGACAGATCCTGAGCTGCTAGCCGATGTTTTAGAGCTTCCAGTGTTGGAGGCAATTGAGGTTCCTGTTGAGGAGCTGATTGACTTGCTGGCTGCAGTTGCATTTGCATTGGAATTGCACCAAACTTGGCCCGCTTCGGAGGCCGCGATAAGACATTCCGCCAGCTCCCCCACGGTTTGACCCACTGCAAGGCAGTAGTAATCGCAGTCGCTATAGGTGATGACAGAAGCTGAGGAGCAGCAACTTTTCATGATCGCGGAGGAATTCGAGTACGCTATCGGCATGGCGCATGCGGCGTTGTGAACAGGTATCTCATAGAGTTCTGCTGAGCAGCTGGAACTCGCCAATGCTGCTGTTGTAGTAGTCGTAGCAGACATGGTGGGTGATTTGACTGAGCAGGCGAATTGACGACTGTGGAAGCTTATGACTTAGGAAAAGGACTCTGGCGCGTACACATGAAGAGTAAAAAGAGTTACCTTGTATGTCTCATCGTCTATTATATACTCGCTCTGGCCTGTCAGACTATTGTTCAACCTGTCTGCTTCGAGCTACTTGTACCGTAGCCAGCTTTGGCTGACTGACCCACGAATCAAGTCCCATGGCATGAAAGTCCCCACGCGCACATCCGCCTTCCTTGATTTGATGGCGGGCAGGCCAGGCCGCAGGTCAGCAATAGCATCAAGTTGTGCATCCTCTTCGCTAAATTTAGGACTTAATAGTGGTGAGTGGGATCCTTGAAAAGTTCACTTGAAGATTCACCATTCCCCTTCCACCGTGTTCTTGTGATCATCATTTAGGTGGTGGGGCCGTTCTTTCCCCGGCACCGGTGGGGAACCAATCGATTGGCGATATCAGAAATTATGGTACGAGTCAAAATATGGGACATAGTGAGGCTAAAAATAAAACATTCCAAGGATTCACAATATTTTCGGAACCAATAAGCCTCATTTGACGACATTGAATGATTCGAATTATTCATATCGAACCCCAACGGCAACTCAACTAAGCGATTGAGTAATAAAGTAATAAATCCGAAGGTCGTGCAAAAAATTGGCGTGAAAGTTTTCGGGTTGCCGTTGAGGCAAAAGGCTAAAGTATTTCGTGAGTATTGAGTAATGTAAAGATAAACCCGAGAAAAGTGTTCTAGCATCTCCCCAAGATCTCGGGGGGCAAACAAACCTAGTAATCCTATAGAAGAGTGGGATCCGTGACTGGCTCCTCAAGACATTAGCTGGACGTTGCATTTCGTAATTTTTGCTCATCGTGTATGCTATTTTTAGTAAGTGATATCGATCTAGTGGAAAGAAACTCACGATAGCCACGTGCCTGGCAATTCCTCCCCCAACTAGCAGTAGCAGGGCGAAGGAACTACTCTTTTAAGGTCGTCCCTACATCTGGCTAGTCTGCACCAGTCCGCAATTGATCTATGTTCTGCAACATGTACCCAGCTGGGCGAGCCATGAGCTGAAGATGGAAACACAAAATGGCGTATTCTCCCCAAAAGTTGAAGTGTTCCACAAAGAACATCTGATACATATTATCCTAGAATGGCTTTCTGGGTTAGCAATATGTAGGGAAGTATATAAGAGAGACATATTAAGATTCTTATTATGAAGCACAGATCCACGAGCTTGTTATGTTAAAAAGTCACCCCATGTATTAGCTAGAGCTGGAATCCATTACAATAGAATTATTTCAACGGTAAATGATGAGGAATTACCGTACCGGAGATAGCCCAAGATTTACTTATCTGGAGACACTAGATTTGCTAACTTGATTATACCGATTTAGAGATGGATCGGCATAGCCAAGCCAAAAGAACCGCACCTCACTTTCCTCAGGATGTTCATGTCTCAAAAATAATGCCGCTAAGCTAGAGATCTTTGCTTCGTCTGCCTACTGATTGGCAACAGATCGCTCGTGCCTAGAAAGACACCGCCCATCCTTATCGTCAACCTATATCCACTGGACCGTTCAAGGCTCGGAAAATTCGTGAAGTTTGCGTAAGCTGATCCATAATGAACCTGGAAGAATCAACTCTTGCCCTTCTTTTTCACTTTTCTCTGTCTTTCATTTCAGTGGGGTACATTCATGGAAAAGTATAAAGGGCCAGCAATAAGACGATGCTGAAATGTTAAGATAGCACTAAACAAATTTTCTTTCAGATTCTTTCAACGAGCTTCCCTAATAATGCGCTTCTTTTTTCTGTTTGCAGTAGCCGTTTTGGCTTCCTCGGCCAGCGCCCACCCAGGTCCTCACGCTGCTCCATCCAATGCTGAAATGGCTCACAAAGCGAGGCTCTCCAGCCGGTGCGCACAGCATGTTGCTCGATTCAACGATAGACGTTGGAAAAGAAACCTCGGCCATAGTGGTAATACGACTGTGCAAATCCAGACGCAGGCCCCTCATTATGACGCGCTGCAGAATGACACCTGCGTCTTGTCCCCTGAGGTAACCGCCGGTCCTTACTACTGGCCACGGTCTCAGTTCCTTCGTCAGGATATGACAGAAGATCAAGTTGGAATTCCTCTGTGGCTGGATATTGGAGTTATGGACATGGCTACGTGCAGTCCCTTGGAAGGCGTGATGGTCGATCTCTGGCACTGCAACGCGACGGGTAGCTACTCCAGCTTCACTAAACTGTCTCCCAATACCAATTTCCCCGCACTTCTTGCTGAGCAGGGCCTGAATGCTTCAGACTTTGTTGTCGGCAGCACTGATATACATACTGACTCCGAAACCTGGCTTCGGGGCATGTGGCCAACCGATGACCACGGAATGATGCAGATGAAGACTATATTCCCTGGTCTGTTTAACACCCTTTGAGCAACATCAAATGCAAGGGTTTTCATCAGCTGACTGGCTCACATCACTAGGATTCTACGTTGAGCGAGCTATCCATATCCACGTCCAAGTCCACACCGACTGGACCACCCGCGAAAACGGAACCCTGGTCTTTGAGAATACTGTCAGCACCGGGCAGTTATATTTCGACGAAAAGCTCGAAGAAAAGATCATGGGGGTGGAGCCTTACTCTTCCCATACGCAGATCAACCGCACTCGTAATGACGTTGATATGGAATTCTCGAAAGGCACTGCGAATGGTTACAACCCGGTCGTCTCAGTCGTGCCGGTCGATGAAAACGATCTTGCCAAGGGTCTGATCGGGTACATCACTATCGGTGTGGACACTTCAGCCATTGAGGATGAGCATTGGTCTGCATCTTGAACTCTTCAACCTGGACACATTGTTGTATCGTTTACTGTGTAGGAAGGAGGGCAGGAACAAAGGGAATGTGATGGGATGGAAGGAATATGTGGCTATAGACCCACTCACTGTACACTCATTTAGATATAGTCTCTATTTCGGTGGAATCTGGGTGATATGATACCTATGAAAAAGGGGTCTAGGGCTATCCGATTTGAAGTTCTCCAAAGTATAAAGTACATGCAGATGTTGATGATGTATAGAGAGCCAAGGATGTGAAACACTGGAATACACTGGCCCTCGGCCGTTGTTAAAAACTTCTGTCACTGAATAGTGGATCAGCTATAGATTGACTAAAACTCATGACAGTGCAATCCTCAGACTCTTTGGGCTTCATTAGGAAATTTAGTTACCTATTAAACCTGTATATGCTGCCACACGGGGATGTTTTCGAGCCTGCCGACGGCTTCAAGGTAGTTCCTAGCCCACGTATAGACCGCTTCACAGTTCTCGCTGGACAAGCCCTCCGGATGGTCATGTGAGAATATTCCAAGTCACAGAATAGGCAGACCCGAATACGGAAATAAATCAATTCGGAATTAGGGTACTTCCGGAAATCCTATGACCAATACTCTTGCACTAAGTATTGTCACGAGACTTGCCCGTCCGAAGGATCAATATGTCCCCCTCCTGGGGCTGAATTTGCTTTTCCTTGATAATTTCCTGAACATCAGAAAGTAATATTGGAGAAGACGAGAGGGGATCAAAAGATTTTCCATTTTTTAATTCCCAATCCTGGTAATGAATCAGGAAGGCCCTCCGAGCGATAGCTTGCTCAGCCCATGCACTGATACTGTTCATATCTCTTTGGCCTTTGCCATGGATATCCTGTTGAGTCACACTGGTTACGTAGTTATGCAGCTATTTCTAGTCACAGTAGCGGCCTTCCGCCTAGAGTGATATATATCACCTAATCTGGGATCCAACTTCGCGAACGATATACAGGATACGACAACCATACAGTATATCTGTGATTATGTACATGTAGACTGATCCACTTCCTGAGAGAAACTGAGAGCTTCGTCACCGCCTATCGTGGCCCATTGCCACTTCCAATGTTAGGCTGCCCTCCTGGCGCACGACTACCGAACCGCTATGACGCCTCGGCGAAGTCTAGCTTAACGGAGAGGTGCGCTTTACCTCGGAACCATGCAGAGCCTCCCAAAGACCCACCGATGGCGCTAAGAGTGTCATAGATCCTGCAGCGAAGAGAACACGTCTCATATGGGGTAAAGTTGCCAGTCCTCTCGCAAATCCCCTCTCTATACTTTTCAATTTTGCATTGGCCATTAAAGATCAATTCTCCGCTATTTTTTGAGAGCTATAGGTCCATGGTACTTGCCTTCAGTGAAACTTGGCAGCTGATCTAGGTCTTGAGAGTGAGACAGGAAACACAATCGTTCAGTGTTGAGATGGTGCGCTTTGACCTGCGCTAATACAAGGACGTATTCTAACTCGCATAAAATTTCCGCGCTTCTATTATCAGCGGCTAGCCAAAACAGGCATCAGTTTGAGGCTGTAAAGCGATTTCAGTCAGCCGCCCGAATTGTCCGCCGAGCCTCAGGTACATTCAGAACCTCTCTAAGACACCCAGCGCATTCATTCTGACTACAATCATCACAAAAGGAAAATCGGCCGTATCGCGTACAATAGAGTGTCTATGGGCTGCTTCACGCAAATCTATAGAGAGTATCCACTCAGTAAGCGACTATCTTCGAATTAAGTCAATTTATGACCGTTCAGGCGGGTATCCTTGCGTGAAACTCGACCGTCTACGCGCGCTTACACTGTCAAGTGCGATATTTCGTATAGCTTCGCTGCTACGCGAATACGTCTGATACGGCCGTTTTTGATATCAGAAAGGGCTAATAGAATCTTGCGCTCTTGATTGGCTGATTTATGCGAGGATTCAGCACGAATTAGTGGCATGGTAGTTAGGTAGTTGAATTAGGTAAGATGGTAGGAAGACGCGATTTTTGATAGAATGGCCCGCTCGACCGGGAATTACGTTAGCTCTGTTAAAAAGAAAGAGCTCAAGAGTGCAAAGGGAACTTTTCGATTTCTGAACAGACAAAAGACCACAATTTTCGTATAAGGATCTTTTACGCGTTAAGAAATACGTGGGCGCTTAGACGATATGTAGTTCAGGCTCCATGTGATGTTAATAGTATTCTGCTATCCTACTGAAAGTAAGTAGGGGGAAAAAGGATACTAAGTTCGCTGATAAGATGAACTCCCTACTATAAAGGAGCTAACATCTGGCTTGATATCGGTAAGGGGGTCTATAGGATTACTCCAATAAAGAGAGGAGGACATAGAGTTAGAGGATTAGCTAAAGTAAGATATATTTAAAGAGAAAAAGAGTACATACCAATCCTGATCACATCGCGAAATGGTCTTGCGTGGCAATGTTGGGGGACAGACATTGGACAGGGGGATCACCTCACTGAATCGAGGTCTTTCATCCTTTCATGCAGCGCGCGATCACAAGGTAAGCTTGGAGCAATTGCATCTCCTGCAGGCATTGGGGCATGGAAGTTGATCTGTCAGCTGCATGGTTCAAGCGTCGAGCCACGGTGCCTGCACCTGGTTATCTTTCGTAGCACAGGCGCTACGCCTCCTCTCCTGTCCCATCGAATCACCAAAATATACGGTACCAATTCACTGATGAACTTAGAATGGCCACTTTTCATGCCCTATGCCCCAATGTTAATGGTGGGGATGCATTGATTGAGGGGCGACTCCTCCAGAAAGAAGCGGTGTAGGGCTCGGAAGTACTATGGTTAGCACTGTAGCATTGACTACCAAGGTACCAGGTACCAGGTACCAGACACCAAAAGCAGTCAGGGACGGCCGGTTGGCTCGGGTGCTGCGTGGGTTGATACGGGGGGCCAGAGAAGAACACGAATCAATGCAGCTTGAACACGAGGAGGCTTGTCCAGCGTCAAGGACGTATTACAGGTGGACCAGGGTAAAAAGATGTTCCAGCGGGCGCTTACAATGCCCTATGCCCTAGATCAAGAGAACCCGGAGATTCTCTATGTATGGAGTACCCATGCTATGTATGTAATGACTACGAAGTGGTAATATCCTAGGCCCAGGAACGGAATGGAAGCCCAGCTACTGGGACCCGCATACCGATTGCAGGTAATGGTGGAACCAGGAGGGTCATATTGGGTAGTTTAAGGCGGAGGGTAGAGTACTGGTGACTCAGAGGTATGTACCCAGGTACACGACGCAGACAGGACTCTACTCTGTGTTTGAGTCGCAACGGCACCGACCCGATGAAACCCCCGCTCCAATGGTGCGGATGTCGGCCACAGTCGCCCCAATGACTTGTTCTGTCTTCGAAGCTAGCCCGCAAACCGTAATGATGCACTCTGCCGCTCTCGAAGGAGCGTCAGATCTCAGTGTGCCAATCATGAGAGGGGGTGGCGAGGAGGGCCCATGCAAGCCTGCACAATCCTGGAAGAGGTCTGGCGTGGCTGATCGAGAGTGCTTTGCCCCAGGTGGTCTCTGCGTCGAGAGGACATGTCGGTCGCAGAATCGGGGAATCCATATGGGGGGACGCAGGGCAGACGATCAGCGATCAGCAGCCACAGCCGGGCCCTAGAGGGACGGACAATGTGCCTAGACGGCTGCCCAGTCCTGCATCGCCTACGGCGGGCTAAGATGAAAGAGCGAAGTCGAGGATCGAGGCCAAACTTTGTTAACCCCAGCGATAGTTTGTTTAGTTCGTCGTCGGGACAGCCGTATGCTAGGACCGCCAACAGGCCGGTCGCAGCACGGGCTGTGTCGCTGTCAAGAAATGGGGGGATTGGGCATGGCATGCCCATTCCGGTTGGGGTTGTGGCTGGGGGGAATTCATTCGGCGATCTTCCATCGTTGAGTGTCGTGTGAGTGGAGCTCTTTTTCGCTCCAAAATGGGACCGTTGTAACAATCATCATTGTCGCCCTACCATCGAGGGATGAGTACGGAATCATGACGGACGTTATGGAGACTCCAAGAAGGGGCGAAGGACGAGATCGTGATGACCAAGAGGCCGTTCATCGTCATATGTAGCCATACCGACTATGTGCCGTACGGAGTACGGTCCCTTTGTACATGCTCCCCTGCGTACTCAGGCAGAAATACCGTACTGCAGCGAAGTTCGGCTGGATCTCCTCCTAACCCCAAATAGGCTTAGTCTCGCGTTTGTCAACGACGTCACGGACCAGTGAGTAACCGCCCAGGGGAGCGGCATTTGGCAGTGGGCCGGTTAAGCTCCATCGCGATGGGCTGATTGGCAGTGATGTTGCTTCTTTGCCACCAGCGGCGCTCGGGCGGGTTTGGTTGGTGCGTGACCTTTCGCTAGCGCTGCGAGTTCACTGGGAAGAAAAGAGATCATGACCGTTCAATACCGTATATTATACATAGATAACCCCCTTCCTATGTATGACTCGACACTCGGACCAACCAGTCTCGAACCTCATACCAAACGTGACAATACCGCAGTCTTCTCAGCCCCAAAACACCCCTCTTTTTTCCCTCGCCTCCCTCCCACAGACTCTCTCCTCCTCCACGCCAATTCGAACGCTTCTTCTTCTTCTTCCACTTCCTCTCCCACTTTCCCGTTTTTACGTTCCAACCCATTTTCCAACTGCCTACATTCTGACCTGCTCTCTTTTTTTTTGTATTCCCTCCTGTCCGATTTTCCAATCTACTTTCCCTCTTGTCTCTATTCGGGTGCTGGATTCTCCCTAGATCATCATCCATCATGTCTGCCTTCCTGTACACCCACCACCACCAACAGCAACATCACCACCAACACCCTCAGCATGCCACCCAAATGCATTCCAACAACCACCATGGCCGTACCCGTCGTGGCCCCAAAATGGCCCAGCAGAATGCCCAGCGTCAATTCCGTGGTGTCAAGAGCATGCGGGAACTTGCGGAAGCCCCAGCGGTGACGGCCTTCCGGGCCAGATTCGAAGCCGGTCGCTCCTTTGATCTTGATGATGACTTGGAGTTCTGCCCCAATCTTCTGACCGATGAAGATGTACGTTGAGATAAGCGAATCTTTTCGCGACCGTCCCCTTGCCACTTTCCCTCCCATGGCCTCTTCTGCTGTGGTTCGCTCCTCACCGCAGTCACCCCGACCAAAACAATGCTCCCTGTCATTGAGGATCGTCGGCGGGCCGGTAGCAGCAGCAACGGCAGCAAGAAACAGGAACCACAATACCCCCTTGTCAGGTCAGAGCCGTATTGACATTCGATCTTGCAGCTGCACTCTATCCACTCTGCTTCGTCCGACCGCTCCTCGCTCTCCAGCGGGTCGCCCGACACCTCGCCTCTGCAGCACCAGATCCAGCCCGTGCAGCAGGTCACCCCGTCGATCTCCCTTTCTCCCGCCTCGACCAACTCCTTTGTCCACGCCAGTGTCGCTGCCAACCCCAATCATGTCAACTTCCACCAGCCTGCCGCCAACCGGACTCGCAAGGTCATCCCAATTATCAACCCTACCACCGGGATGACCATGACCAGCCCTCCCTCGTCGATTTCCCCGGCGATGATGCAGAATGCTCAGCGTCGATGGTAAAGAGGCCCGACCGAGGTCTTTGGCCGAAAAAATGGTGCTTGCTTGCGAGCCCTTTTTTCCCCTTGCCCTAGCGGCATATGTCTCTGCACGTCATCTGAGTTCAAGTTTTGCATCATCGCGCGGGTCCCTCTAATCGCAGGTCTTAATCACTTCTTACGTTGCATTTTTGTCTGACACGGCTATCTTGCATCCTTCATTTTCTCTCTTTTCCGACACGACCACACTACCACCTTTGAAAATATCCATTTTTTCTACGACACGGCGAACCTTTCCTGACCAAAAAAACCCTCTCAAAAACACTCGAAAAATTTTCGATGAAAAATCCGGCTTTTGTACATATTACACCTCTACGCCGCCGATTACGACCATCTTCGCCTTACATCTAGATCCTTTGCGATTTTTTTCCAGCTTGTTGCGAGCGACGGCGCCCTTGCGAGTTGACACCCTTTTTACATCCTTTTCCATACGATACCTGCGGTCTCTCAGAGAGGGACCTGAAACTTCTATTCTTGGGCCTGTGTTCATTGTTCATTTCGGTTGGGCCCGCCGATGATGTTTAGACCGTGCAGTGACTTGCTACTTGACGTACATGTCGCATTGGGAACCCGGAGTTGGTTTTATGTTGCCTCTTTACAGGGTTGGGAAAAAGGATGGATCGCTTGCGAGTGACCTTTTACCCCGGCTCGCCCTCTCTTTCTTTTTTTTTACCTTCCACATACGCTGTGACTTATTTCGACGATTTCCTTGCTTCTTGGACTTTCTTGGGGTTTTGTGTTTTACTCATGGGGCGGGATGGATATCACATTTTTTCAAGGATCTAGAGGCGGAAACGATACACGTCTGCATTGCTTGGGCACTGTTGAAATATCTGGGATTGTTTTTGTTTGGTTTTGCACTTTGTTGACCTTGTTCGATTCTCGTTTATCTTATTTTTTCCATATCCTTTTTGGCTTGTACATCGGTTTATGGGGATGGGTGACATGCGAATACTCATTGCTTCCTTGCCACGGGGTGCAGTGGCTGGTTGGGGGGGTTGGTTGCGCAGCGAAACCATGGGATGCGGAGTTGTTTTCTGTTTGAAATCGATATCCTGGGGGTCTTCTCGCGGAACATGCGATAGACCATATTGCGTTGAAAATGGTTTACTTTTATTGTCTCTGTCTTATATTGATTCTACTCTTGGTACTATTCATTGATCACACTTCTCTCCATTCGCTTCCTTCTCTTTCTCTAGCTCGTCTACGGTTTCTTTTTCTTCAAGTGGAGGACTATAGCGCCGCATGCTTTTCTTCGGCATTATTCCAGACTATGCTTTCTCGTCGATGGCACGTCTTCTTTGCTCAATTTATTCAATTGCTGTATTATTTTCTGCGCATAAATGTAAGACTCGTTTGTACCCAGCGTGATGTCTCCCGACTCAGTCTGTTAAAATGCTGGTTGTGTGGGGTGCAGCGGCAAGGGTACGAAAGTATATCGTAGCAGATGGTGGCTAGAGTGTCCCGGCTTCGAGAACCCTACCTGTGTACTTGACAATGTTCACACATCTTTCTAGAAGATCTCTATTTTGGGGAAAAGACAATCTCATACCTCTGCGTCACCGGTAATGATTGTTCTCCACATATATATATATATCATGATGTCATTACTCGGGGACCAGACTGGTCGAGAATGCTCTATCCCCAAGAGCTGACTGAATTGATCAATACAATCCTCTAAAGGGGCCAACTTTCATACCCAGCATTGTGAGGAAGCCTCCAACACAAGTAGTCATGATACTCAATTCTAATATGTATCTTCGACCCAAGTAATGCAAGTTCTCGAATAAAAACCTCCGCCTTCGGCAACTTCACATCCGCCCACCCGGTCGCCGTGAAGTGTCGCTGACGTCATTGGTAGAACAGCGCTGGGAAATCACGAATAGAAAGAGGGTAATTTACCAGAGTTCCCAGTATTCCATGGTCTATTTTAAAGAATTGAATCCCCCACGACGCAAACTCTTATAAATATCGACTGTTTTTGCGGGGAATTCTATCATCTTGACTGTTGAACCATATCTTTTGACCTCTGTGGCTCGACTTCTCAGCTACACTTCTCCTGCTTTCCACCTACTAGAAGACATTTCACAGCTGCAATTCTTCACAAATTACCATCAATCCACCGATTTCCAACGCTATCATGTCCTTCCTCACCTCTGTCCGGGCTAGCTCCCGTCGCGTTGTACCCTCGAGCTATGCTCTTCCCTCCATCTCTACATTCCATACCTCCACACCACGATACACACTCAAAGAAAGCGATAAGAGTGAGTGCTATTCACCGTTCCCTCATCAATATCGAGATCCAGGACTATTCCATCTCCTCCTGTCTTCCGCCGTAGCAACACCTTGACCTGGCTAACCAAGATAACATCCTAGATCGCGGCGACCTCCCTGATCACTACGAGGCCCAGAAAGATCAGCAATTGAAGAGCCGGGAAACCGGACAAGCGAAATGGAACTCTGAATTAGCGAGTAACAGCGAAGCGGATGTTCGTTTACAGTCTCCCTGATGGAAACGTGATGGGCCCTGGACTAACCTGTCGCGTCTTACTTATAGGTCAAGGCGGATCGAGGCGAATGCGATTCCTCGGATAAAGCTTTCCAGGAGTTGCAAAAGAAGACCAAGCGTATCCCCGAACAAAAGTGAGCGGGTGCAGGCTATGACAGGAATTCGCATTGGAAGGTGATTCTGGCGGAGTTACACGGGATCTATTTCCGTGGTGGTTCCTGGGTGTGTTTATGAAGGGATGTCGACATTCTATCGCAGACAAAATTGTCGCCCATGTTTTTTTTTCTCTCTTGATTTTACGAATGAACTTCATTGAATCATGAGAGAGTTTGTGATGTGGCCGAAGTCGCCAGCTCGATTTAACCGATTGTATTTAACGCCAGAATCACAGTCACCGTAAGCCATCAGAGTAGGTCATAGAGTTGTCCATTCCACCGAGACCCGAAACGCCCGCTCGAAAGTAATTAAAGCTTCATACAAAAAGACCAAACTTTACGTCGCTATCATTTCAAGATAACAATCAGGATGACCAGAATAATGATCAACCCGATGATGGTCATCATACTCCAATTATCGCCCGCCTTGCGTCGAATTCGGTCCAGCCTCCGTCGCGCTCCGGTGAGTCGGTTCTGATGACGCTCAACATCACCGTCCATGCCGTCCAACAGCTCAACGTGGCCATCGAGCTCATCTCCAATTTGGATACTCAGCTGGTGCTGGCGTCCAATAGACTCTCCTAACTGATCGAGTTGATCATCCTGTTCACGCATCACACGATCATGGTGGAGATAGATCTCCTCGTTGGACATGTTGGATTGGTCAACGCCCGGCGGCGATGGCTCGTCGCGGTAGGGCCGGAAGAGATTCTGGCGATTCCGATCCTCCTCTTGGTCGATTTCTTCCTGGACGGCCGCAGCAGCCGCCGAGTTGTCCATGAACCGTACTGATTTGGAGGGGGGATGTTGTGGAACGGGTTGTTTGAGATCGGGCGACGTCGCGGACCGATGCACAGAGTCCGGTGTCGGGTCTTGGCTGGAGGGGGCACCATCTGTGCCATAGAACTGGGAGGAGAGGTCTTGGAGTTGCTCGTGGAGGGGGCCAAGCTGGTCTTTCAAGGCGGCAGCGCCTGCGCTGTCGTTGGACTCTGTCAGCCGTGCCTGTTCGGCTTCTACGGCCTGGATGCCCGCTTGGAGGGACTCGAGTGACCGAGAGATCTCTCCGTCTTGCGCATTGGGTTCAAGGTCGAGTGAAATGGCGCGCTCTCGCTCTAGGAGGGAGAGCTTGATATGATCGGCTAGGAGGAAGAGCTGGGATGGGTTCGTCATGGTGGTGGTGGTGTCAGGCGGACGGCGGGGAGGCAAGTCTGTCGTGAAAGGGGCGAATTAAGAGATGTCGGGATGCTGTGGGAAAAGGATAGGGTGTAGACACTATCAGAAGGATTGCTGGCAGCACAGGGGACGCTGATTGTTGAAGGTAAGACAACAGTCGCAGCTGAGGTCCAGGCAGTAGTGGATATCCAAGCACCAGGGAAACCCCCGACTTGCCCATGCCCGGATCTGCTGCGTACCCGCCCGCTTTCCGCCTTTGCCTCTGCCTTTCCCCCTCCGCAATCCCACCTTCTTCATTCCCCTCAATACTTCCTCCATACCTTCTTTCTGAAACTATCGTTGCTACCGTTAGAATTACCGGGCGATTCATTCCCTATTGAATGATCCACATTTGATCCTCGCCCTGAGGGGGTCCTGCGTACCTTGTGATCGACCTCGGTATCTATATCCCGCCTTACCATAATCCACCTCTTCACAAGCTGACGCCGGAACTTCTGAGCAGCAACAAAATCGGAGTAAAACCCGCTTAAACGCCCTCGGAATCCTTTGCATGGGCCTTACCCAAGGCTTACAGTTCTGTGCACCATGGACATTCAAGACTTCCTGGCTATGGAGGCCAGCTCCGACCGCGACGACTTGGTCGACCTTCGCGCCCTTGATATTGTCTCCCGCTACGATTCACATCTGATGTGCCCGATTTGCCACTGCCCCTTCGTACAGCCTGTACGACTACAATGCGATCACGTTTTTTGCCAAAAGTGCTTGGGATCGGCCATCACCACCTTCCGCTCGGCCGATTCGGACGAGTTCCCGTGTCCCTCTTGCCGAACCCCCACCACCCGAATATCGACCAGCGTACCCCGCTTATTGGTCAACATGTGCGATGAGATTCAAGTCCGGTGTCCGATGGTAGGAGAAGGCTGCAGTGAGATTGTCCCGCGAGGTCATGTCCAGTCGCATGTGGAGAAATACTGCGGCTATCGGATTGTCCCTTGTCCGGATGAATCGTGCGGAAAAAAGACCCGGAAAATGGATCTCCAGCCGGAAGAACGTTGTATGCATAGCTATTGTCGCTGCGAACGCTGCAACGAGGATGTGATGGAGCAGGATTTTGCCGAACATGACAGAGAGCTCTGCCCTAGCCTCGAAGCGACTTGCGACGATTGTGGAAATATTGTCCGACGGCGGTCATTAAAGAAACACATCGAGACCTGCCCAGACGTTGTGAGCGCCTGCGCGGCATCTCAATATGGGTGCTCGGTCAAGGTCCGACGTGCTGATATGGCGACGCACGAACAGCAGTGCCCATTGGTCTCAATAGGACCGTATCTCGAGGCGCAAAATACACGACTCAACTCTCTGGAGTTAACTATGCGACATCTCCAACAACGCAATGAGATCTTCGAGGACGGAATGGCCAATATTAAATCCACCCTTCTTGAGTCCGCGCGAGTGAGCGGCAGCGATCGGAACGGTGGGAGATCCGCCACCAATGGAGATAGAGACCGACAGTCTCGCAACGACGCGGACGAATCTGCAGACACCGCAAATTCATTCTCATCCCACACGACTGAATATCTTCTCTCGTTACACGAGTCTCTCCGTGAAGAAGTTGCTCAAATGTCGCACGCTCTTACAGACCTCGACGCCCGTGCCAGCATGACAATCATGAATGAGTGTCTCCGTATCAAGGAAGACATGGCCCACACCAACGCTGCCCTCAACAGCGTGCGCATGCAGGTACAATGGCTCATGAATCCTCGGCTCCACAATGGGACTCGTACGAATGGGATGCGCACCAACGCAGCTAGTAACGAAACCACTCGGACGCAATTCACCTCCACGTCCGCGCCGGGCCCGAGTGGTGGCGCCGGTGCATCACTGGGACCGCTCCGACCTCGACGACCTAGTGACAGCGGGCGTGAGGGAACTAAGCTGTGAATGGGAAGCAATCCAATCTGTGTTTAGCGCGTTGCATTTCTCCAGGCTGGAATATGGAGAGGGAGTATTGGGTTTGTCTTTCTATCTTATGTATCTCATAACTGATGATGACTGGGCTGGCCTGTCTCATGCCGGGATTATCGGGTACTTTGGTTCTTGATACTTATCATAGCTTTATCTTGGTCCTTCTAGGACCGAGAATTTGGGGAGTAATGAATGACTATAATTATGACCTGCTCCGAGCGATAAAGGAATAATTGCTATATGCCCTGTATTCATGCGCCTAACCTACCATGCCGTAGAGTATTGCCCGCCTCGCTGCTGCTCGTGGACGTACGTTGCCGAAGCGCACATGGGTTGTGATTGATATTTCATTTGTCTTGCTAGCTACAAGTATAATCATGCGGATTCTTATGACGAACTACATATTTGAGTCTCGTTCTCGTTCTCATCCGGTAACGAGTCGGGTCGGGTCGGTTGGGTCCGATTTCTACTGAGCTCTGCTCAAAGCAATCCTTGAAACAAATCAAGGGCGATGGGTCAAACATTCTAGCCAACTGGTCGATTCATCTCCTCTTGTTTTATAGGCCTGAGGATCATATACTTGGTGAGTTGCACCATTTTATAGGTGAGAGGAAGCGGATCGCGGCTCGAATCACCGCAAGGTAAGCAATCGGGTCGGCGAGCTGAGCGGGCCGCGGCCGTCGTTGACCACGGTGGTCTTTCCAGCTATTCTACTATGTAATGTGCATTCTTCGGTCTCTTGGTGAGTCATCGCAAAATAGAGCCATCGCAGGGATATGCAATCTCACTGTCTGACACGCATGAGATCCAATTAGCGTCGTGCGTCCTTGGCTCTAGGTATCAGCCAGTTGAGATTCTATAAATTCAAGAACTCCCCTCCGCAACGACCTAAGCTTCGAAACTACCATTAAAAAGATCTGTCAGCAATATAACTCTTCGACTTAGCTAAAGTTTTTTGACAGACCTCGTCAACATCCTCCCTCTTTTCACAGGCAATCAAACCCAGTTGCTCGCAGATCCTTGACTGTAACCATTCATTTTGCACGAGATCTTAATTCTGATATCCCTTCTCGATCTTCAATTCAAGTGGGATTTTAAGTCCTAGGATCGTCATATACCATAAATCACAAGTCCCATTCAACAAGTCGAGCGAAAGTCACTGACGAGCTGTCTCTCTCGTGCTCGAGGATCAGTCGTGATGCCAGACATTCAACTTTCTTATCTCGAAAGCCATCCCAACGCCGAAGGATATTTCGGTCGGTTTGGGGGCAACCACTATCCGCCTGAGCTTCGGCCAGCGCTGGAAGAGCTGGCCAGCTGCTATAAGGAACTTCGCCAAACGCCAGACTTCCAGAACACACTTAACAAGGCACGGATTGGACTTCAAGGGCGACCGACCCCGATACATCATCTCGAAAATATCTCGAGGGAGGTCGGAGGCGCTCAGATCTTTATCAAACGAGAAGATTTGAACCACACCGGCGCACACAAAATCAATCACTGTGTTGGTTTCGCCCTTCTTGCTAAGAAGATGGGTAAGACTAAATTAATTGCCGAGACCGGAGCCGGCCAGCACGGCGTCGCGCTGGCAACTGCGGCTGCCTATTTTGGCCTCGAATGCGAAGTCCACATGGGAGACGTGGATATCGCTAAGCAGAGTTCGAATGTCGGTCGTATGCAGCTGCTCGGGGCGCGCGTAGTACCGGCAACTACGGGCCAGTCCACGCTCAAAGATGCGAGTGATTCTGCATTCAATGCGTATGTCGAGCAGCATGCGCACGCTCTTTATGCAATCGGATCGGCTATTGGGCCCCATCCTTTCCCGATGATTGTTCGAGACTTCCAAAGCGTAGTCGGCCGAGAGGCCCGCGAGCAATTCATGTCCATCACGGAGGGAAGCTTGCCTGAGCATGTTGTTGCCTGTGTTGCCGGTGGGTCCAATGCGATGGGTATGTATTCTGGCTTCATTGATGATTCGGAGGTCGTTCTGCACGCCGTGGAGCCCCTGGGTATATCCGATGATCTAGGCCAACACGCAGCGACACTCTCCTATGGAAGACCAGGCACATTGCACGGCGCTCGATCAGTTGTGCTGCAGAAAGACGACGATACGCCGGCCAGTGTCTCCTCTATAGCATCAGGGCTCGCCTACCCCGGTGTTGGTCCTGAGGTTGCGATGCTCCATGAAACCGGCCGGCTTTCCATAGCAGCAATTTCCAACGAGGAAGCCATTGAAGCATTTTTCCGTGTGTCAAGATTAGAGGGTATCATCCCTGCGTTGGAAAGTGCGCATGCCTTGGCATTTGCGATTCGCTTGGCTTCGCAGCGCCCTTCATCGGAACGAATACTGGTCAATCTTTCTGGACGTGGTGACAAAGATGTTGACTATGTGCTTGAGAACTATGGAACAGGGTTCTAGCTAGAACGTCGCTGTATAGCTTACCATAATTCTACTCGGAGATTGGGGTTGATTTCCGGGTCCGATTGCGCGACATGACAGTTCTTTCAACAACCCGAGCAACGAATGCCCATTTGAAGACGAAGTGTGGTGACAATATGGAAGCCATTCATGTGTGCTATATTAACCCGGAGAAGCAGGTACCTAACTTCATTCACAAAAATCACTTGAGAAGTCTGTATTCGGTTGCTAACGTTACTACAGATTGCTTTGTGATACTCATTGACGCCAGATAGCGATAGATGGACGGTGGATGCTTGAAGGATGCCTATCTTGGGGCAAATAATGTGGGAGCCACATGAACAAGGGTATATTATGAATAATTATTATCAAGTAGTGTCATCATTACTGTGGTGCTGTTGTAGATAATGGATGGCAGACATTCTTCAATTGTTTCTGTCGCTCTCCGGGGATAGTGTTGAGTCGGACTCTTCTTGCAGGTAATCGGCCTCGGCCTTCCTCGCAAGGTGTTCAACCTTTGGTCCATTTTCCCCCGCCAAGAATCCTCTGATGATCAAATTCGATGCCGTTTCCTTGTATCCAAAGAAGTGAGAAAGTTTCAGGGGCCTTCTCCAGAATCCTTGTTTCACATTATTAAACAAACGCCAAGATACTCGGTTCGGTAGAGAAGAGGTAACATCAACGTTGTTTGGACCTGGTAGAGCACCATCTCTTGCGAGATGAGGTTCTGCCACAAGCACGGGGGTTCAATGGGCCACGGTTGAATGTTTCAGATGTAGCTGAGATACCAGTGCAGTAGATGCCTCAATCAATGTGCAAGGGGGAATTCTGCTTGGAAGTTGGCCCATTCAGGTAATTGGTTGCATTTATTATCTCCCCCCTCAATGAGCCTTTCCACGGATAGGCAACATAGCTCTGCGAACATATCTATGGCAAACGGTCTTGATCCGCCGAGGAAGTACAGCAACAGACGCTCGCCGACTGAGACTGCCTTGCACGACGATCACACCAGTTCCATCATAGCTGGCCTTTCGCTCTAGCGCTGGGGCCACTGGTGCGGTACTTGTCATCCCGGGTGCCGACGATTCCCTTTCGGTCGCCGTCTGGGGAGGTGACAAAGGATCACGGGTTGACTCCTCTCGTATCGTGGTTGCTTCACTTTGAGAGTCGTCTGTTGGAGGTGGAGTATGTTGCAGAGGCATTTTTGTACGAGTCTGGACGCGCGCCAGCGGCACGGGGTCTGCGTCTTCGAACTTTGCAGAGATTCGCTGAAGTGCAGCCGTAATGCGATCATGGGCGGCTTGTTCCTCTGGTGACATGACTGGGGGTGTGAAAGTGGCGTCGTCTGTTGTATCCGCATTCTTCGATGCCGCAATATTGATCGGCGGAGATTGATTCATCTCCGGCAGGTCGTCTTCTGGGAGTTCTTGGATAGTCCTCACTCGTTGCATTCGCCGTATGCCACGGATGTTTTCGTCTTCTTCTTCGGACTCCTCGTTGTATTCGAAGTATTCATCATCAGAATCTTCGTCGGACGATTCATCCCAATCCGAGTCGTCTGATTCATCTTCGAAATCACGGCTGAAGAAGCTCTCAATATCTTTTCTGACAGTGTCTTCGCTCTGGTCTTCATCGATATCCTCAGTAGATGCAACGACCTCGGCATGACCAGAGGGTAGTAATTTCTGTGTCTCACGGTACTCGATAGCCTTGCTCTGGAGCGACGCAGTTGCTGTGTCTTGGTCCAGATACCACGTTGCCATTTTCTGCATATGCAAGCTGTGAACCGCCCGATAGGCCTGTGAGACAAGATCCATCACGTATGTCGCGGAGGCGGCTCCATCAGGATGCTTCGCAGCATGGTCGTATACTTTCGCGCAATGCAATTCAAAGGTCTGGGCAAATTGGAAGACATCTTTGAACTCGTCGCTCACAAATGAGGGCTCCGGCCATTGAGACTCCATGATAATGAGTTGTTGGATGGGCGATTGTGAAAGGATAATCTGGGAGACGCGTTAGGTACAGCTTTTTGACGCGTGAAGCTCGGCAAGGGGCCCATTTCGCGTCAACCCTAAGCTATGCAGGCACAAGAATCTTAATTGGCGCTAACCAAAATAATTACACGAGATTGGTATAACAGTTAAGATCGCCAAGTCTGAAGAACACAATCAAAACTGCAATCGATTGACTTCAGGCAAAAAAAAATAATAATAATAAGAAATAAAAAAGAAAGGATCTCAGGTTTTGTGTAGGAATAGCCGAACGCGGGGGTCGAACCCGCAACCTTGAGATTAAGAGTCTCACGCTCTACCGATTGAGCTAGCCCGGCAGGGCTGGTTGAAGAAAGCTTCCATATATGGCTATATAAATGGAAACACAATGATGAGCTCCCAAAATCCTTCCAATGTAACTGTTCCGTGCCTCATACGCCCGAAAATGCCTCGGGTGTTGAGGCTATATTGTCCGGACACTTGAAAAAATTACGCGCAAATAGCACAAGGAATCTGGGCTAGGACGTAATTCTTTTTAATTGAATGGGATACATGTGGCTAGGTGGTCCTCGGATTCACTGTAGTCTCGACGCATATATATCGGGGCTGCGGACACACTAGCACTCCATGGATAAGAAGGGAAATCCGTATTGCCACCCGACAGACAGTGGAGATAGGCCCTATAAGGCCCG
This sequence comes from Penicillium brasilianum, assembly GCA_001048715.1. Lineage (NCBI taxonomy): Eukaryota > Fungi > Ascomycota > Eurotiomycetes > Eurotiales > Aspergillaceae > Penicillium > Penicillium brasilianum. The sequence goes on along the minus strand of CDHK01000006.1, from coordinate 1,056,293 downwards.
ATAAGCCAAGCAGTAAGATTCCGAAACCCGATAGACTATTTGCTCGCCTGTAGATTGGTGTAAAAAGAGTCATATTTACTTCATAGGTCTTCTTAACCAATAGCTGGGCCGTTTTCCGACACCCCGTCTTGAGCCTCAAACTTGATCATGACATCCATGGACACTCATCACAAATTTCATAATCTCATGAACCATGCACACAGTAGTAATTCCCATATACCAGGGATTTCCAAACATATCATCACAGAAGGCTCGTCAATAACCATACCCACCCTGGCCGTAGCCGCCCTGACCATGTCCCTGTTGACCATGATACTGTGAATTCTGCTGCTGATATGTCCCAGTATCATGTCCACTTCCAGCACCAGCCTCCTCATCCTCTCCAAGCTCTCTCCTGGAACCATGCGACAAACCACCGGGAATAAAATTTGAGATAGTGCTTTCAAGCTTGTTCAGATTGGACATGCCAGGAATGGGAAACTTGGAAATCTTGTCCCAAGGCAGGCCAGAAGAGCCTTGCCCATGTGATCCCGAGGGTTGCTGGTGCTGAGATTGCGATTGCGTGAAAAATGACTGAATACCACCCACGGAGAAGCCGTGGCCATGGCTCTGACTCTGACCGTGCGTTTGACCATGGGCTGCGCCGCCTAGAGCAGCGAATCCGCCCTGGCTACCGCCGTGGGTATGCGGGACACCACCGGTATTGCGACCGGACCGAACACCCTCAGAACTAAGAATGTCGTTGAGATGGGCGCCACGATCTTCACGGGAGTGGACCCAGTTTCCGACAGCCTCGAACATTGTCCGGTGAGCTTCGTTGTGCATGTCTCGGAGCACGGGGTGGTGGAAGATGCGCATGCAGTCCTCTAGAACCTCGTGTTCCGGGACGTCGATGTGCTGCCAGGCATACAGCACCCGAGGAGCAACGTACTTTAAAATAGCGGAAGCAACCTGTCCGGCCGGCTCGTTCAGGACGTTGGCAAAGTGGTCCTTGGAGAGAAGTGAGTGGGTAGGATCAGTGCAGTGAGGATCCGTCCACGGCTCGTATTGGTGCTTGCCAGAGGCAGCAACGACACCCGATGAGCCGGTCTGGAGAGACTTGGAGGCCGCGTTGATAAGAGGGCGGATGAATGGTGCTAGCAGCGACATAATGAACACGGTGAGGGTCTCGGTGATTTTATCTATGAGGGTCTCCAAGCCCGGGATCTTCTCGATGACCGCGTTCAGCTTCCGCACGACCTTGTCACGGAAGGCTAGGATAGGGTAGATCTTGGACACTGTCTCCTGAGGGTTGAAATCAGGCATACCCTGAAGACCAGGACCCGGTGCAGCGCCACCAGTGGTGGGGTAGTTTGGATCAGGTGCGCGGCTTTGCTCAAAATCGCCCGTCTGCATGTATCCCGTGTGAGAGCCGCGAGAACGATTGCTCCTCTCCTGGGCCTCAGATTGCTGTTTCAGATGCTCGGCCTCCGCGACCAGATCTCGTGTACCGGGGATCTTGCCCAAGAGACCAGTGAGGGAGTTGAGAGAGTTGCTGGCCTGGGCATTGTTCTCCGCATCGCCAAGCGCCAAGTCCATCTCGTTGACTTCAGACTGGGTGAAATGATCGGTGGCCTCACCGAGGACGGAGTGGAAAAAATCAACCATACCAAAAGTTCCCGTCACCAAGGGGAAGACGTGATGTCCCCGGACATTGCACTGGGTGGCTGTGCCCGTGTGAGGGAACACATTGTGGTATCCCATCTCGCGCAATGCGAGCTCGATGTAATTCGAATGAGCCGCAAAGTCCTCGAGAGTATGGAGGCCCTGTCCCAAGCAACGCAGTGCCTCGCACAGATCCTCTTCCTTGCCCTTGTGCTCGCCACCATTGGTGTACATGCGTCCATAATGGATGCTGCGGCTGAGACTAAACTTGACATAGGCGGAACTTGTCGCCCAATCGCCGCGCTCGTTCGCGATGTAATTCTTCATTCCTGTCTCCGGATCGATATCAAGCTCGACCTGACGGATCGGGCCTCGCAGGCGCTTGTCAAATTGGCGCGCATCTTCGTTGTCGGCGTAGTCTTTCGGGTTACTGTTACAAGGGTGTTAGCTGAAAACAGGTGTACCATGTTCATTAGAGGACGCACTCAATATGCTCTTCCGGACGGTAAACCCCCAATCGTTCTGAGGTAACCTCAAACTCGCCAGTCGCGTACCCAAAAGTCAGGAACGAGAGGACCCACACGAGGATGCGGATCGTTTCGGCTTGGAGATTCTTCAGGGTTCCGACGTCCATTGCCTGCGAGCTGGTGGGACTGTGTTAGCCGACTATGACGATAGTATTTCCCTATTTGACTGGGTAAGTATCGGGAGATCTCACTAATCACGCAGCCAATTTCCAAAGTATACGCGCTTGATCATGGTAGATGTCCATTTGTGACCGGCGATGAAAGTGATCGTCTTCAGCATGTCCTCAATGTCGCCATGACGCCAATTTTTGCCCTCGACGGCCGAGATTGAAGCAATATCTTAAAACATGTCAGAGATGCTTGCATCCAGGAGCAGAGTTGGACTTACTACCAGCTCCGAATGCATGGACCTGTGGAAGTAGCACCAGCAGCAAGCACACGAGCAGGGCGGGGGAACCCGCGCGGAGGAGGGGCATGGTGGGAGAGCGCGGAGTAGGGGAGTTTCAACTCCGTATGAGAAAAGGGGAAGATCGAAGGATTTTTGATAGGGTCTAGGGTCTCACTAACGGAATAAGTAGAGGGAAAGAAAGCAAAAGCGAGCCTGGAAGCTGACTGAGCCCAACTGTCTCAGCCCCAAAGTTCTTGGCAGAGCGAAGTCTGCGATCGCAATGACGTCCGATTCGCGGCGCGACCGTTGGAGGCGATGCCCAAAGCTTAACCAGCCAGCCTCGGGCTTGAAGGATACATGTGTCAGTAATAGTTTACTATCTCATTAAGGCATTGAGATAAGAATTGTATAGAGCTAATAGTGAGCCACTTCTGTTTGTTTTCATAGCTATTTGACGTTTTAGGAAGATTGTGGGGACTCTCCCCTCTTTAAGGCAACTTGGTTCAACGACTAACGTAGCGTATAGTAACTATCCAGTTTCTCGACTTGACACTACCCTTCTGATATTCTTTAATGTAGATACTCGATGTAAATAGTCAGTTTTTTATGTCTAGACAATAGATCAGCCTTTGACTAGATATCGATCTTACCCCTAAGTCTCCCCTAAAACTAGGATCACAGCGGGCCCAAGTACTTAGCTATGATAAAACCCAGTTAGTTGTCACCTACTTAGGTCACAAACTATGTCATCCACTAGGCCTGAATTCGAGTCTAATTAAACTGGCGTGACAAAAGTCATAGGCACCCCGACTGCTCCCTCGACGGCATTAGATAACATCTTAAATTCAGTTTCAACAGCTGATTTCGTCTATGCCCACCGATAAAGAAAGCTAAATTGAACTATCCATCCCGGAGAAGGAGATCTACCACTTAAAAACGTTTTTGTTACAACACGTGCCCGGGTGCACTAGTTAAACGGGCTAAAAAGACCAAATATACTAGAACGCTATGTTCTAGCATGCCCAGGACAGGATTTACTTTCATAATGACTTCAATTACCGTTTATTTCTCTTGCATTGCATCGTGGCTATGCATAACTTGGTCGACAGTCTGGAAGTTTTAACCGTGATTGATCATTAAGGCTTCTTCCGTGCCTCTGTCTCTTTACTACAAAGTTATTATTTACGGTCACCCTGTGTCCCCTGATCACTCCTTCGTCGAGCCGGCGTCTTGGCAGATACACGTGATTTTCAGGTAGCTGAGCACTAGCAGAATGTTTTCTTGGCAGTCAGTTTGGGAACGAGACCCGTTGCAAGATATGGATGAATCCTACTAATCAGAGCTCCTCAAAAGACGTCGATTCCTATCATTGAGCTCTTTTTGAAACGCTCCTGCCCTTCTCTCAATTTCTTTTTGAGTTCTTAGCGAAGCGAGTAGTGTTTACTTGTTGCTTGGCAGGCTGCTAATTGGTGGTTGAGATGTGGAGTCGGCTTCTGTTGCCTAAGGCTGCCTAGACCCCTGTTGAACTAAGCCCCAAAGCAGACTAGAACGATTATTCACTTGATCATATAAAGAACATCAAGTCTGCTTCATTTGACAGTATTCATACAGCACAATTGCGATCCCTTACAGATACGAGATTCCCAATTTCTGATTCATATTGACAATGGCTTTCTCACTGCCTTCTGTGCCAGTGAAGCATTCCAATTTCGTGCAGTATATTCAATCGCATCCAGAGACACCAATTGAGGATCTCGTCAAGCCCTACAATGACTTTGATGCATCGGCGCGAAAGATCTTTGCTCAAAATCCATCACACACCTTGGTAAAGGATAATCATGCTAATGTCGTCCCTCTTTTCGATGCCACCACAGGCTCTACAGACATTCGTATTCGGGCACGAGATCTGGATTCTGAGACCCCTGAGCAGAAGGAAAAGTATATTCTACCCATCCCAGAGGAAAAACGCAGACTAAACGGCTCACCTGCTGTTGTACCATTGTTGCCTGAGTTTCAGAACAATTTTACTCTCTTCACTGAGGGCGCATTGAGTGAGCTGGACTGGAGCAACGTCGTTGCTGCAGGCAGTGCTGTTGTAACATCTCTTTTACCCGTGCCAGAGAAGTATCGCAACTCCAAGCGTGGCCTTCGGCAATTCTACCACGAGGAATTTGCTCCTGCGTCAGACGTCGATTTGTTCTTGTATGGTTTGACCGAGGAACAAGCTATTGAGAAGATCAAACACATTGAAGACAAGATCCGTAATACGATCTTGTACGAGACGACGACTATCCGCACGAAGAACACAATCACCATTGCCTCACAATACCCTACAAGACATGTGCAAATCGTTCTACGTATCTACAAATCGGTAGCTGAAATTCTTACCGGATTCGATGTGGATTGTTCCTGTGCGGCCTATGATGGCCAACAAGTCTATGCCTCTCCTCGTGCCGTCGCATCTTATATCACGCAGACAAACCAAGTTGATCTGACACGCCGCTCTCCATCTTATGAGAATCGTCTTTCCAAGTACTCTCACCGTGGATTTGAAGTGTTCTGGCCCCCACTTGATAGGTCAAAGGTCGATCCTGTATGCACTTTTATATACCGAGCTTTGTTAATTATTAGGAGGCTTACATCTGAAAATTAGACCATTTTTGAGAGGAGTTTCATGAGAACTGAGGGTCTGGCACGGCTTCTTGTTCTCGAAAAACTCCCCAAGCCGGGAGATCGAGACACTTATCTGAGGAAGAGACGCGAAGAGCGCGGGCGCCCTCCTCTCAGCCTCTACATGCGACGTCGCCAAGGAAAGGAGTTGCATGGTAACATCAAAGATGAATGGGAAGACGAAGTTCCTGAATGGCAAGAAGAAGACCAAATCTCAGACTATCATACCTTTGTAAGTCTTTTAAGTGCTGTCCGCCAATCCCCTTCTATGCTAACAAGAGTTAGACAATTCCGTACGGCCGAAGGTTTAATGCACGTAAGATTGAGAAGCTACTTTACACAAAAGATTTGCTTCTCAACGCGCAATGGAATCAGAAGAAGGACCGCGAGGTTTATCTTCACCGCCACCCTGCCTTCTTTGGCGAAGCTGAGCATGTCATTGGCGACTGCTGTGGATTCTGCCCTCAGCCAGTTACCGAAGAAGAGCGAAAGGTGGCCGAGGAAGAGAGCAAGATCTATGTCTCTGGAAAGATCGGCTTTATCAAGGACGATCCCGGTCGGCAAGAGATTGGCAGTTTTAACCCAATCACCGAGACCGACTGGACAGGTATGAATTGGAAAATCACGCTAGGTATTAGCCAAGGTGCTGACAACAAATCACAGAAATGGCGTATGTTGGTCGCACTGAGTTGCTTTGCCAGGCTATTGTGTCGCATGACCTGGAGGCCGTGAAGCAATTCCTTGACCAAGAGGACTCGGATACGGACCGCCGAGATTATACTGGACGTACTCCTCTGCAACTTGCCTGCATGTCTTCGACACCGGAGATTGTTCAATGTCTTGTGGACCGTGGTGCCAGGCTTATCGCTCGGATGGCTGATGGACAAACGGCGTTGCATTTGGCTGCTGCCCGTGGCTCCACTGACATCGTTCGTATTCTACTGAAGAAGAGCAATGAGAACGAGGAGGCGGAAAATCAGAAAAAGGACGACCAGAAGGCCACGCCAATGGACCTTGATCGCCCGGAAGACGAGGAAGAAGATGATGAAGACGACAAGGATGATGCTTCGCACACGTCTGCATCGTATGTCAAGGTGGACAAAGAGAGCGGCGACGAAATGTCGCCCACCTTCGACACTATTGAAGAGAACGACCAGGAGCCAGACATTTACGATATCAATGTGACGGCATGGGACAATCTTGCGTCGCCACTGCATCTTGCCATTCTTCATGGCCATGTGGAAACCGTCAAGGAGCTTGTTACATCCTTTGGAGCCGATGTGTTGATGCCAATCAAGATCACGGATGACTACAGCAAGCGACCTAAAGCTGCAATCTTGACGGTGGTCTTGGTGCTCGCTTTACCCCTGGATAAAGCGAGAGAGATGTCACAAACCCTTTTGAAACTTGGTGCTTCTCCAGCTCAGGGCGATACTTCTCAATACACCGCTCTTCACTATATCGCACAATCCAAATACAGTGAACTACTTGACGTTTACCAAGAGCATGACGGACCAGCTATGCAACGGGCAATCAATCACATGGTAGTCCAAGGGTACTGGTACAGCGACTACACTTTCACCTCTGCATTGGTGAATGCGTTATGTGCCAAGAATCCTGCTGGGGCAAAGAAGCTACTCGATATGGGCGCGAAGCCTAACATAGAGCTAGCTGATTGCTTGAAAGCCTTGAAATCACAGATGCCTGATGCTATGCTTCATGGTGGAGAGCAAAAGCTCGCGGGCAAGACCCCGAAGCAGCCCCTCATTTTTGCTATTGAAAACGATCTACCGTTGATGGCTATTGACCTCTTGGAACGTGGCGTTGACCCGAACACCGAACATGAACTAAGACGTGACTTTAATGAAACGGCACTGGACTGTACGAGGCGGTGCGTGGAAGAGTTAGAAAAGTCGTTGAAGAATGAACATCTAACCCACCGCCGCTATGGGATCACCGATCCCGTCATTTTCGAGCAGGAAGAGGGCTCTTATCTGGCTGACTTCCAAGAGGGGACGTACAAGATGTTTGCAGCAAAGGGTCTGCTGAAGAAGGCGAAGGAACTTAACAAATGGGCCGAAGAGTACGAAGAAAAGCAGAAGAAAGAGGCATACGAAGAGAAGCCCGGTGATGCCGAGAAGCGGGAGGCTGTCACGGAGCTGATTAAGAAGTATGAGCTGCTCACGGCGGACTTGATGTCAAGAGATGCAAAGACCTGGCAGGAGCTTCACCCAGGAGAGACACAGGATCCCGGATTCCGCCAAAACCGGAGAATCCAGCAGAAGCCGAATCCCAAGAAGACGTTCAAGATTGAATTCTTCAATTCAGCTGCGGGTCTTTCTGATGTCGCACGTGAAGGATACGAGAAACTGTATGTCTGCAACACCTGATGAAAGCCGAGAGAATTGCTAACTTATGATAACAGGTTTGAGGCTGCATGGAATGGCGATCTCGACACTATCAAGTCTATCACCCTTTGCATGTGGGGACCAGCCGAGGATCAGCTACCCCTGCAGATGTCCGAAGCCGATGCTTTGGGGCTGACGTGTCTGCACATCTCAATTTTGCGGGGCCATCTGCGTGTTGCCAAGACCATATTGCAGATCATCCAGGTCCAGTACAAGGTCAAGGAGCCAAAAGCTCGGCAGCACTTTGAGATAGATCTCGACACGGACGGTGAATCTGATGACGAGGGTCTCAATATTGTCGGCCATCTCGTGGATGAGCAGTTCACTTACGAGAATGTTGGCGAAGTGGCCAGTCGAGTCGAGAGCGAAGTCTCGCCGCGTAATGCCCTGGAGCGAGGATTGCCGCTGTCCCTTTTCTTGGACGAAGAACTTCCTAAAGAGGACACCTTCCGATTGGTGGGGATGAATCATTGGGGGGGCGCTTCTGTCTTGAAAGTCAACACCCTTTTCAAATATGCCATTTTCAAGAACGATCTCCCTCTTTTGGACTGGCTCTTGAAGGCTGGCCATGAGTGCGCCAGCAGTGATCCTGCTGGCAAGACGGCATTCACCCTTGGCCAAGGGGAGCTCCAGCTTGCGATGATCCTGGGTCACACTGAATGTCTTGGCATGCTCATCCAAAGCACTGCCGTCGGCCTTCCTTTGCTCAAGATGAGCAAAGATTCTGGGATTGACGCTAAGGAAGAGCCCGAGTATTATCAGGGCCTGTCCATCCGCGGCCAGAAGCGCAAAGATTGGGCGGATGCTGGGCGGCCAGATAACAACAACTTTGGCCAAGGCAGCGATGCTGGCCGTTCACCCGTTCTTATCTCTGCCTTACAGGGCAGCATGACCAGCACTGAGTGGCTTCTCGGCACCGCCTCCAGTCGTTACTACTTGGAGTATGTCAATTCGCACCTGGAGGATGAGAACGTGCAGAGAGTGTCACAGTCTGAGCTTGGCCTCGAGGCGTCTGTGTTAAACTGGCTACAAACCCGAAGTAAGTTTTCCAATTCCAGGACGATTAAGCCCGTTACTGATCTGGATTATAGACAACCTTGTGCTGCATTGCGCCGTGATGTCTCGCCCTTGCGAGGAATCAGAACGACTGGTTCAGTATTTGGTCGATCATCACCCCGAATGCCTCGAAGTGAAGTCGTCCGAGGGACACACTCCTCTCGCGCTGGCGATCTCCCTCCACCGATTGAGTTTTGCGCGCATCTTGATCAAAGCTGGAGCCAACCAGGCCGCTCGCGATATCAAAGGGTGTAACCTCCTGCACTTGGCACTGTGTTCTCTGTCGGGCAGCATTGCCAGACATGCAGACAAGATCTCTCAATTGATCGATCTCATGGATAAGGAGCAGGTCTCGCACATGCTCAATCAACGTGCCGGTGAGGGCTCACGGACGCCATTTGCACGCTGGCTACACAAGTACCCCGACTTCGACTTCTCCGTCGAAACTCAGCCCAAGGTCCCTGATCTGCCCTCGGACCAGGAATCCACTCGCTCAATCACTAAGCTGTTCCTGAATCTGGGAAATTCCACCAATCAAAAGTTCCTGGAACTCCTCGATGGTGCCGGAAACACGCCCGTGCATGAGTGTGTCAAGCGGGGTTTATCTCAAGTCCTGGAAATGATTCTCGACCACCGACCCGATCTTCTCTACCGAGAGAATGCTACGGGTAGCACGCCACTCGACATGGCAGTAGATGCATGGGTGAATGAGACAACTCGCACCGTCCCGAAGGTTGCTTTTTCAACGGGTCACTCGCCTCAATTGCCTCAATGGCATAACCTCGCTGGGCGTCGAACGGAGTGGTTCATTAAGAACAAGGACTGGAGAACCAAGGCACAGATGATGGTCGAGGTCTGTCAGAAGCGGGCGCAGCAGAGTTTGCAGAAGAGAAAACTCGTGTCTCTCTTCGAGGCCAATGAAGTTGCTAAACAGTTGGCTTCGAAGGAAAAGTCTGGCGGGGATGATGAAAATCGCCGGTATGGTCGGAATAGATATCGGAGAGAGCAACGGGAAGACGCGGCGGACGAGAAGCTTGATGAAGTTGCTCTGTGGGGAGGATGGGCTTCGCAGTGGAAGTGATCACTCCTTTGAGACGTATTCACTGAGATTGTGAGAATATATGGGACTAGTATAAGGACAATGAGGAAGAACTGTTAGGATAACATGAATGAGAGCGGGTTTGTCACTAGTTAGTCGAATTATCCGGGCAAAGGATTAATAGTGAATGGAATTAGCCGATTCGATGATGACTACCGGGATGACAACAAACACGGCATCCTCAGCCCAGCAGGCCTTGATAGCCAGGGCTGTCTTTGGTATGACAAAAGACTTGCTTGACTCTCTTCAATTATTCCTAATCTCAGTAAATAGGATCAGTATATAAGTGATCGCAAATATGATATTTGTCTTAGTGAAACGAGTTACACCCAATTCTCTTCTGGCGCTTTCATCCGAGCTACTCCCATAACTTGATTTACCGTCATATCAAATACTAGAGAAGCTCTCCGCACGAGCCCTCGAAGCTTGGTCACTCTCTAGTACCGCAGATGGACCGAGATGCGACATCGGCTAAGATGATCGCACCATACTTACGTCAAGCCAGCACTGTACTTGTACAAACCATTCACGATCCCCACGTTATTGAAACCCATCAAGTGGAATGCATTGGAAAACTTTTGGTTATGGAACAGTGGGGAGACAGAGTTCAATGTGGAGAATCGGAGTTTACTTGGCCCTGAAAGCTCCGAGTGTCCACCCCAAGTCGCGCTTGATAGGCGTCAAGTGTACTTGGAGCACAAGATGCGATAAAGCGCCAGAGTCGCATCGGATCGACGGTAACATCGGAGCTTTGCCGACATCCGCAGAGCCCCCTCCGAATTACTGGGGAATTACCGCGTACGAAATGTCACTGTAGTACTTTGTATATCTTGAAGGGTCCCCGCGTCGCATCGCGTACCCCGCAATCTCTTCACTTTTTCTGTGCTCGTTCTTCCAACTTTTTTTTCTTTTCGATCTTCTTTGTCTTAATCTACTTTATATTCGCATAGCCCGTCCTTTCATCCTTTCCACGTCTTTCTTCACCAACTACCTCCACCACCAGACACCACTTCAGCCACCATCTCAACCATGTCATCCTCCCCGCACCCCAACCTCGACGCCCTCCAACGCGACGGCTTCGTCGTTGTCCGCAACCTCCTCACCCCCTCGGAAATCAACCACTACCGCACCATCGCCACGGCAGCCACCACCAAAACCCGCACCGGCGGCTGGCCACACTTCCGCACCGTCCCCAAACAATTCCCCCCCTGGCCCACAACCCCACCCCCAGCCTCCGAGGGCGGCATCTGGGGCGTCCAGCACCTGCTGCACCCCGAAATGCCCGGCCGCGAGGACTTTGCCAAGTGCTACTTCTCCGAGTCGATCCTCGCCGTCGCCGGTGAACTCATGGGCGTGTCCGCTGGCACGGGCGAAGACGAACCCCTCGTCATGGAACTATTCAATCTCCTCGTGGCGCCCGAAACGAAGGACTTCGAACTCCGCTGGCACCGCGATGATATCTCCGAAAAGGCTTCTGCGGAGGAAGAACTGCGCCAGCTCGCGGCCAAGTCGCCCGGTGGTCGCCAGAGCCATGCGCAGTATAACTTGGCGCTATGCCCGGATGCCTCGCTGATCGTGATCCCGGGCTCGCACCGTCGTGCCCGGACTGAGATCGAGCGGAATGCGGATCCGTACGAGTCCGTTTTGCCGGATCAATTGGTCGTGCAGCTGCAGCCTGGTGATGCGGTGTTTTACGATAGTAATATCCTGCATCGGGGTGTGTATAAGGGCAAGGCTGAAGGTGGGGAGGAGACTCGGTTGACGCTGCATGGAAGCTTGGGGTTGAAGGCTGCTGGTGCGGCGGATGCGGAGTCGAAGAAGGTCAGGGCGACGGCGGTGTTGCAGCACGGAGTGGGTGCGTGGGTGAACCGGGAGGATGCGGCGTTTGGTCTTGGGGAGCGGCCCGAGAAGATGAGGGCGAATTTGGTGGCGATGGGGAGCGGAGAGGGTGTTGGGTATTCGCTGCAAGGGTAGATGCGATGGGAGATGGGATTGAATTGTACATTTTATTAGAATCCACACAGAATGTCAATATGGGATGATTGACGAGCATCTTTTTACTCTGCCGTTGTCTGATCCCAGCTCTGCTACTTGCAAGTCTACGACCGGATCTAGAAATCCAAGGAAGGTCTTAAAGACATGTTCAATTGTCCGTTCAGTTCGACTTATCTCGTACTCTCAGTCTGTCTCTGGATAGTAGTTATTTGTACTATCAGGCTATGTACACTCTACTCTTTCTAGAAAGGGCGTCTATCTACTTCTTCCCACTCCCCTCTACAACGTGCACACCACTCGGCAGACTCAAGATCTGCCCACTGTGCAGCAACTCACAGCCCGCCAGAGTCCCTTGTCCGCCTGACTCCGTCAGACAATTCCCATTGGCATTTTGCAAGTGGCCAGTGATAGCGTGGGACCAAACAGTACCGTCTCCACCTTTACAACCAACAAGATCAACACTAGATCCATCGGCAGCTAAACACTTTGCCGGATTCGACAGCGGGCTCACCGTCACCTTCGTTCCTGATCCAGAGACACTCCACACTTGGGTATCGGCCGCGTTGCAGGCCTCGAAGGCAACGCCAGACGAGGAAGCGGTGAGACAGTGCCCGGAGACGGTGTTCAAGATCATTCCTGTCGGGGTGACCGAGGTGCAGCCCCGGCCAGGAGTGATACGGTAAACTGCCGTGGCATGGCTGTCGAGCGAGACATCAACCGAGTTGTGGATAGTAGAGGATTTGCCCGTCCAGAGATCGCGGGCTTTATACAGACACTTTTCCTTGAGACCTAAACGAGCCAAGGAGATGCTAAGCTTTGCTGAGCTTGAACCGGTGTTCAGCACAGTAAGAAGTCGATCCCCATTCGCCAGCGAGCGAGTCAGTACGTCAAAGGTACCATCCCGACTAACCAAAGCCGCTTGCTGGGCCAAGGGGTCCTGATCGACGGCAATTAAATCCTTGTTCGACAGGAAGTGAATATCCTCATCCGATAGATCCGGAATATACGCGCTGATGATCAACGGCGCACCGAACGACGCCCACAGCGCAAAATGCGAGCGCTTCTCGGCATCCGTCAAACCAGGGTGATCCGGAATCAAAAAGTCCGGATCATTGTAATAACCCGGTTTCTGGTATCTCACGAGCAGAGTCTGATAGTGATAATTCACCATGATACTGTCCCAAGCGCTCCCCTCGCCCACATAAACGAGTACATCAGTCGAGTGACGCGCCAACTCTCCATAGTACGGAATCCAATCCATGACACTCGCCCACTCAGTCTTATTATCCGCGAAATAGGCCGGCGCAGACTCGGAGAATATCAACGGATCCTCCATGGCACTCAAAATCTGGTGCCACTGCCCATACCGAAGCTTGTACTCCTCCGCCAGGGACCTCCCCATGTTGGGATAGACATTGCACCCATCAAGCTTGAGATAATCAATTCCCCAGCTGGCAAACGTCTCTGCGTCCTTCTTTTCAAATCCATATGAGCCGGGATACCCGCCGCAAGTGGCATTGCCCGAGTCCTCGTAGATACCCAGGTGGAAGCCGTGCCCGTGGGCGAAATCGGCTAACCAGGGGATCCCGTGGGGGAAAAGGGTTGCGTTCCACTGCAGTGCGCCGTCTGCGGCGCGTTCATGCGTCATCCAGCAATCGTCGAGGTTGAGACGATTATAGCCCGCGGACAGGAGACCGCGGGATACCATGGATTGGGCGGTGTCGGTGAAGAGGGTCTCGTTGAGGTCGCATTCGAAGCGTGCCCAGTTGTTGAAGCCCATTGGTGGAGTGGGGAGGAGCTTGGGATCTTCGACGGAGGCATGGACAGATAGCAATGGGAGTATGAGGAGACTCGCCATCCGAGCTGGGACCGCCCAGCGGGTGGTGGGTGGTGGTAACATGCTTTGTTGATAGATGAGATTGAAGATCGTGGAGGATAAGGGGACACTATGCGTAGCTTGGTCAAGCTTGTGAATTCGAAATCTTGATCCTGGTATGGCAATTCGCAGACCGGCACACGGACCACGCCTTATAAGGGTCGAGACTGCAGAGAGACTCCGTCGCAGCTCCGGCTGGAATGTTTGCTTCCCCGCACCGTTTTCAAAGTACCGGAGGTGCATACAGATCGACGCGAATCATACGTCGGGGCAAGTCGTATCTAAGGCGTTGCGACGGTGGCATCGTTGATAACGGTAATGATGAAGTCCTCGTAGGCGACTCTTTCAAGCGAAGTCAGCGATTAGCACCAAAGTCGTGGTCGAATTGTCGATCGCAGCTATACGAAGGTCTGGATGGCGTTTCATTTTGGGACCTTGTTTTTAACCGAGTCCCTGCCCCTCTTTGCTGTGTTGTCAGTTGAGCATCGGGTGAATAGAAATCTGTCTATCGTATCTGTACGTTAATCGCTCCAAGTCAAGCGAAGAAGGGTTAGGGCGAGTTCGTCCCTAATCGAGCGTTGTTGACTTCCAAGATACTTGGCCGGTTCTCGACAAAGCTTAACACCACCCGAGAAGTGGCGGCGTCGGGCTGTGCCGCGGGTGGAGAACTAGACCGAAGATGCAACGGAGAGAAAAGGCTCACTTGTAGATTGTTCAGATTTGAGTGACTCTACCTTGGCTATATGATCCTTTTGATCTAGAATTCTCGCAGAGCGCCGTGGTGCCATGGTATGAGAGCAATAGAGTATTTGTTGAAATTGCTAGTTGGGCATTTCATTTTCTATCCGATCGGCTAGCAGGGCAGAGACCCGCGAAAGAGTATATCAACTTCCTTCGAGACGGCTTGGCAGGAAGATGGGCATTGCCGACCGAGTATATCGGAGAATGACCGACTTCCTAATAGATTCTACTATCCCACTTCCTCCATTGCTAGTCTGTAGTGATTACTGAATCGACCTGTACCCAAGTTCATCATACATTGAACTGCTTACGCACAGAGTGAAGCACAGAGACCAATGCTCGGAGTAGACCCAGGAGCCGACAAGATATGCCAACAACAAACGAATGTTTTTCTGCTGAATGACCAGCGGGCAATGATCACTCTGCGAGGATAATGGAGTACGACTCCTGCATAATCTACGATCTACGATCCCGTACGGTCCGGGCGCGCCGGGATCAAGCTGCCCATTTTGCTTGTTGAAGCGGAGAGGCCGAACTTTTGTCCAGCAATGATCGGCATGGCCGGATTCTGTGACCGATCATATTCTCGGAGAAAAGGCTCGAAGAGGAATCTGACCAAGGACTGGGCTGAAAGGGGAATTCTGAATCACCGTGTCAGTCGACTTGTCAATTTGTTCAAATCTTCGTATTCATTGAAGTAATAAATCTGAATTGTTAGACCTGCACGCAAGGACGGTGTGAGATCTGAGAGTGGAGAAATCGGGTCCCTCCTGCGTGAAGAAGAAAGCCAATCATTCTCCGTTAACTTTCGACTTCGGTGGGTTCCCAGATGGACCGGGTTAGACCTAACGGCCGGTTCACGCATGGCTGGCTGGTCGGCGGGGAACAGCTGCACTTTGGGGTCTCTCGAGACCCTTTCGGCCGGGCCCTTTTTTCTCTTCCCTTTCTCCCTCCAACTCTCCGTGGAGGAGGGATCTGAAATGCAACCCAGACACACCTCGATGGACCGACCCGTGTTCAGCCATTCACCATGTCTCCGACCGAGACCAAAGCCAAGATTCGCCCGCAACAGTCGTGCCTCAAATGTCGCGAGCGCAAAGTCAAGGTATTCCCCCGATTCTTCCCTGCGATCCCCCTCCCCCCCAACGCGACGCGACGGAGGAAAACCAACTCGCAAAGTGTTCAAGCTAAGCAGTCCTCGTCCTTATCAAGTGCGACCGAAACATCCCCTGCGAGGCCTGTATCCATCGCGGCATTGAATCTGAATGCACCTACCTCACCTCCGCCGAAGATCGCGCGCACATCAGCCAAGCCGAGATCATCGACCGCCTGCGCCGCGAAGTCGCCCAGCTACGCACGCGATTGAATCAGAGCTCCGCGAGGGGCCCCAGTCCCGGCCGTCGCGACAAAGTCTATGCGCGCAAGAACAAACCGATTGGGTCGCGCGGGAGCTATGCCACTGCATCTGGACCTGGATCGTCCGGGTCCGGGTCTGGTTCGCGATCTGCGACGGGCTCGGCGGAACCAACGGAGGCGGGTAGTTGGGCTGGATCATCGCCCTCGTCCATCTCCACGACGACCAGGACCAATTCCGTGACCGTGACGAGCCCTGATAGTACCGGTAGTGATAGCGGTGTCGGTGGTGCTGGCTATGTCCAGCAGCAAGCGTATCCGGGGTCAACGACGACAGACAATACGGCAGTGGGGAGTTGTACGTTTCCACCTAGATCGGTCCCTTTCCTGCATTTGCAATCGCGGATATTTCCTGACGCTTCTGTTTTTTTTGGGGGGGGACACTGGTTTTCTTTTTTTTTCTCTTTGTTCCAGCACTAATCACCCCACCTTATCAGATCTCAATGACGACACGATAGCCCAATACCATGCAGGCAACGTGCCAGCCTTTGCGCCTAAGATCCCTGGATCAACCCCAATGCAGGGTTTCCCACCCCAAGCAATGCAACCCACGCCCGACGAAGGCCTATCGGGGCTGCATATGCACGATAATCGGAATAGTCCACGCTACGACCCCGGCCCTGCGCATGCGCATGCGCAGTCTCACATGGCCAGCTACGGTCACGGTGGGGACTATAACCACCCTCTATACGAATACACCAACGTGAATACGTTCAAGCATGATCCCCCTCAACCATACCCCAGCCCTGGAACCCAGCCCTGGAGTCAAGGGTATTGCTTTCCCCAATTGCAGTCACAACGACCCTTACAACCTCAATCCCATCACTACCCCGACTCAACGTACTACTCCTCTACCACGAATACGTTTCCGCCAACAGAATCCACCATACACCCATATTCCCAACAGCATCAACATCAACACCCACATCAACAATCCCATTCCCAATCTTACCAGACTACAAACCCAACCCACACTTATTCACCACCCACCCATCCAACCGAATACCAAACCCGCGCCATTAACTCCATCCCGGATTCCTGGAAAGGCCCCGACAAACAAGCCCTCCTCGAAACACTCCTCGAAACCATCACCAGCTGTGACGAAGAGCGAGTCGCCCAGGTTGTCGCCGTCGTGCGGACAAGTGAGACACCCGAAGAGGCCGTCTCGGGGATCTGCCAGGTTCTAGGGATCAGTGGAACCGGGGATGGGTCTGGTGCTTCGCTTATGCGTTGATGATTGCCCATGATGTGCGCGCGGGAGGGGGGGGACCAGGCAGATGTGGAATTGAGTATCAGGCGGGCCTGATACAATACGATGACCCGAAGACGGGCTGCCTCGAGGAGTTCAGCCCTCGGCGCTGTAAATGTCTTCAGCTGCGGGGGGCGATGTTGACTGCCCGAAAACTTGCGGGGCTAAAATTACACCTCATTAGTAGCTGAATTTGCCAGTGCTACGCTGGAAATCCGTGGACTTGCACGGATATGTGAAATAGTTACGAATTGACGAGACCACGAGTCCATGAAATCACCGATCCATGCCATGTTTTATCTTATCGCTAGACGATGAGTTTATGTAGCCAAGACGCAGGCCAACCTCACCTCGATCAGCTTCACTTTCGCTTTCACGAAATGGCCTCTCACCCTCTCGCCATGCAGTTCCAACTCAATGTTGATAATTTCGATTTTCGATCCATGATGCGTCCCGATATACTCCGGAACTAATCCGTCGACACAGAGTAAATCAATAGCGATGCAAATAAAAAAAACACCACAACAGAAACTGCAAGTCTAATACACAAGTCAATGCCTTTATACATTAAATTCCGGGAGTCATCGCGCCATAAGTCGTTAAAAGGGGGGATATAGAAACCCCAAACCGGGTCCGTCAGTCTCGTGTCTCAAGGGCTCGGAACCCCCTCGCCCCGTTGCGTCGGGCCATGACCGTTCGTGTGGAGCGGTTTTTGCCCATACACGAAATGGAATCGCACGTAGAGGTGGAACTTGTTGCTCACTAGTTCCGCGCGTACTTTGTCCATGTACTCTTGTGCATCTTGGTAGGAGAAGCCCAGGACGCGGGTGAAGAGGGCTAGCGTGTATGGCTCGACGACCTCCAGGATAGTCACTTTGCCGACGCGCCCGATTTCTTTGAGCCGGCGGTTTTTGGCCCAGCCACCGACGGGGCACTAAACGGATATCGAGAATTAGCAATGAAGTCAATGAAAAATGAACGTATATCCCGTGGCTTCACGGCAGGAATGTCCAATTGGGTACTCCATAATACCGGAAATACCTCCCCTCGCAGTGGAAGTCACTCACCTTGTAGATATCATCGTGAATATTCACAAACCCCGCATCCCCCAACCACTCCTCCAACCGAGGAGCCACGTTCATAGGTTTCCCAAACCGTTCGCTCGCGCTATTCAGCTGATCCTGCCAATCCAAAATACTCGTCGCTTTCGCATGCGTCTCATCGTCACTCAGCACCAACGTCTGAAACTCCTGCGCCTCGAACCACCCGCCCGGTTTCAAATGCGCAAAGGCCTGCCTCAGTAACCGCGGCCAATCGGCGATCCCGCCGCCCAAACTGCGTGCGTGGATGTAATCAAAGGGCTCGGCGGGGGAAAAAGTCCAGTCGGACTCGGCGTCGTCGATGAAGAAGCGGCAATTGGGAGGGGCCCAGGAGGGTTGGATGGGCGAGAGGTCCGTGCCGAGGATGGTGGTGGTGGGGAAGTCTTCGGCCATTTCGATGGCCCATTCGGCGGTGCCGGTGCCGATGTCGAGGATGCGGGTGGGAGGGGTGTGATCGCGGGCAAAGGGGGCGCGGAAGAGGTCGCCGCCGGAGAGGAGCTTGAAGAGGTGGTGCATCAAGGCCAGCCGGGCTTGTTCTTCTTCGTCGTTGGGGAAGGGGTATTGGCCGTGTCGGTAGGCATGATAGCGGCGCCCGTTTTCGTAGGAGTAGTCGCGGACGGAGGAGGCGAAAGAGAGATTGGAGTCCCCGAGGGTTTTTGTGTCGAAGAGCGAGTCATCGTCGCTGGTCTGGGGATTGTGGGAGACGTGTGAGTGGTGGTGGGGGGAAATCAAGGAGGATGTGGTGATTGTGGTGATTGTGGTGAAAGCGGGGGGAGGGGGGAGGATGGGTTGGCGGTAATTTAAAACAGATCACCGTCTATAATGGAGGAGGGGGAAAGGGGGCACCTTCTTCTACGGGAAAGACAATCAAGAAAGGAAATAGCTCACGTCGATTTGAATACGCTCGTAGGGATTTGGTTGGGACATGGCTGCAGGAAGGGGGGAAGAACGAGCAAAAAGAAGGGCAGCCACGCCCCCGCCGAAGAAGAATGGAGAAAGAGAGAGGAGAGGAGGAGGAGGAGGAGGAGGAGGAGGAGGAGGAGTCAAGAAGAGGGCCGAAGGAGAGAAATAAGAAGATGATGAAGCTATCCGGGGAAGCGAGAGAAGAAAAAGAAAAAAAAAAGAAGGGGATGGTCAGTGCAGAAAAGATAAAGAGAAAGGAAGGAGGAGAGATCGATCCAACTAGTCGAATATCATCGATCAGAAAAATAACCCCCCACCTGACGAACGAGGCTGATTCTGCTGAAGAGGCACGGGGCTCTTCTAGAGTCCCAGAGAAAGAATCCCAGCGAATAAGAAAACCCGAAGCCTGAACCTGTTTTAGCTGAGACCCCCTCAAAGATTAAAAATCATAGAGCAATCCCGACAGAGGGGATGCTGGGAACCCGGCGAGTCAGAAAGATGATCCATCGAATCCGTTTAGTTCCTTGACTTTCACGGGAACCCCGCAGGGAAATCCCGAGGGGCTGGTTAAAGTCGGCTGGAGTCACCGGAGCATGGCCCGTTGGGTTGACAGTCGACGAGTAGCTCGTTTCGTGCTTGACAACGATAGAACCAATTATACAGACAAAAGAAAGTCCGGTTCGAGTCAAAGGCCATATTCAGCGATCGTGGTCCTGGTGCTAGTGTACTAGTACTGGAGCAGTTAGTTAGTACCCGTATTGACGAACAAACTACGTGGAATACTAAACTCTGAATGTAACCAGATCAAGCCCGAATCAGATCCCGAACCAACCACGTCCAAGACAGCAAGCCAGACAGCAAGCTAGACAGCAAATGAATTTTGCACCCCCCCCTCCAACACACTTAAGCTCCAACGCATTTTTTTTTTTCCTTGCCCTAGCTTTCCCATTACCCCCCCGTTCCCCGGGTTGGGTCCCAAGGCCTCGGGCTCACGGAAAGACGGGGCGGATAACCATAAATCATGATTGGCTGACCGATCCATGGCTGCAGCTCGGGCTTGACTCGTACGGGGGGGGCTTGGCAAAGAGAGTGCAGAGAGAGCATGATTCAGGGAACTCCCATTCGAAGGGCCAAGGTGGAGACCCGAGTATGCACCCTGTTCTCCATACATGAACGAGATGGAGGGAAACGCATATGAGCTGTAGCATCCACATTCAACAAAATCAACAAAAGTAGAGGGGGGAATACACAGTGTTCCAGTATCATGATTCACGGACAGCTTTCGCTGGAATTTAATTCTGATTCATGACCTAATTCGGTGCTTTTGCGGGAATCTTTACGAGACCACACTTCATACGGCAACTATTCTGCTCTTCCATAATCTATCCCCATAGGGGACCTTCTCGAATTTCAGAGAATCCACTCTTCGATTAACCCAATGCCTGCAGCTTGGCCTGCTCATCCGCCGTCAACGCCGTAAATATCTCCTGGAAGCCTGGCTGCTGTGACGCCCGCCGGAAAAAGTCGGCGAGGAACGCTTGCGTCTCGTCATCCCGACGACGCACCCCGAATACACTCTCCGATCCACCCTCGCCAAAGCTCATCAACTGCTGCTTGGTCATGCCCAATCCCAGATCCAAGAGCTGGCCCGGCTCATCCTCCCAATCGTCGTCACCGTCGTCGCTCGCCGCGTCTTCCAATGCCGCTGCCTGTGCAGCGTCAATCTCCTTGTTGCCCGAGGCGGCGGCCAACTCTTCAACCAGCACCTTGACAATCTTCAGGGGTGCGGCGACCGTGGTGTACCGGTCCGGGTTGGCGCGGGCTTGCGAGCGCGTCTTGATGCGGCCCGTGTCGGTGATGATCAGGTCGCCCTTGACGGGGACTTCGGACAGCCGCGGGTCGGACAGTTCATACAGGCGTGCCAGGGCGAAGATGTTTTGCTTGATTTCGTCGTAGCCGGCAAAGTTGACCGAATTCTCGAGCCACTTGCTCAGCACGACGACCAGCCCGCTCTGTCCGCCGAGGTTCACCTGCGCCAGGAAGTCAACGACCTCCCGCGCGCTGATGAGAGTCAGTCGTGCGAACACCAAGATCAAGCTCTGGATGAATTGGGCCTGCTCGGCAGTCGCCAGGCGCTGAGCGACCGCTTGCAGGAGCTGCGGAAGATATGGTCCCAGGCGCTCGGAACCGGCACGCTCCACGAGCTCCGCGGCCAGCTGGCCTACCTCGGTGGCGGCGTGGTCGTCCACGGCCGGGCCCAACAGGCGGTCGATAATGACCAGAACGACCTCAATGGCTTCCTTGCCAGACTGGGGGTCGCGCCAAGCGACGAACTGCGCAAAATCGTGCGCGAGCATATGACGCACGGCCTCGGTCGCGGGCCGGATCAGCTCACCCTCCTCTGACTCTAACAGGAGGCGGTTGAGCTTGGGCATGACGGTCTCCACAAAGCCGGCCGGCATGGGCTCGAGGCTGCGTTCCGCCAGGGCACGGAGCAGTTCCGCCGCGAAGAATGTCAATTCGTTTTCTTCAGTCAGGTTGCCCACGTCAATGGCACCCATCAGCGAAGGAAGGACCTTCTCGCAGAGACGAACGTACGCATCTGGTCCATGCTCGGTGATCTGATCCACAATATCCTCAAAGGCCTCGGTCACGGTCATCGTGAGCTGGAAGTTCTCGGCACCGCTACTGGCAATGTTGAAGAGCACGTCGATTGCCAAAGACGACAAAACCACGGACGGGTCGGCCATGATGGTGTCCCGGAGCGTCTCGGCCAGGGTGACCTTGAGGTCATCAGCGTCAGTCTCCTCACGGAGGTCATGTGCAGAGACAAACTCCGAGATGGCGGAGATGACGGTGGTCTGGAACGGGCGAGCGACGCTAACGGGCAGAGAGGGAATCAGGTCTTGCAGAACGCGAATGCAGGCCACCTTGACCACCTCGGAGGGGTCCTCGGCAATAGCTTTTAGGACAGCTTCCAGGTAGGAGACGGTGGTCTGCTGGAAAGCCTCACCGGCAACCTTGGCCAGGGCACCAGCCACGAGGTAGCCACGCGCGCGCAGCAGATCCTGCTCTTGTTGAAGTGCGTAGTGGACGAACTGAGTGAAATGAGTGGCCAATTCCTGGGAGATTGGCTGGGAGACCTCGCCGAAGTCCCGAAGCAGGGCATTGAGAATGTAGAGGGCTGCCTCACGGGATTTCCACCTATGGAGAGAGTTAGCATCATACACGTGTTTCTAGTATTAGAGAACAGCTTACGAGGCAGAGCTATCGGCGAAGAGGGTATTCAAGTAGGCCAGAATCCCTTCAGCCGCCTTGTCTTTCAGCCATTCGCCGACCTTGATAACCAAGTCCCCACTGCAAGTTCTAGGAGTGTAGTTTGCGGTAACCGAGGTCTCCTCCGACAAGAAGATGTTCACATCAATCTCCCACAGGCCTTCTTCCTCACAGGTAATTTGTGAATAGCTACCGGCAAGCTTCATAATCTCTGGCACCCATCCAGTAGAGCTAGCAGCGGCGCCAGCGTTTTGCAATTGTTGTGTCAACTCTGCTTTCACGGGTGGCGCCTTCAAGAGGGCTTGAATCAGATCCAGTTCCTCTAGGATGAGGAAATCCAGCGAGTAAGGAAGACCGTCGCCATCTTCCAGGCGTCCTTGGCGTTCATCCTCGATATAGAAATTTTGATAAATGAGTAGAGCATTGGAGAGCTCCGTCCACACAGTCGAGAAGAAAGTTGGGCTCTGAGCAGTAAGAAGCCCCGGGAAGACCATGCGAATCTTCATCACAGTCTATTAAAAGCAACAGAGTTTGGTTAGCTAATGCTCAACTTCACAGATTCTGGGCCCATTCCTTTGTCAAATCATACCTTCACGACTTGAAGCTTCAGACCAACGATACCACGCCATTGCGACGGAATCTCGCCCACTTTGTTTGCTTCCTCCGGGGTTGGTGGTTGAGGCAGCGGAGCCTTTAATGTCTCGACAAAATATGGCGACCATCCGCTCAGAAGCTCATCCACAAATTGTTTGATCGCAGCCTTGTGCTGCTCCAGAACCATTTCCAATGTATCAAAGCAGGACCGGAATACCGCAACGGCAAGCGCCCGTAGCATCGGCCGACGGGACTCGGACGTTGCGACTGCGAAAAGGGACGAAACAAGGTCACGGGCGACATTAAAGAACTGCTCATCGCTGAAACCAGTATCTACAAGATCCAACAGCACCTTCAATGCTCCGTGCAGGGCATTGTCACTTGTGGCAGGGTCGTTGATGACATGGAGTAGTGTGGGCAGCAGCTCTGGCCAGTCGTCCGGGAAATCTGCGCTGGCAATTTTGCTAACGGCATAACTGGCGGAAGCCTTGACTTTGCGTTCGGGGGTCTCAACGGTAGTCGCCAGTTCCAGCAGTGCGCGGCGAATCTGAGCCTTGTTCGCATCGGTGACGAGGATTTGACCGGTGAAGTCGTCCAGACTGGGGGACCAGGAGGTACCGATGAAAGTACGGAGGACAGAAAGGGCGGATTGGCGCAGATTCACGGGGACGGACTCGTGCGAGGCAATGGCCGTGAGGGAGATGGGGAAGGTTTCGTTCGAGTAGAGCTGGGCCAGTTGGGCCTCCGCGGCTTTCCTGGCATCTGCCCGAGGCGACTGTGTGTCTGCCAGGAGCGACAGGAGTTCTTGCTCCATGGCGAGATGAGTCTTTAATTGGATTGGTCTCCACCGGATTTATGATCAGGGATGGGGAAGGGTGGCCCGTCGCGAGGAGAGGTGAAAGCCAACAAGTTTGCGCGCGGCGCGATAAGGAGACGAGGCTCTGGAGGGGTAGAGGCGGTCAATCGGAGCTTTTAGTGGTTTTGGGTGTTTAATACCACAGTCGAATACAGAATTGGCGCAATATTGTTGTTTTCCATGTAGTCTAAGTCCTGAGATTGAGCTTAACTTGTTTTTTTTGCTTTTTTGCTATTTGGAGTCTGTGGCCTTTGATTCATCTGGTTCTCGTATCGACTGGCAGACTCGCGGAATCTTTGTTTGGAAGCGGGGGTGCCACCCGCAGCGTTCAGGTACAAGCATCCAAGCCCAAAACCAGCTACAACGGATCTCTGGATAAGTTATGCGTATTATGTATGGTGACCTCCTGAATGGATAGCTATTTGGTCAGAGGCTTTCTAATTGAATCCCATCTTTTTGTTAATAGACCATCTGTGAAGTGGCTAACCTAGGGGATCTACAGATTGACTAGCTGATTGGTTGGATGTGCGAGCATTGAGCTTTTCAGATGGGTCCCCAGGCTCGATGGTGTTAGTAGCCAAGTTCCAAGACCATATGCATGCATGCATAAACATATGGTGGATTCACAGCACGTATCCGACACTGCGGTGTTTCGTTTGGTTGGTCCTCGAATATGGACTGACTGCACAGTTCCGATTTGTTTTCAGATAGGATTTGGCTAGTGCTAGTCTACAATTCTACATCTCCAATCAGTGTTGAAAGTTTTGCTTCGATGATAGCTAGAAAATGATTTTAGCATAATTATTCTGTAGCACTAGCTGCTCGCATGCTATAGGGGACCAGCAATTAAGACACCTAGAGCAATGAGAATCTGATGATCCATGTCCTGGTTGATTTTGAGCCCTTAAGTGATGATGTGAAACTATAAAGCGTCTACAATCTTGTTTGCAGTGCTTTCTATTTTTCAAAATTTCCATCACAGGTAAGACGCTGACAGCATGAGGTGCGTTTGCTCTATATGCTTTATAACAAGCGCAGAAACATACAGATAAGTAAAATTCAGTTGCTCAATACACTTTGACCACTGGCCATTTACTGACATTCCTTCCACTTTTCCTTACTTTAGCCAATGGGTCAATTCAGAGGTCACACCAGCCTGTCATCAGTGCCGGTTTGCCTTCTTGATGCTCTTGACGTGGTCAGTCACCAGGATAGTATAATTAGCAGTTCCATGGTAGATAGTGTATCCATCATCGGGCGAAGGACCAGAAGAGAGATTGTCACCATACTGCCAGAATGTATCACCTGCAATGCCATTTGTCTTTAAAGCAGTCTGCTGCCAAGGGACCTCGGAAGATGCATGCGCAAGGGAGCCGTACTCCTCCAACAAGCATGGTTTTCCGGCCTTGACACAAGCAGCACCATGGGCTTCGATCCAGAGGTTACCCCAAGGATCCTGCTCATTCCCTTGGAATTTATCAGTGGGTGTAAATTAGAGTAGAAATATTGAAAGGTGGTGTAGACTTACATGAACCGGGATATAGGTGGAGCGTGCCAAAATCGATGGTGGGGATCTTGAGGTTCTTCTCGAAATCAACTCCCTCGTAGTAGGTGAAGGGATAAGTGCCGTCCGATTGAGTGGTGAGACCCATTCCCTCTGAGATCCGGAAAAAATGTTAGATTACATTTTCTTTCCATTTCATTTCGCCAAAGGCTGCATCTAGTGTACTTACCATCTCCAATGCACACCATTCTGGCAGGCTCAAGGGACTTGATAAAGGCGCTGGTACTCTTGACCCAATTGTAAATCACACTGGTATCACACCCACGGCAGCGAGGCTCATTTGCAAGCTCCCAAGCAAAGATAGCCGATGATCCCTTATACCGAGAGATAACGGCCTTGATGTATTCCCGGTAAGACTTTTGAGAAGCCCCGTGCGTGTACCAAGACGTAGAGTTACCTCCAAAGGCCGCATTATACGCGGCAATACCGCCATAATCATCCCAGTTATTGACAAAGTTGACGATGAGCTTGACGTCGTGCGCCTCGGCGGACTTGACAACATAATCCAGACGCTGCAAGCCGTCGGCTCCGACGTTGATAGTCGATTTTCCATTTGAGATATGATGGAACCAGACGCGGCCGTCGGTGGGAACTTCATTGACATCGTTGAATCCCCAGACACGAAGCACCTTGAGGCCGGATTGTTTCAGATGGCTCATGACCAAGTCCACGTCAGAATTGCTCTTGAGGAACGGGATCCAATAAGAGTTACTGCCAGCGAAGTACTCTGCCTGACCGTCGATGACAAATCGCAGACCATCACGGCTCGGAATTGAAGCTTTTTGATGGACATCTAAGTCTAATGTGTCAATGCCAGAACTCCAGTTTCAGGAGAGGTTAATTGGCGTACCTTGAACAGCCCGTCGACCCATGGACTCGCCAGTTTCGACAGCATAACTAGCAACAAAGCCAGTCCATAAAAGGAACTTAGCAAGCAAAGCACGTCTCATTCTGTAAGAAATAGAAACCTTATTTCCACGGGCGAGTGGAATTTCGGATGAGTGTGATATTGGAAGTGTGATATTGGACTGATACAAGAAGAGGAAGAGGGTCTTTATATACCTCTTCTCCAACCTTGTGTTGCAGCAATCCACAAAGCCTCAGGCTCATCGACCAGTGAAGCGGTCTCCATACTTTAAAGAGCTAACTAGATCCCGCACGCTGAAGTTCTGTGGGGAAGCTCGTTTCAAGGTAACACAAGTTGCCTTGCCTGGGCCGTCCCGCTCCGCTTTGGTCAAGGGATGACGGAGCAAGCAGATAGTACGTTTGGATCTAGCTCAGATGTTACCTTTCGGATTGTAGAAGCCTATTCTGTGACAATCCAAGAATAGGTCAATTCCTTGACAAACCTAGAATGAACTGTTATCGTCTCTAATATGGCTCATTTGATGATACTCTTGGCTCACGATCCATCGTTCGCTCCTAGATCACACTGTAATCTACTGCTGTAGTGGGAGACGAAGAAACACTATTTAATTGTGTGAGGTATCTAGGAAGGAGGATATCAGATCACTGGGTTGATACAAACAGGTGTAGACTCCTGTACGCCTCATCCACCGATCTTATTTTTGACCTCACATGGGGTACACAAGATATCAGTCGCGTGGCTATCATATGCAAGTAAGCTATGGCATTCTGCCAAGTGCCACTTTCGACGCTCAGTCAAGCGAGCAAGATCGTGGGTAAAGTGATGTCTCCGGTTACCCCGGATTTGGGGGGGGGGGGGGGGCCTAGTCGCCTCTGCAGCTTGAAACCCTGAACTATGTACGCTTACCGCTCAGGGTAGCTGTGACTTATTTTTCACATGGCTGGTAAAACACAAGGGTCAGGTTCTGCAGTTTCTCTCAGGGACTAATCCATCTGGTGGATGCAAGACAACCTTTTACCCGATCGGGAAACTGATGACTCCCCGCATCTCCGCTTTGAACGCGGAAAACGAAGGAGTAAACACAGCCCCTCCCTATCCGTCAACTTTAAGGGACGTGTGAGAAAATAGAATATAATTGATGAAGTTCTAAATAAATGTTGCCACCCTATCTTGCTGACTCCAAATCTGACACTCACTTCGGAATAGACTGAGTATTTTGAGCCATTTATCTATGTCGGTTGAATACAACTTTGGGGTTACCTAGAGCCAGCAGTATTTGAAAAACGAACCGCTTATAGGTACTTATATCAACAATGGAAATATAGGCGAACACTACTCGGTTAGTCTTATTCTCCTTGTGTTTACTAATTCTGATGTTGAGTATAAGGATTGAATCGGCGCGCGTCGGCTATAAGTCGAAAGTCCAGCAGAATTCATCCATCACGTTTCATCCATCACGTCGCCAATTACTTCATGCAGATAGGTTAGTAGATCATAGCTAAGCCGATACCAACACGCTTCTTCATCATTAATCAAGCTTTGTCGAAAAACTCTATGGACCGAATATTTCTTATGAGATCATACTGGTTGAGAACCTACTCGTAATCAGCCGTGGTCAGGAATAGACTGGCAACAAAGTGAGATTTAAAGACTCTGGCTGTAATATATAGGCCTGTACGGGTCCGTTCCGGTAAGCGTCATGGTCTAACGAGGTGCAGAGTCCCTCTACTCCACTTCAGCTCTGTACACCCGGGCGACTCCGAATTTACCGAGTGAGCGCCAATCAATAGGCTGTTGGTTATTTACTCTAGCAAAATTATCGGAATGTATTTTTTGCTGAAGGCACATAGGTGGAAAATGTAGTAAATTCTGTGACATCCATATGGTCGGCGACGTAGGCGACTCGCTGGTATGGAAAACTTGTGTCGGAATTACATTAATTTGATTATTCAATTTCCCAGGCGCATAGTTACCCGATTGAAAATCGCTCAGGGTCGTGCTCAATTCTACCCAGTAGATAACTAAGCACAGTGAGCCAAGCGTTACCGGAAATTAATCAAGATCCTCTTATGTAGTTTCTTGCAAGAACATCCCTGGACATTCAGGTACTGTAGGGATCACGACAGCGGTCGGTACCTGATGAGACAATTCCGGCAAAGCCGTGGGCACCAAGATAAGCTTACATCTCCCGCTGGGTTTCCTTCGGGTATGGCTTGATTTTTACTCGCCTATACCCCGTTGGTTCTTGCTACACGTCTAAATAATACCTTTGCTTGGTTGGCCGAAGAGTGTTTTGTGGTTCTATGGCCCATTTACTGCTCTGTGTGCGTTTATTCAATATCTCCCTGACACCTTAGAGTTTCCCTTTCCCCCATTTTATTTTCTTACTTTTCTTTTTCTCTTGGCTTACGATGATCGGCTCTTTCGCCGCTAAGCGTCCGACGATCCCACCTACCAGACTGAGTGACGCGGTGGGGAAGAGACCATAGAGGCAAAAAGGGCATGGAAGAAAAAAACTGTGCGCTTTGTACCGCCCCCAAGAATCTGACAATATTCCGTGGTACTGTGCCCTGAATTTACCCTTGGGTCTGTGTGTATGGAGATCTACTTTTTCCTTTCCCGTCGGTTGTATACTTAATTTGGTTCTCTAGCTCGGAAGCTCGTTGTGCTCCATAGAGAAGTAACAGTCAAATAAATTTCAAGTGACAACAAACACTAGATATGTTAATTAAGAGGAAGCCATGTCCATCAAGAGAAAGAAACGGAAAAGGGCCACCAGCACCACTACAGTTTGTGGGAATATTCGAATGGGCAGCAAGGCGAGGTCAAGCAGGGCCCATGACGCAACCACGTGACGGGGGCAGCCTTTCCACCGGCCTCTTCCACTCTTGCTTTTCCCCCTCTGCCAAATCGGTACATCGTGAATCTTTTGGTCGAGTCGTCGCCGTAAATTTCGCGGTTTAATTTCACGGGCTCCCCAACGATACTTCGGACGCTACTGAACTCATTCTCGCCGACCCTCTCGTTCCTGGGCATCAGGGTTTCCATACCGCCCCCCTCTCGCTTTAGCCCGCCCCTCCTCACCTTCCCCTCCCTTGTCGTCCCTTACCCACGAGGAATAGCAGCGACCACACTCCTTCTGTCATTTGGGACCGGCGCTCAGGGATCTACCGCTATTCATCCCTCATGCTCTGAGGGTCTGCCTTTTGTCTTTTTGTCCACCCAAAGTATGTGCTTAGTCGGTTTTCCCCGTCAAACAAACAAACCCCCCTCCCTTCTTTCCACCGCCGACTTTTGATATCCCAATCCCCCACTCGATTATTATGGAGAGAAACGCTTTGTTCTTTCTTTGCACTCATTTCGAATGCTGTCCATGTTGCTGCACAATCATCCGGTACAAGAAAGTCGTTGACCGACTATCGGCGGCCGCCGCAAGCACATTGGTCCCCTGACATCATCAAACCCTAATTTTCTGCCACCGAGTCTTATTCTTAGACACCCGTGTTGACTGTTGACATTAGAAAGGCAGAGCGATGATTAGCTTCAGGGCGGAACATCATTCAGATTCTTCGAGACTCCGTCAAGATCACCCCTACCGCGGAAACGACATCGGATCGTTCAACGACAATGTCAATGGCCAGTGAAACCAGTAGTACCACCACCATGACGACCTTTTCCGCCCCGGTCCCTGCTACCAAATCGCTGCCCACCAACCAGTCAGCGCTAGCGGCCTCTTTCACCAACTTCCTCACGGTCTCCGTCCACCAAATACTGTTCCTGCGCTCCGTCTATCCACGCGCCACATTCCTCCCGGTGCGGGCATACAACTACCCCGTCCGCCAATCGCGTCACCCCAAGGTCTGCGACTATATCAACGATGCATCAATCGCAGTTGGGACAGAGATTTTGAAAGGCACAATCACCGCAGTCAGTATTATCATTTCATCTCTGCGCTCAAACCAGCCCCTCGAACGATATGCCTTTGATCTGTCGGGATTCCCTCGCGCTCCAGCTGGAGAGGTGAACACTACATTTGAGAGCAGAAATGAAGATTCATCCAATGCAGGTGCCCCCGAGGGCCCCGCGCCAACTTCCGTCGATCTCGAGGCCCAGTTCCGAGCCTGTCTGGCCCGACTTGCGTCTGCCTGTGCCCGATTGACACCCCTGCCACGAGACGATGAATTCAGCTTTACCGTATGCATCGAAGTTCGGGAGGATGCTCTTCCCCCTGCAGGAACCACCAACGAAGAACAAACGTGGATTGTGGCCGAGCCCGGCAAGGTGCATTTGCGATCTTGCACCGCTCCACACTCCGTTTCCAAGGTGCGCAATGGTGAGACTCGGCAGCAGCAACCGTCTCCTCCGGTCTCGAATGGCCGCGCCAAAACGGTACCGGTACGACGAGTGGAGGCCGGAGAACTGCGCTTGGAGTTGTGGGTGGAGGAGGCACGGCAGAAATTCGGTGAACCGGTGGATTCGGAGCAGCCCCCTTGAAACACACGCGCTTCATTCTTTTTTTCTAAAAAAAAAAAAAAAGGATCTTCCTGGAGCGCCTAAGAATCGCCTTTGGAGACCATACTTGCCGTGTCATTTCCTGGTTTAGGATGTCATGTCCTTCCTTTGTTTCTTTATCCACCACCCATCCTACCACATCCTCCAAACGACCATACCACACTGCCGCCACCACCCATTTACCCACCTACTCACATTTTCTTACCTCCATTTCAGTCTCATTCTTGTTTTAGCGTGACCAATGACCGAACATATATGATGGGCGAGGGAATTAAGAATTGCCTTCCTCAAGAAAGTGGCGCAAATACATAAAATGGGAAGCAGAAGATTTTGGGACTCACATGGCATTTACTTACATAGATCGGGTTTTTCTTTTCTTTTCTATTAGCTTGTGCTTACTTTCTCTTTTCTACATTGCTCCATAGGATACTTTTGGTCCTCTTTTACGCTTACGACATTCCTTCTTTCCTTTTCTTATTACTTGACCTCTTCTTCTCCTCACCTCCTTGACTTTCGTCATCATCCAAGGTCTTTATCATTTGCATATCTCCATGCCGATCCGTGGATATAAACTGGCCTCGTTGGTCTTATTTATTGCGGTCTGGCCTTTTCTTTTTTCTTCTTCCATACCATCCTCATGTATCTCATTCGTCTCCTTTGTTGATATTTTCAACTACATGAAATCTCCAATATTCTAGAGCCAATTTCCAATTATTTAAATCTAGCAGCCATTCCTACACGATTCCGGTTTGCCCTCCTTGTACAGTACGATCTAACATGTGCTTCTCTCTCTGTTTCTTTCATACCTCAGCTTTGTTCCCTATCATGCACTATGTCGTGACATCTACTGTTACCAACCGGGGTTGGTGGGTATTAAGGTCATCCTTGCTTGAAATTTCAGAATAAGACATAGCAAGCCCTTACTATGTGCCATACAGTAAATTTATGGAGGAGGGATGCTGGATCACCTTGACTTACCTACAACTGTACATCTACTGCGTTCTGGTTTAAAGCATTAGCCTCATATTAGTATTGACTACATCGGAACAATCATTGACCATTATCTTGCACTGAGTAGTTTTGATTGATCATTCTAGAAATGATGAACTAACACGATGTATGAAAACACTAGTCCTGTAAGTAGTTTGACCTAGGAAGCACACATCAGAGAACCCACTCGTATGTACAGCGTATCATTGTTTGTCTCTCAATACTGCAAGTACAAAATTTGTCCTTCTTCATTCTAATCCAATAGATGGTCATTCATTTAAACCTTTTAAGCCGCCTGTAAAGAAAACCGTGTCAGATACATACCTTGTGCTCCATCCACTTATAAGCCCAACTTCTCCATCTCTCCTTCTGTCTCCCTCTCTGGATTCTCTCCACCCTACCCCAGCCAGTCTGAATATTCATCATCATCATCGTCATTATCTCTCTCTCTCTCTCTTCTAGATGGCTACTGCAGACCAATCTCCGGGCTCTCTTCCACCCCAGAAGCAGCCGCCGCCGCCGTTGCAGCAAAATTCCACGGTTTCTCAGCCAATGACGACGGATAGCTTAGAGCACCATCATAACCACACGGAATCGGGACTCCCGCCATTTCCACAACGTGGTTCATCATGGACCGACTTGACCAGCCCAGAACAAACTGCGCCTGGGCAACCCCAGCAAGACTTCTCTCGACGGCAACCGTCTTGCCAGACGAACACCACAAAGCCAGCAACTTCAAGCCGGCCCATTTCGCATCAGCCACTTCCTATACAATCTGAACCGCACCAAACGCAACCGCAACCGCAACTACAGCCACAGTCACAACAACCTCGTTCTCAGAATGGGGTGCCGTCAGCTCTACCGGTGGAAGCTGTCCTGGTCCCGCATACCGTTGGACAAGTGGGATCGCACGTCTTCCCTATTGCTAGTGGCCAATACCAGATTCGAGTCATCTCGTACATGGAAGTGTTGATCCCCATGGTTCCTTCTCCTGCTCAGCCATTGTCTCAGTGATTTGGGAAGGGGGAAACTGAATGAGAAGCGAGGCGTGATATTCGTGGGCTTGTTGACGAGATGTGATATCTTTTGGTTTCCTTGGTCAAGATCTAGAACTCCATCGTCTGGCGAATTTCCCGTGATGTGAAAAGATTGGGGTTCCCTATCTCGAGACCCACAGTAGTTCATGCATTAATCTCCTTTTCTAAGAATTCTATTTCAAAGACCATAAGTTCTCGTCAGTTTCCAAAATCCTGACTGTCATATCATCAGCCGTAGACACCACCAGCTTCCCGTCCCGCGAAAAGGCCATGCCCCTTTCCCAGCCTTGAACTGGTCCCAACTTGCCGCAGGGACTGCCCGTGCTCGAAGTCCAAAGTCGTATTGATGAGTCGTCCGACGCAGAGACGACCAGTTGGCTGTCCGGAGAGAAAATCACATCTTTCACCCAGCTCGAATGTCCCTCGAGGACCGTCGATAGAGTACCGGCTCGCCACAACCGTGCCGTTCGATCTTTCGATCCAGTGGCTACCATCGTGCCGTCTGGTGAAAAGCTCACGGCCCGCACATAGTCAGTGTGGCCTTCGAGTACGGCACGGGCGGTGCCTGTTTGCACATCCCAGATGCGAGCCGTACAGTCATCGGAAGCAGATGCCAGCAGCTTCCCATCCGGCGAGAACTTCACCGTCCGTACCCAGCCGGTGTGGCCGCGGAAGACTTGGACGGTGTGGCCAGACGCGAGATCCCAAAGACGGACCGTTTTGTCGTCCGATGCCGACGCTATCAACTTCCCGTCCGGCGAAAACGCGGCCGACCTCACGCAGCCGGAATGGCCTTGAAATGAACGGGATACGACCCCCGTGCCGATTTCCCAAACTCGCACGATCATGTCGTCGGAGGCAGAAGCCACCCGCTGGCTGTCTGGCGAGAAGGAGACAGCCCTGACCGGGCCGGAGTGGCCTTTGAATATTCGATATAGCGAGCCCGTCGCCGACGTGCCCCAGACTCGGACCGTGGTATCATTCGAGGCCGACGCCGCCATCGTACCATCCGGGGAGAGGGCCACATCCCAGACCCAACCAGAGTGGCCCTCCAAGGTGCGACGCGGCACTAGCTTGACATCTGGAGAGTTGGTGGTTGGAGTCTGCATTGGTGGCGGCAGTGACCCCCTTTTCCTTGGGGGGTGAGGACGACCCTCGTGACCAGAAGGGAGGGCCCTCCAGGCAGGGTTGGGTAACAGAGTCAGGATAGAGTTGGAATTATTAATTTCTCGGAGTTGGAAAGGGTTATTATTTTTTATGGTTTTTTTGGGGTCTCTTTCGGTGAAACTTGAAATGGTTGGTTTGGATGGTGGAGTTGGTCGTCGCTGACACAAAAAAATGGCCCAATTCCCCTCATTTTCTGCGCCCCTCCTCATTTGAAGATTCCCCCCTCCATGCAAACTGCCCATCGGCGATGTCATCCGCCCTTAGGTAAGCAGGTCATGTTCTCTCCCCAATCCCAATTTCTCGATCCCGTGACCTGCCTATACCCTACTCACGGTTTGTATATCACGTGATTATCCGCATGACCTGCGTGGTATCACATGACTCGTTTGCATATCACATGATTCGTTCCACTGATCCCACGTGATCTCACACAGATCACCATTTGGAGACCATTTCCCCCTTCCGAAGGGGCCCCCCACTGTTACGTCAACGGCAGGTCTAACCGGCCTACAACACTAAAGTCTGTTCCAGCAATTGGATAAGCCGCTAAAACAACATTGCTGATTTGCAGATTTAACCTCCCTTCTCTTATCTTGGCCGCTTTCTGTCGCTTGCCCTCGGCTCGGGTTGACAAAGAGAAACCCCCGTCGGTCGCCGCTTTCGCATCAAGCACCCGGCCCGCCGGATGATGGTGAAGGAAACGCGCAAGGATGGAGCCAATTGAAGCGGGCACGAATCGAATCGGAATCGGACTTGACGTGTGTCACAATCTCTCTCGACTTGCCCGATCCTGTCCACCCCTCTCTGTAGGGTGCGTAGGGCGTGTCCCGGAGTTATACCACTCCGGGGTCCCTCACCCGTGGGCCCTCCAAAGTCCCAAGGCCGGTTACCTATCCACTTTGGAAACTGCCGACCCCGGATTTTATTCAGGACGTTTTCTTCCTTGGTTCCTTCTCTTTCTCCTATTTCTCCAATTTCTCGCTCAAAAGAGATTACTCTTCGTCATTGCTATCGGGTGATCTGAGCGTGGTCGTGAAACGTGAAGATATGCAAGGAATCTGACGATTATACTATATATACTTTCAGCTGGTTTCTCTCTCGTGACCAGGACTGCATGCCGGTCTATTCAATTGGTTCGGCTACTATTCACTTTGGCCTGAACTATCCGAAGCTTTAAAATTGGCAGGAAAGACTCGCTCCTGGAGACCTTCACCAACAAACCCGAATCGCCTACTCAGAGAGTACAGTATCTCATTCTCAAAGAAGGCTCCTCATTGTACAGCCACTACCTCAACATGATTGCCGCAAACGTCCCTCACCTCCCAGACGGAGACTCGCCAGACTTGATCTTGGTCCCCGCCACTCCCGAGGAGCGCATCGCCTCCATCAAGCTCAACAGTATTGCTTGGAAAGGGCTTTTGGATGTCGAAACCTACCTTGCCCGCGAGGATCACCTCTACAGCCAACGACTTACCCGGGATGGACTGACCTGTTGGATCTTGGTCGACGGTACCGAGCCCGAGGGTGATCGCACTATTCTCAGCTCCTGCGAAACCTACCAGAAGAAAGCTCTACTCGCGCACGACGGGAAAGTGGAGGATGTCTCCACTCACGGTATAGGAAGTGTCTACTGCCGGCCAGAGTTCCGGGGCAAGGGTTACGCAAAGCGCATGCTCGAAGAGCTCAGCCGGAAGCTTGATACATGGAAAATGGAAAAGCAGCCGCGAGGCAGAGCATTGTTTACTATCTTGTTCTCGGATATCGGCAAAAAGTTCTACACTCAGTTTGGCTGGCGGCCATTCTCATCCTCACACATGGTGTTGCCGGCTCGGGCGAAGGAGGAGCTTTCCAATGGAGCAGCAGGGAAGAGTGTGACACGAGATTTATATGCCGAGGACGTCGACAAACACATGTGCAACGGTACGATTATTGCCAATCTGCGCGAAGAGATGCGCGTTGCCTCGAAAAAGTCACAGACCGCCACCGTGGCTATCTTGCCCGACTTCGACCACTTTGTATGGCACTGGGCTCGTGAAGAATTCTATGCGCAACAGGTCTTCTCGCACCGCGCTCCACCAATCATCAAGGGCGCTGGGAATGACGATGCTCGCGTATACTGCGCGTGGAATCGGAGCTTTGGCGAGACACCCGAGGACTGCGTGCTTTACATCCTGCGGTGGGTGTATAACGAGCCCACATCACCCGAGCAGGAGCAAGCGTTGGTCCAGGCGATGGCTGATATCTTGCGGCGGGCTCAGCATGAGGCCAAGGAGTGGGGACTGAGCACCGTCGAGTTCTGGAATCCGGAACCACTTCTGCAGAAGGCTGTCAAGGTGCTGGATCCTGATGCAGAGGTTGTGCATCGCGAGAAGAGCAGCATTTCTAGCTTGCGCTGGACCGGTGACGAGCATGGGCTTGGTCAGGACGTGGAGTGGATGTTGAATGAGAAGTATACTTGGTGCTGATTCAATTTGCTCGGGTGTCCTTTCGGGAAGTTCTGCTTTTTTAATGATTTTGCTCGTCTTTTCAAGCTCGAAGGATCAACTGTGGAGGAGTCCGCATCATGAACTACTGGGTGGCAGTCGTGACATAATTTTTAGAGAGTACCTGACATTATAAATCAGGTCGCTCCATCAATGACGCGACAGCGCATTTGATGTTTTGCAAATCAGCGGCGCTTTTGATTTTTTAGCAATTCATGCCAGTTTCTGGTCGTCTTCGCCTTCGCAGCTGCAGCTGGCGCCGCGGCAGAAGTCTTACTGACTTGCTGCCGTTGCGATGGCTCAACGAAGCATATCGTCGTAGGATCTGGGCTCTGGTAAGACCCCGGCTGTAATTTGGATAGAGCGACCTCTTCTCTCCAGGACTCTGGAAGACAATCTTTCCATTCACGGAGGAAATCAGTCCGTCCGGTTGCTGATGATGGCGTGGGTGCCGTGGCAGCGAGATAGATCTCACCTACCCATTGCGTGCACTCGGCCTTGTCAAAACTCGCCCCTATATAACCATCAGGTTAGACTTGACATGGTACTAAGAGCCGGGCCATCAACAACTTACACTTGATTTCGTCAGCCAATGGTGGCCGCTCGTCTGCCACGCAAAGCCTTCTCGCCACGGCTTCGAGGAGCGCCCGTGGGAACGGGGGCTCGGTATCATCTTCGTCAAGAACCGACTTCCACAGGTCCCCAACAAGAAACTGCTTCTCCAAGTCGATTCCTTGCAGGATCGCACCCTCCATCAAACGCTTCCACACATTCAGTCGCATCCGTGCCGAAGGCCTCCAGCATACACCTTTCGTTTCGTCGACAAACGCGCAAATCTCCATCCACCCGGCTTCACACTGAGCCGAGGACACGGGAATATCCACAAAAACACGATCCCGCAATTTTCGCGTCTCAGCCAGGCCCAATGTCGCAGCCCCATTCGAAGACTCGTCCATAGCGATATCCCCATCATCGTCGCCGCTCCGTCGTTCATAGAGACCCAAGCTCTTCTCCAAAAAGGGGATTGCAGAGAACCCTCCCGGCGGGACGTGTAATTCTAGTGTAGATCCGCATTTCGCAATCGCCGTCACGGCCTCGTTTGGAAGATTCAATGTCCCGCTCTCGCCAGCCTCCTCTTCGACGACTTTGATGTCTGCCCGTGAGATCTGCCCAAGACTGGGTCGGAGGATATGGAGAGAGTTTGATGATTGCACTTGACGGATTCGGTATGTCTGTGTAGGCGTGCATAGGTTGACATACTCTAAGGCACTGGGATCGACCACGGCGCGGGCGAGGGCGGCAGAGGGGGATTTGAGCTCGAGTCTGGTCAATTGGTTTTCTGTCAGAGATCATTCTTGCGATAGTAGCCCAGCCAAACACTTTTTCAGGCAACAGATTAAGCGCTGGGTGAGCCTATATCTTAACACTTTCCGATTATCATGGCATGAAGTAGTCGACTTACGTTGAGGCATCCTTGGAAGACAGCAGTGCCTCCAATTCTGGGGTTAGCTCCAATAGCCGGAATCCTTGTTGGGGGTTCGTATTCGTGAAAAGAATACTCCGTGAGTCCTGAGTCGCCATTGGAACGACGGATTGCCTTCGAATGCAATCTGCAAGAAAAGTCGATGGGATGCCAAAGAAGAAACGCGCGGAGACGCGATAGGCACGCGCTGGTCGTGCACGGACCACTGTTTAATGACTGGCCTCCCGAACAAGTTTTTAGACTTCAAGCGAATTGATCCAACTATGAATCATATTATGTTCTCGAGTGTTTTCAAATAAATGTGGATTGCAACACGATTATTCAGGCTGTCAAACGCTGTGATATAAAGAGTGCTGATGGTTCTGGTGATACGATTGATGGAAATTCTTTGGCTAATGCAGAGAGACAACCTCGGCATCAGATCACTAGTCATCATGACATTCGGGCTGTCGCTGAGCGAGCGTTTGCATATTTAGCAGGCATGTCATTGTTGGTATTAGGAGTCGCCTGGCTGACCAAAGACTGTTTGTATACTGCATGACCTATGGCCAGGAGAAGAATCTGTAACAAATATTGCAGTTGTTATTCAGAAAAGCCATGATGCCAGCTCCAATCATCACACCCTCTAATATGCTATTTAGGACACCATGCAAAAAAGACCACCCAGTAACATAGACCATATACATTTCAGAAGCAGGGAAAGATCCAAAACACCCACAAAAACGAAACCAAAGAACAGAGTTTCTGCATCGCTTGTATAGCAGAACTGACTATACCCGTAAAACAGTACCAGACCCGAAAGATGTATCGGTCAAGACAAGTGTTGCACTGATAGCGCAGCAAATACGCCATATGGATCATTCTTGGAATCCAGCCAGCTGGATTTGTCGAACAAGTGGCTGACGGAGCGACCGAATGAAACAGGGATTCCGTCCAGCCATAACCGAAGCGCAACCGCTCTAAAGGTTGGATGAGCCCTTTGCGGAGTCCTTGACGGGTTGAGCGGCAGGGCCCTCCTCGGAACCCTTGTCAGAGCCCTTGGCAGCATTCTGGGCCTTGGACTTGCTGTTGTCCTCCTGCTCTTGGAGCTCCCGTTCACGCTCTTCCTGCTCACGGGCTTGACGCTCTAGTTCCATTTCCTCCATGTGGCGCAAGTCGTCCACGCTGGGCTCGTACAAATGCCAGATGGTATAATGTGGGAGTCCAATCACGGAGAACTTCATCCGCTTGGCCATCTAGTAAGACTGTTAGCCGCTGGAAAGTGAAAGACGGGTATGTCAATTGATCTCACCTTTCCAAAGCCCTCGGTCTCAGCATGCTTCTCAAAGCTAAAGGCTGGGAAATGAACACCGGCGCGGAAGACTCGGGCCTTTGCCAGAATACTGACACCACCAATGCCGTCCAACTCCATCTCCATATCTGGGTCTCCGTAGGGATCGCGGAGGTAGGCTAGATGGGGTCGCCATGTTGCGTATTCGGCATATCCCTCCACAATGACGGCGTCTTCATCTAACGTCTCGGCCAATGCCAATGCGGTCTCCGACTCTTGCCACGAGTTCAAATCGTACGGCTGTTCTCCTCCAAGCCAATCCGGGAGTGGCCGCCACACATCTATAGGAAAAGGTTAGCATGAGTCGCAATAAAATTTCTCACGACATGATAATAGCCACGTACTTGGCACAGTGACATCCTTGTTATGCCGCATCAGATCCTCGATAATCGTAAATGGTGCCGTCTCGACATCTGCATCTCTCCAGTAGACCCAGCTATGGGTAGGACGCAGCGTCGCACTAAGCAACCAATTCCTCGCCTGGGCCATCAACTTCCGCCGACTCGCCTGAGCCTCGAATCCATGCCGACTCTCAACATCCTGCTGCACCTTCTGACCAAAATCTTTCTCGATCACGGAAATTTCGCCAAAGTTCATCTTCGGATCCGGATCATTCTGCACCTCCTGGAGCATGCGCGTGAGCATACTCAGCGTGTCATCGCGCGAGTCGGATACGAGGAAGGCCAGATCGATCAGGTTGTGCGGGTAGGTGAGATTGCGCAGGTGCGAGAAGAACATTGGCAAGTGGGAGGATGCATCGCGCAACGGCGTTAGCATGAGGACGCGTTCGCCGCGCTCCCAGCCTTTCTCCGTGCCTTGGACTTCGGAGAGGTCATAGTACCGGACTGTTTGGAGCTGGAGGTCCTCCGAGGGATGCAGGAGACCGAGGGATAGGGTTGGAATGATGGCCGCGCGCCAGGAGGGAAAGATGAGGATCACTAGCAGGAGTGATACCCCGCCGAGCAGGAGTAGCCGTTGGAAGAGCTGACGTCGACGGCGGAGAGCAGGTTGCGAACGAGGTTGAAAGCTGCTAAGAATTATCACGCGACCAGATTAGTATCGATTGGAGATACGAGGGGGGGCGCCATTTCGATCAGCCATCATTTTTTGGCGATTGTCCCGGCCCCCATGTGGTTCCAACGGGGGGGTTCGTCATGCGCGCTTGGGAAGCCCCGTCTACGTACCGATTGGGTGAGATGGAGAGGTTGTTGGGCCCTCGGGGGTAGGCCGAATAGCCCTTCGGAGAGGCGTAATGCCTGTTCATTGTGGATAGACGGGCAGCATCGAGGAAGAAGAGAGATTGAAGAAGCTATTACCCAAGAGGCTAGCGACCGGTCCTCGGGAGAGTCTCGAAGAGACCAGCTCGAGATCGGATGAGGCGGTGGAGGAATGAAGGGAGATCAACAATGGCAGTGAACCAGCAGGGAGGGGCGGTAGTGAGGGAAAAAAGAAAGAAAGAGCAAGAAAGGAATAGTGAGAAATAGTAGCCGATGTAGAAAAGAAATTGGACAGAGCTGAATTGAAGGTATAGAGGCCAAATGGAGATTCGCAGGACTGGCTGGCGTGTTTCCAGTTTCCAGTCGGGCCGATCTGAAGTGGTTTGCCCGAAACGACGAATCCGGCTGGCCGTTTGCAGCCACCGAAGACAACGTATTTAGTCGATGAGAATTAGTTTAGTTGGAATAATAATTAAAAAAAAACAAAGTACATTGTTGAGTACATTGTTGTGTCCATTTGGATTTTCTAGTACGATGTATACGTAGTGATGTCGTCTTTTTGTACTAGTCGGACATTAGTTGAACTCACTCGTCCGTAGTACGTCAGACATTTTTGAGCCAATCGGCATCCGCCAGTTGCAGTTTGGGATTTACAACTCTCCAAACAAACCCCCCCCCCCCCCCCCCAATCGACCCCTAAACCCAGTCAGATCTACCCCTCTATTCAATCCTCAATACATCGTCGGCGCAGGACTAATCGACACGGGCGATCCCTTCGAACTCCCTTCCACCTGTCGCATCATCCGCACCAGCAATGATTCCATCGCCGCACCTTGACGAAGTGTCCCCAGGACGGATGCGGCCTCGTACTCACCGTCTAGGATAAAGTACCTCTCGGCTTGCTCCACCGAAGCCCGACGGAATGCCAGTTTGGCGATCGCCTTGGCTGGAACACTGGCCTTGTTGATCGAGCTGCGCGATACCATCCGCAGAATAGGCCCCAGCCCCGACCGCGTCTGATGTGCCACCCGTACTGACAAGGGTGCCCCTGTTCTGAGGCGGCTTTCCCCAGCAATACCCCCGGGATCTAGCGTGAAGATGTCCAACGCGATGCTGTCGGTCTATAATTGGAGCTTCTCGTCAGCACTTGGCTCATCACGGAAATGAGAAGAGGGGAGGGGGGAAGTGACCTGCGATCAGGTCACACTTGAAGAAAACTCACACTGGCCAGGCTACGTCGCAATGCATATAACGCCACGCTTGCAAGAAGCTTGCTGCTCCCGAATCGAATATTCCCTTCCTTGGCACTCAAAACCGTACCCGGCGGCCGCGCATCGCGCCCTTGATCACGGTCGAAGAAATCGAGCCGACCTTCCGACGCCGTGGAGCAGCCGATGTAGATCACTTTCGCGCCTCCGTCGGGGGTTCCATCGCCTGCGCGGAACGCCTCGAGTAAGCCGACTGTCAGGAAGAACGGTGCCACACAATTGGTCTGGTAGACCGGGTCACAGCCATCCAGGGTGAGTTCGTCGACGGTGTAGGATGCAATGGCGGCGGAATGGATGAGGTTGGAGATGGGTGGGATTTCTTTGCTTCGTACTCGTTCGATCGTCCGGTGAGCAAAACTGGTCACTGATTGAAGGTCGGTGAGGTCGAGACTGATGAACTCGATAGATCGGGGCCCGATCTGTCGGATTCGTGAGATCAAGTCCCGTGCATCTTGTCGCTTGGGATGTCGGGCTGTGAGGAGGAGATGTGTGAAGGGTTGTGTTTTGGCGATGGCCACGGCGATCTCGGATCCTAGCGAGCCATTTCCTCCGGTGATGATCACGGTTCCCGTGAGTGACCTCCCCATATCACGGTAGGTATGTGTTTGTCCTTTGTGACTCCGTGGTCGTAGTTGATCCTGTGGATCTGCGGAAGGAATAATTCAAAGAACCACCGCTGCAACGATCAGATAGGCAGTTATAATCGTATCCCGAACTGGTTTAGTCCTCAATAATAGCGGTATAGGAGAATGTAAGGAGGGAGAATTGAAAAGCTTAAAAAGGGTTTATAGATTCTGAAAGCCTCGGGAAAGGTACCAAGTCTCTGACCGAGCACCAAAAAAAAAGAAGAATTGAGAGAAAAAAATGATCCACCTATGCCTCTCTGACAAAGACGAGCTATATACGGACGGAACCGCGGGCCTTGTAGATCGAAGTCGCCATCAACCTGGAACTGGCGGGTTCAAGGTTGAACGAAAGCACGGGGCCAATGGTTTCAATTGGGCATGGAGCGGTGTCAGTGTCGGCATGTCTCAGCTCACGGCTGAGGGGGCCATCCTCTACAAAGACAAAAGACGAGTGGATCAATCAGATGTGGACACCGACGACGTGCTGCGTTAGTGTGGACGTAGCGAGATGCGAGAACAGTCTTTGGGCGGAACAAATCCATCCAAGTGGACACTGGAAACGCCTTTCCCCCTGTGAAGACAAAAATAAAAACTGGCCATAACTGGCTTTATGATACGATACATCCGAACGATGGTCAGTTCCTTGTTTCCCCGACATAACTAGTAGTCAGGAATGAAAGAAGGTGGTGTGCTTAATTAAATTAGCTATGAACTCATCTAATATATGTATCATATAGAAACTCCCCAGTGCGGAGCATGGCCTGCCATTGTATACTTAGAATCCTAGTAGGTGGCTTTCGGCCCGATGGTGTGCTTCCATGTGGCTGGCAGAGTTCCTTCTTGGGGGCCTTGGCAGATCTTGACGGCCACATCATCCAACACGAACCGTGGAAGGATCGGCGGTTCAGATTGGCCCTAGCGAAGATTTACGATCCAGGCGGCTAGACCTGCACATACATTCCGTTACAGTGGATTGTGTTGGGCCTGGACTTGGATTGCCGAGTAATACCTGTAGAGTGGGCAAGAGTAGTTAGGCCGACCCAGCTAGTTTAGCGACGGGAGTTGAGCCAAGGTTGCCACAAGCCTACCGTACACGGACCAGCTAGCCCAACCGACCCGGTGCTCAAGTCATCGTTGGACACATCAGTAGCCGAGATGGCGTATGGAGAAGTGGGTAGTAGTACATACGGTCGTTCGGAGTCTCCGGACAAAACCGTACAAAAGGACCCTGGTCAGCAGTTATTTACGAAAACTACTCGTTTCGATCCCATGCGGGGTTTTTGAGTGGGTTCGTTGGTCCCGACTGTTGTTCCCTGTCTGAGGACCCCTGTCCACCCCTGTCTGTCATCAATGCGAGCACCTTGGTTGCCTAATAATCATTTGAAAAAGATATTCGAGGAGATTCCAGAAATACAG
Organism: Penicillium brasilianum; assembly: GCA_001048715.1. Taxonomy (NCBI): domain Eukaryota; kingdom Fungi; phylum Ascomycota; class Eurotiomycetes; order Eurotiales; family Aspergillaceae; genus Penicillium; species Penicillium brasilianum. Next base: position 1,012,537 of record CDHK01000006.1, on the reverse strand, counting down.
GCTCGGTATAATATTGACTGTTTGGAGTAGTACTGTAGTCAGCGTATCATCAGACAGAGAAAAGCAAAAAATAAACGAACTTGGCGCCCCTAAAAATGGACCCGGGGCCGGGACGGCTGCGGACGATGTCAAATCGTTTCATCTCGTCGCAAAAACTCGAAGCTCGAGTCCAATGGAAATTGTATTAACGTAAGCAAAATGCTCGGCTATGGTACTAAGAGAATGTCCATTCTGAAAGGTCGCTACAAAATTTCATTTGACAGCCAACTTGAGCACGCAATGTACTGATCGTCATGGAGGAGAAGTATGAGATCACAAATACCCAAAGACTTCACATAGTAAGTTCGTAGTTTAGCTCGCACGCGTCCAGCTAAGACCGATCACGCCGAGAGATCAACAAGGATCTTGATATGCTGATCCTTTTCATGTATCAGTGCCTTGAACCCCTTCTCAACTATCTCCTCCATAGGAATTGTACTGGTAATCATGGTTCGTGGCTGGATTTTGCCTTTATTTGTTCACATTAGCATGCGGAGGGAACATAGCATTAAGGATTGAAAGACGGAAGGCATTCTCACCCGACTCAATTGCACTAATCACACCCTCAAAGTCCCCTTCATCATAGACCACCGCGCCCGCGATATGCTTCTCTCCAAGAACGACAGCGAACGCATCCAGGACGGGCTTCTTCTCCCAGAGCGACAGTATCACCGTCGTCCCACGCACCCTAGTTCCTGCCATGGCAGTGTCAAGTCCCGCCTGAACACCGGAAGATTCAAAGGCCACGGAGGCGCCCTTGAAATCGCCAGTGATAGCCCGTACCTCCGCCACGGCGTCTACCTCTGTAGGGTCTAGAACGTGAGATGCCCCAAACGTAGTGGCAAATTCTCGTCGTCGTTTGGAGACTTCCACCACTATTATCGTGTTGATTTCTCGGGCTCTCAGCACTTGGACAATTGCTAGACCGATGGGGCCAGCGCCGACGACGAGAGCGGTGTCGCCCTTCTGGAGAGGGCTGCGATTGACGGCATGCCAGGCGACGGATAGAGGCTCTACCAATGCTACAGAGTGGGTTTACGTTAGTACTTGATCATCAAAGATCAATGAATTTTTTTTTGTTGGCTTCGCTTACCTCCGATTTCTAATGGAATCGATTCAGGCAGCTGGATCGCATGCTTTCTATTCACGACAACATGATCAGACAGACCACCGGCACTGCCTTGATAAACCAGTCAGTCCAGTGCAAGGGATCCCAGGTAGCTTGAATAGGAATTAAAGGCCATGACCAGGTAATGATGTGATGCTCCAACTTGTGGGACACTGACCACTGTATCCAATGAACCCAAGCTTTTCGCAGCAGTTGGCCCGCCCCGTTGAGCAGGACCGACAAGTACCATCCGACAGATTAGGCTTGACGGCGACCTTGTCACCAACTTTGAGATCCGTCACATCTTTTCCGACCTCTTCAACTATCCCACTGAACTCATGGCCGAGCGTCGTAGGGAGTTTCTCCCCGGTCAGCGGGTGTGGAGTTCGAGGCACTGCATGTGGGCCACCCATATACTCATGAAGATCTAAGAAAAGAGTCAACGGTCAAGTCTAAAATCTAAGAGCTGAATTGACTTCATGGATGGTGACTGACCACTACCACATATTCCGACAAACGCTGGTTTAATCTTTGGATGGTGAGAAGCTTGAAACCCCCGCGGCAGTGCCTGGATGTTGAATTGGTCTGACATACCTTGACCTGTCCACTTCCGCATACTGGCTCTGGTACATCATCTACTCGGACATCTTCTCTTCCGTGGTAGCGAACGGCTCGCATATTGATCAGACGTCGGCTTGATTTTGTAATTACCTGGAGCAGCGATAAAACGGATGTGTCCACGCCAGAAATAACACTGGGATCCTACGCAGGTGCGATAAGGCCAGCAAACCAGGCGGCCTTCAAAGGGGCTTTATACCAAGGGAAATGGTCATCGGTTACACTATTCTATGTCCGAGGTCTAACCCCGCATCTCCTCATGGGGCAAGACGAGTAGTTCTTACAACAAGGAGGGTCCCACTTTTCTGGGTCGGCACTGCGGAACACAACCGTCCTCTGTCATGAGCCTTGATAGGGATTTACATTGAATCTAAACCTCATGGAAGAAAGGGCCAGATACGATGAAAGAACGGGCCAGATACGATAGAGAAGATAGTTGGCCGTCATAAAAGATTCATTCATTCAAGAAAGGCTAAAAAAACCCCTAGAAAAGAGGAACAGTGGTGGAGCTTCATTTGCTCTTTCGAGTCAGAAGCCCCTTGAGAGCCTCCGTTTCGCCTTCCAACTTGGAGACCTTGAGTCTCAACTCATCCCTCTCCCTTCGTACGCTTTCTAATTCAGCTTCAAGACTCTTCATCCGGTCAACCCGTCTCTGACGACATCTCTGCGCCGCAAGGGTGTTCAGTCTCCGTTTTTCAACGCGAGACGAGTCCACGCGGGTCAGCACGTCGTCACCCTGTGAAGTCGCAGGGCTAGATTGAGATGTTGAGACGGAGCCGGGAATCTGGGAGATGGGCGAAGCATGCGCGTATCCGTCTGATAAGGAGATTAGAAACGTCGTTCTTGAGAGCAAATTGCAGTATAATAAGAGCGTCTCTTACCCTGAGTATTAGACGGACTTGGAATGAGAGAAGGAGGAAGAGGTCGAGGCTCGTTGCATCCCGAGTCAGAAAGTGAGTCGAAGGTGGAGGGTACACCGTAAGCCTCGTCATTAACGGTTACATGGACACCGTCAAAGCCGGAGGTATAAAGCGCAGGAGGAGGTTCAAGAGGGTCAAAGTTCCAGTCGGTATTGGCAATGGACAGATGCGGCTCTGCCCAAAGATCCGACTCTTGCGTGGTAAAGGTATCAAAGGATTGAGTGTACGGTGAAACCGAAGGAATGCATTCCAACGGAGGCGCCAGAGAAGATAAGGAGTAGTCTTGGATTTGGTGATGACTTAAAGAGTGATTAGACCATGGAGAAAAGTTCGCGAGGCCGTTTGAATGATGGATCGAGTTGCTGAGGCTGCCAGAAGGTTGGGACGGGCTGGAAAACGGCCGCGACGCTGGTGCACGTGCTTGCCGACATGGTTGGATACTTTAGTCGGGCCTAAGCGGGCCCGTGGCGCGTTAACTTGAGTTGTTCGAAGTGTGTTCGAAGTGTAGCCTGGAAGTCCTGGGGGGGACTTGGAGGAGATGGGTTGAACTCGGTCACAAAGGCCCGAGGAGTGGTGTCCTGAGGAAGAAACGATGGAAAGAGGGGGTGGTGGTGTTATATCCGGTTGGAAGCCAAGGGGGCTTGGAAGGCCGAGGGGGCTGAAGGGGCCATCGAACGCTTGGATGCAACGAACCCCACTATTTTTGCTCGCCCGATTGGCTGTTGATAGAAGACTCATGGTGACTCATTTTAGTGCGTTTTGAATTGGCCTATCACAGCAATAATTACTTAAAGTGGGGTCAGATTTGTATAATTGGGGTGGCACAAGTCTGGCAATCCGGAGATCTCCAGAAGTAGATGATAGTTTGGCGGATCAAGTCATCAATACTGGCCTGGAAATCTGGGTTAATCCAAACATACAGCACGTCTAGTCTCGTTCCAGGGGCTGATGCTTCATTCTATTGACGAGAGACCTCGGCCGATTGACACTGTACCCACAGCCTTCTTCGCCTGGTTGTGTGATCTGACAAGCAGTTCCCGGTGCTCAAGCGCAACATATGAGAGATGCATCAATTATTGTTGCTAGCATGAATATCCAGGGCCATATAGCTACTGCCGATCTCAATATTCTTATAGTAAGACCAAAGTGCAGGCTTTTCACAAGCGAAAGGCATTGAGCCATGTTGTTTCCATGAAATCACTTATTTTGCATAACCGACTGGACACCCTACTTGAGACTACAGTCAGGGTCTATGCCAAGAAAAAGGACGAACGTCACCTGCATTTTTGGAATAGACGCCTGCGCGGCTTAGAACGCTAGCGAGTCAAGCTTCTTTTAAAGAAGATTAGGGCATATCATGTCTTGACGCTTCTCTGATTTTTCCAAGTAGGAAAGTGCTTGAATTGCCAAATCATCAAGTACCTACTTCGCCTACCTACTATCAGTCAAATCTAGCCTTCCGCATGAACAAGCTGCGCTGTCGAATTTGGCGTCCCTTGAGCACAAGAACGACCGGTACGATAGAAAGCGCAACTCCTACAAATCCTAGCAAAGAGCCAGCCCAACCGAACCCTAGATGTTCAAAGAGGGCTATGGATGAGAGTTGCAGAAGACCACTCATGACATTCCCAACCGCATCCTCGTAGTACATTTCCAGTCAAACGTACGGGTTTTCTAGAACATCGGGGTATCCCAATAGTTTATTTCAGCTTTTCGATAGTCTGGTGGTGACGGAGGGCGATGAAACAACCGATAACAGCAAGACCAATTCCTGCTGCGCAGTGAGACTGGTTGTCTCTATCAGAAGAAAATCTTTCAAACTGCTTGTGCCGGTTTGAATCTGTTTGGCTTACGCTCTCATATCCAAAGCCTCCTGGCGAGTATACCCATCGGGATTATTCATTGGGAGTTTCCTAGTCGGATGCAAGCCCTCCAGGTGGACAACTGACTCTTGACGCAAGAAAGAAATATGTAGGGAATGCAATTTAAGGAAGTGGGGATCTTGATTTGTTAAGCGATGAGATTGCACCCATCGGAAGGTCCCATTGCACCCCTCGGACGCGAGCCCGAGTCATCAAGATGTGAGCTGGTACCAAACGGGTGAAATGATGCAATCAGCACCCCCCCCCC